>NQII01004012.1:117068-137853 GCA_002778355.1 Clitarchus hookeri
CCAAATTGACCTACCACGATCGGTGATGAGGGGAAACTGCCGGCAAACACACGTTCAATCTGCATGCCATGTCGGCAGTATGTATCAAGCGCAGGTAACATAGTCTTAAGTACCGACTATGGTTATCACCACGAGCTTTGCAATAATCACCATTGCGTTGTGTACAAGATCGAAATGAAGAATAAGAAGAAGTAAAGATGGTCAATAGATTAACTGATTAAAAGGAGATGAGAAGATATGATAATTAAAGAAGAAGAATTTATAAGAAAAAATAAGATGAAGAAGAACAAGAAGGTGAGGAAACAAGAAAAGAATAAAAACAAGTGGAAGAGGAAATGAAAAATAAGAAGAAGACTCATAGCTAAAGATTAGGGGTCCTGATGACTACAGGTATTATCAAAGAGAGGGGACATTCGATAAATTTATATGTTATTGATATATAGGAATTTATAAACCATTTATTTAAATCATTTATAATTTAAAATCATGAATTGACATGGATATTAGTTTCAATTAATTTATTTTATTTATTTAATTTAAATTGATTAAATACATTTTTTTCATCCCTCGCACTAAAAAAAAAAAGGATTCCCAAGCCCAATAACATTCCTTGACAGTGGAAGTAGCAAAGAATGATTATAATGAATAGAAGATTAATAATCAAAAACCTCGGATGGCCTTTGGCCTAAGAGAGGTGAGGTGGAAATTAATTAATTTTTTTTGTACTAGATCGAGTAAATACTTTACTATAGTCCATGCACGGCTACTTCTAAAGCCCTGCTAAAGTTATACTTCCAGGATATTCCTCCGCCGCATGCAAATAAAGCCTATCAGCTTATCCGACTCTAGAAAATTACCCCAAAGGGAGAGCGCAGCGTATTCGTGCGCACTCAGTATAATAATGTTTTGCATAAGAACTATTTTCTTAATAGGCATTACCAACATACTTATTTTCTCGCCGTTTTTATTCGTATTTGGTGTAAATGAAATAATATAATTTATAGATAAAATGTAAATAAAATTTCAATTTAATTAAAAATAAAGTTTTTTTATGTTAACGGAAGTATAAAACGCTTGTGATATATGGCGTATTTAGGAAACAACCGAACACGTCATAGCTGGGGTGATTTTTCGAAGGTTTAGTTCGAAAAGTGTGAAGAAACTACGAACACACTATAAGAAACAGTAGCTACGAACTGTATTTACAGTAATATCGAAGAACCGATGCGGTTATTCAGAATGTACCAGTAAAAAATATTTTCATAATGAAATACTGAAAAAATGATTACGTTATTCCTAAAACAATACTTCGACCATGCAACTTTGCAATGTTCCCAAGGCCACAGCCAAAGAATACGAGAATTGCATTATGTGTGATCTGTAAAAGATATGCACCTGTGTGTGACCTTGCCTTAATTCTTTCATAAAAATATTGAAAACAAGTGGGAGTGTTTAGAAGACCACGAATGGTGAAGGCCTGTTATACTTTAGTAGATAATTACTGATAGTTTGTAAATGCTGGTATAACGTAAACAAATATGTTTGTTGAGAAGTAACAGAGGAGGAATGCAATTATTTTTTCTGGGTTTGTTTTTCGCTTAGAGTAGTTATTTTGGATGTCAATAGTTTCTTCTTTTGCAGTCAACGCAGGCAATGAAAAAATTCAAAGGTTTTTATAACTGCAGAATTTACGTTTACTTCTTGTTTGATCTCTAGTTATACTGAGAATTAACACAGCGTGTGTTGTATATCGTACTCTTTTACCTACAGAATTAATAAAAACCACTTCTGTGCCGTTATATATCATCGCCGAGTATGGAAAACGTTGCAAAAGAGACGAAACAGTGCCAAAAATTCTCCGCTAGGTCGATACAAACAATACTCAATTAACTAATAGCGCACCAGCATCGTACACACTTCTTATGTCGCGTGGCGGGGCTCGAGAACCTTCTCTATCAGTGCTTCACATTACTTGGTTGAGAACACAGATGGAGTTTACATTACTCATTGATTGTTTCTTATGCCACAAACGCCGGTCTTATAGCAGTGCACTACGGACTATCTTGGGTGGTTAGATGCTGTCGGCTATACATACACTGGAGAGCCAAAACAAACTGGTATAGGCGTGCGTATGCGAATAACAGAGGTATGGAACCAATCAGAGTAACGCGATGCGGTCAGCAGCTAGATCGGTTACTGCTGCTACAATGGCAGGTTATCAAGATTTAAGTGAGTTTGAACGTAGTGTTATAGTCGACGCACGAGAGATGGGACATAGCATCTCCGAGGTAGCGATAAAATTGGGATTTTCGCGTACGACCATTTCACGAGTGTACCGTGAATAACGGGAATCCGGTAAAACCTCAAATCATTGACATCGCTGCTGCCGGAAAAAGGTCGTGAACGAACGGGACAAACGACGACTGACGAGAATCATTAAACATGACAGACGTGCAACCCTTTCTCAAATTGGCGCAGATTTCAATGCCTCCTGCATACCTTCAGACATTAGTCGAGTCCATGCCACGTCGTCTTGCGGCACTTCTGCGTGCTCGCGGGGGCCCTACACGATATTAGGCAGGTGTACCAGTTTTTTTGGCTCTTCGGTGTAATTCCCCCGAATGATAAGAACATAAGTTCAGATCATTGCACAGCACCGCATATTCAAAACACTGTTCGAATTGCAACTTTTGCAAGGAAACGGCGCCACTGCCATGCTCCGGGCACCAATGGCGATCACTGAAGTTTAAAAATAGATAGAAACGACAAGCCACCCGGTGAGAGTAATAAATGTAAAAGAAAAGTACAAATAATGTGATCCGGCAACAGGAAGCCATAGGCCTAAATAAACACATAAGGGAAATCCGTCAAAGCAAAAGATAACTTATTTCCCTGCATTCCCCAGAAAGGGTGGAGTTGTCGGGGTGGAAAGTCAGAAATGCGTGGTTCAACCTACGGCTGGCCATGAAAAGGAATTACAAGGAAATGAAACGTGTGGTGCAAACCAGATTAATTCTCGCTCTTCTCTCGTTTTAACATACACAACACACCGACCACTTCCTCGAGTGCATTGACCTATACTCACGTCATGAGTACACCTGAGATGCAATCCTTACCTTCAGGATCTTTTCACGCATTGATAGTAAAAGTTTTAATAAAACACATTTTTTGTAAAATCATTTTAAAATATCAAATTTTCTTTTTAATTCATTAAGCCACGTGTTACTTTAGTTTTAAAATAATTTGGCATAGTATATTAACAATAAAAATAAATTAGCTCCAACTAACAATTACTTATTGCTGCCTTCTAAATATACCACTTTTTACTTTCAAAAATACTAACCCGAACGGCTGCCACTAAAAAACACGAATTAAACCATTTTTCTACTTTGGAAACTGTTTATATTGATGNATACTAACCCGAACGGCTGCCACTAAAAAACACGAATTAAACCATTTTTCTACTTTGGAAACTGTTTATATTGATGACATTGTATATTTATATTAAATAAACCATGTAATTATTATTAACGATATGAACTGAATTTCCTAAATATGCCGTCACACTACTTATGAATAGTTTAATATACTAAAGTATTGAATTCTTGTCGACAAATTAACTACCAGAGTCAATACATTCGTGGACTTGCNGAATAGTTTAATATACTAAAGTATTGAATTCTTGTCGACAAATTAACTACCAGAGTCAATACATTCGTGGACTTGCACCCCGAGTGTATGCAGCCACGCACCATGGCGTCCACTTCAAAAGATGCTCATTGTCCCTCAAAATAGTCGCCGTTGACCGCTATGCATGTCTGTCAACGTTGGTATAGCTGTTGGAAACACTGCTGAAAGATAAATGTCAGGAAGACTCTGTATGGCTTCTCTTGTGGTAGCGATTATATCTTCGGCCGAATTAAATCTACGCCCACGTCACTGTGTTTCCAAGCGGAAAAAGAGAAAAGGATCGCATGGTGCGAGATCAGGTGAGTGTGGAGGGTGTGGCAACATGGTGGCATATTGCCTTGCCACTTCCTTTTTATCAAGCACAGGGCGATGTGCAGGAGCGTTGTAACGTAGCAACAGTCAGTTATTCCTACGCCATAGCTCAGAACGCTTACAGGGAACTACATCGCGTGGACGGCGAAGAATCTCCACGCAGAGGTTCATGTTCACAGTTGCTCCTTGTGGGATGAATTCGACCTTGAACAATGCCCAATGAGTTAAAGAACAGTTCCAGCATCACCTTCGCTTTGGACCTTGTCTTGTCGAGATGGTCGCTTCAGTTGCAGATCGTATGGAAAACACCATGTTTCGCACCCTATTAAGATCTACTTGACAAACGCCCCGTCGTCGGCAGCACTATTTAAAAGGTCACAGCAAATGTTCATGCGATCATCGCTTTGGTCTTGCCTCAGGATGCGTGGTACACAGTGGTGCTTCTCAAGGAGGCTGGTAAATTAACCCTGTCATCAACATAGTAAATACCTCGCCCTTACAAACTAACAGAGCAACAATCTTGTACAATGGAAGGAAACACGCCTTTTCCCGTACATGCACTGAACAGAAACTCTAATCAGCGGACAAAACATCTGAAAAGCAATGGTATAGGTGTGGTTTCAATTAAAATTATGCCTTAAGTGACTCGTGCGCTGAATGGAATCAAATTTGTAAAAAGTGCGGAAAGTGAGGTAACAATATGTTCACTGCACATCCAAACTTGCATCAAAGTTATAAATGAAATATAACAGTAACTAGTAAATAAAATTAGCTCTAAGAAACTACAAAAACTTGAAGTGAATTCATAGCAAGAAAAATAAATTTATAGTACTGTATCTATTCATGATAACCAGGTCAAATGATATCTGCACAAATTTATAGACGGATGGGTCACTCTCATTATTGGAGATATGACTGTACAACTTCTTATTGACTCTGGGTCTTCTTGTAACATCCTATTAATATTATAAATGCGAAAGTCTGTGACATACAAACAATGGTGAGTCGAGGTATTGCCGACTTGCCATTTTGATAAAATTTGGTATGTAGGTACTTTAGGTTCTGGAATAGGACATAGGATACTTTTTATCCCGGAAAATTTTATAGTTCCTGTGGAATAATAACAAAACGTAATTCTGCAATGGCTGGGAATGTGACCGAAATATGTTTTTCCTCTTGTGTCAGAGTTTATCAGGCCGCACAAAGACCTCTGAAATGGCTTAACGACTGCTACAAATTTATAACAACTGGGGCAGAATATTAAACGTGCAGCGCTCAGATATTATGCCACTAAACGGTCACCCATCCAAATGTGTGCCGCTGGGAACGTTGCTTAACTTTGGTGGTCGATTAAGATCCCTCAGCCAAGCCCAAAAATAAATACCTAGGTACACTTATTTCTAAAGCTACAACTTGATGAAACTCACGTTTTGATTTTCATACATCGACGCTGGAAAGCGGAAATGTGGTAACTACGTGATAATTGCACAGATACACTCCCAAAAACAATACCCTACTTCTTGGCTATCGGGTAAAAATTATTTCCTTCCTTCTGGGTTGCCGTAATCAGTTAAAAACCTAGGTCAACATAGTATAATTTTATAATTCTGTTTTCACATAAATGAATTGTCTTTTCCCAATTTATTTATTAGTGTATCACTGTAAAACTCCATTGTACCCGGGCAAAGCCGTGCCGGTTCGCTAGTATTTAATAAAACTATTTGAGAGATTTGAAATATAAATGCGTAATTGGAAAAAATGAAGGAAAAAAATAGAACAAAGTACAGCCATAAAAGATTAATCTAACCTTAACATTGTGAGAAAAGTTCATCACTAATGTTGAAGCACAAGGTACGGGTATTAAACTAGGAAATTTAGAATTTTATGTAATCAAAAAGATGAAAATCCGTTTATAGTTAAGAAGTCTCCAAGAGCATCGTGTTCCCGGAATTAAGGTATCCCATTATGCAGCCTTGATGGCAGACAATAAAAAGTGTGCGATGTCAAATTTAAGGAATTACAGTTACAACATCCTGACTTATTTCTGAAATTGTAGGAAGATTACTTAATTTTCAGTTGAAATTCAGCATTGACGTAATTGTGAGTCCTATTACATAGTAAGGTCGTCGATACCTCAACAGCTCCATGAACCTCTAAAATAATCGTCTCTAATTAAACAGGAACTTATAGAGAAAGTGAGAGGGCCCTCGAAATGGGTATCTCCTGTTGTGCTATCTATCAAGAAATCAAGTAGAGCTAGGGTTGTGTGTGGACATGCGTGCTGCAAATAATGCAATAATTAAAGGACGGTGCAATAACCTTGCGATTTCTGATGTAACGTCTACATTAAAGGGAAGCAAGGTATTTTCTCGGCTGTGCATGAATTCAGCATCCAGTCATATTGAACTGTAAGATGATTCTCGACAAATAACATTTTCCGCAAATGTAGGACTCTTCAGATTCAAAAGGTTGTTTTTCGGCCTCAATTGTGCTCAATAAATGTATTTCAACGAATAATGAATAGTGTTGCTATAAGGCACGAAAGAATAGAGCCATGCATTATTAACTGGCTTGTGCATGGTTAAAACCAACAACACGATTAGCGTCTTCATAGAGTTTTGATGGGGTTCAAATAAATTGTCTTGACATTAAATGCCCAAAAATGCGATATTAGCAAAAACCAAGTCGCATTTTTTGGACACAGAGTGTTATCTGTCAGCATAATACCTCTTCAAAATATAGTAGAGCTCTGAAGTTTCCTCGTAATAGTTTCATAAAACATGTCATTTTTAGCCAATTTCGCTACGATAACATAACCGATTCGGAAGTTACTACGAAAAAACCACGACTTTACTTTGACAAAGAACAGGATACAGCTTTCCGAAAGGAGAAGAAGGGAATTGCTTCATCCCGTCACTCTAGAAAATTTTGATCCAAATGCAAAAATGACGATTGTGGCTGATGTCACTCATTATGGCCTGAGAGCTATTTTACTGCAATACACCGAAATCAACCTTCGGATTGTACAATATGCAAATCATTCTATACCGCCTACCAAACACAAATCTACTCATAAAGAGATGCTCTGAACTTAGTGTGGACATGTGAGCGCTTCTACTATTGTATTTATGGTGCAGAGTTTGACATTATCACATATCATAAACACCTTGAATTTACATTTTCTCATAAGTCATAACAATGTCCACGAATTGAGGAATGGGTCGTGAGAATTCATAGCAATCAATTGAACATTAGTTATAAGCCAGGGCGCAGTAAATTGGTAGACCCTCTATCCCGTATATTATCTGAGAGTTACTCTCAGGCGAAGAGCTTTGATGGAGTCTTACATGTGCGGTGGGTAACAGAAAATGCTGTGCCCCATGCTCTGACATCGGAGGAAGTAATGGAAGGATCATAAAAAGATCAAATGTTATGAGAGACAAAACTTTATTTGCGCAACCACAAACAATGGCCGATTAAACTTAAGTATGAGCTAATAAAAAACAGAGATGTGTGTGTGATGACGCCGTTATATGAGGGACAAGTGTATGGCTACCTGATAGTTTGAGGAAGCATGCAATTCATGTTGCTAACGAGGGCCCCCAAGGTGATGTCAAGACAAACAGCAGTTGCATTCAAAAGTGACGTATTTTGGCATTGATGAATAGACTCAAGATTTCTATGAAAAATGCTATATGGTTTTCAATAAGTCAGCAAAACAGAACATCCTGAACCAATCAACCCATCATGATTCCCTGACTATGTGTGGCAGGCAGAATGTAGGCATTGACATTTTGGGACCTTTAGAAGAAGTCAATTTCTACATCATACTGGTGATTGACTATTACAGTCGCTTCTGTGAGGCCAGAATAATATCTGAAATAATCTCAAAAACACCATGCAAGAGCTTTAAGATACTTTCATGAGATACAGACTACCAGAGCAAATTATTACAGATAGCAGAAAATTTACAAGTTCAATGTTTTGCGACTTCTGCGTAGTGAATGGTATTCGCCAACAACTGTCAACAACCTTGTGGCCTCAAGCCAATGGATAAGTCGACGGACATAAAATTTCCATACTTTCAAAGCTTAATATCGTGTATCGTCAAACCGAGATATCCTCACTGCTCTGGGACATTACATTTTCGCGTATCACACACGACGACATTACACCACAGGAGTAACTCCAGCTTCTTTTCGAATGTTTCGCAACGAACTCTGTGACAAGTTACCAGTGATCAACATTGATCAACCTCCTCAAAGAATGGACGGCTCTTAAAACCCCAATGTTATGAGCCGCGCAATTCTCTCCACTCAAATAATGGAGGTGAGTGACAAATCTTTTGAGAAGAAAATTGAGATCGTTCAAGAACCCATATCGATCTAACCCTCGGCGATAAGGTCATTGTGCAAAAGAACTAGCCAACCATTTCCAATTACTGGTGGTGTGAAGGAACGGCAAACAACACTGCTATGAAAAAAATTATTTAAAGCAAAGCCAGAGTAATCACAAGAATAATGAAATATGAAACATCAAAGCCTCTACTTCAAGAGAAAGCCAAAAGTCGCTTCTACCTGTTCTACTGAGCAACCATCATTTCAGAAGCAAAAATGGAACAGGTGACCTCCCTCATAGATAGCTGACTACAACACTTGAACTGCTCAATTTACACTTCTTATATGCCACAATTGTGTGTTTAATGTAAAAAATTTAATTCCTTTAAAAGAAATGAGTAATATACGATAGTGTGCGTGCAGAGTATAGAGAATAAGAAATCAGTAACATTTTAGAAAGTATTGTCTATTCAAGAAAAGAATAAATTTAATAAATTATTATTACATGTGGGGTTAAAAGTAATTAAAATGTATTAGCAATCCTAAGCGTATAAGCAAACTTACGTCTTTGTTGGCGGTTATCCATCATTACTGCACATACGTGTTTTCATCCACTGTTTTTCTGAATAACATGCGAACCTAACAGGACCCCTTAACTAACTTAGCATAGTGGGTAAATATGTGATTTTATAGTTTAATCTAACTTAACAAACTAACCTGTAATACTACAGGTTTTCATATAAGTCTGGAAACATAGGGAAAATGAGCATCTACAGGTTGTGTTCAAAATATCCGCCACTGTGTGCAATGCAGTGGCACAGCTTCTTAACCGAATCGTGGAGAACGCGTCGAATTGTGCCTGGTGTGATGTGTGAACATTCTTCAGCGATGCGCTCCTGCAAATGAGCATGGGATCGAATCTTCTCCACGTACACCAACAACTTCAAGTGGCCTCAGAGATAAAGGTCCAAAGGCGTTAGGTCTGGGCTTCGTACTGGCCACTCCCCGACATCCCATCCAATCATCAGAAAATTGCTCACCAAGCCAGGTCCTAACTGCCAAGCTGTAATGGGCACGAGCCCCATCCTGTTGGAACCACGCAGGAAAATCACCCTCTTCGTTCGGGACGCTGGGTAATGCTTCTCCACGGAGCATGTTCTGATATGCAACACGTGTAACTGTCGCCTGGAAGAAGATATGGCCAATGATCCGATCCTTCCACATTCCGCACCAAGCCATGATACGTTAGGTACCCTGTTCTATTTCTGGATCCATAAACCCAGTGTTGCTTTAAGACCAGCAACGCATGTTTTGCCGATTAACTTCACTTTGCTTCGTCACTGAACAGAATGGTGCTTGGAAATACGAGGTCCTCATCACATTTATTCACAGCCCATTCACAAAATTTCATTCGACGATCTGGGTCATCCTGACACTTAATTTCTGCAAAAGTTGGAATTTGCAGTGGTGCAATTTCTGTAACTTTAAAATCCTGCGGATGCTGCTTTTGGACCCACTCATTTCAGCGGCCATTCGCCGCAGAAATTTCTTTGGACTTTTTTGCAAACTTAGCAAGAATGACGACTGACGTTTCGCCCCGTGGACAGTCGTAGGGGACCATTACGTGGTTTGTTTTCGACGGAACATGTTTCCTTTAATTTTTAACCAATTTGTAACTCACGAGAACGAGATAGGCGCATGTTCGGGGTGCAGTCTGTTGAATTAAGCAGCCAATTCTCTCAGACTTTTTCCACCGCACATCAAAATGACCTGGATACGTTCCTCTTTGCCCAAACCCATAGTTTATATGTCAATCTGAAACTAACAAACTAAACGCCATGTTTCCCCTATGTTTCCTGACTTATAGATAGTGTCAGAAGAATTTCGCGTTTTAAACCACCTGTATGATAGACTCCAAGGTCCTGTGTATTTTCGAGCCTCCGTTTTTTATTCATTGATTGCTGCTCCAGTGTGTACCCAGTTTTACTTCAGGCCAGGTGACACGGGATTCGGTGCTTGTCTCTTTGGGATTCGGTGCATGGTTCTTTGGGATTCGGTGCTCGTTTCTTTGGGATTCGGTGCTTGTTTCTTTGGGATTCGGTGCTTGTTTCTTTGGGATTCAGTGCTTGTTTCTTTGCAGGTATGTTGTTCGTTCAGAGTACATCTGGGGGTTTCTAATAAACTGTGATCCAAACGAAAACATAACAGATATGAACATGTGTTTGAAGCCTAGCTTGTCCTAAAACGAATTCGCGAAATTTTCCTCTTCCTACTTATGGGACATCCTGCAGTATAATGAGTGTTTATGCAGTTTAAACTACCATAGTATACTGGGTGAATAAGTGGCTCGTTTTCACACGCGCATGCAGAGGTTCACGACCGCGAATGTCAGTCGATTATCTGACAGATGTATGCCCGACATGGGCGCCCCAAGCGACAGGTTGTGACAACAGCTCAGAAAGGATAACGCGCTAGTGCACAGTAAATACTGAAATATATTTTTTCGTGTGACACATTTCATATCATGGATTGAATGTGTAAATTTTAAATATTTCACAAAATAACGCATTTTAAAGGAATACTGCAATACATGATATTCAGAAATTATTTGGCAAGGTACCCACAGAAGAAAAATAAGTACTTAAAGTTTTACGAGATAAGACAAATCACTATGTATTCCAGTCAAAAACCGCACGAAAAATTAGCATCGCTTCCTTAATTCTACAGTATGATTTATATTTTGTGTTTGCAAAGAGAGAGATGTGAGCGGCGCTTAACAGCTGAGTTCTCTGGCGCAAGTGGTATAGAGATAGATCAACGGCGAAATAAAATGGTGGCGGAAAACAGACCTATCCCGAGAAAATCCCCCGGGCAACAACAACAACGTCTGCCATGTTTCCCACCTGCGAAACTCTGGGTTTGACCCCGTCTGTAACCGAACCTTGTTTGCTATGATTGGAGTCGTGAGGGCTGATCCCTGTTTGTCTGCGGTTCCATCACACGTATTTTTTTTTTTCAATCTGGCATGCGTCTATATTTCAGGAACCATACAATATTTGAGAGAAAATATGTGATGAATTTTCAACATGCTGTATTTTTTAACAGTTTAAATAACAATTAGGATTAACACACAAGGTAATATCACATTAAAGTATGTATAAACACAATGTAAATACTGAGCACTGAATGTTTCATGTGGCTGTTAATTCCAGATTTTTCAGCGATTGCTGAAAAATTAAATTTTTCATTTCGTGCTTTTAACTGTGGATTGCAAATCTGAAAGTAGGGTAGGCAACGGGATTAATTATTCAGAGAATAATTCACTGGGATTATTTTCGTTCGCCCGTATTACTCGAATTACAGGCGCACTACAGCCACTGCTGCTAAGAGGATTTTAATTTGGCGACTGCAAAAGGTACAACGCGTGGCGAGGCCAGGTTGTAAAATACGTTGTGGTCGAGCGCTGTAGCAGCAGGGATGAAACCCGTTCAGACATGATGTGTCAAGAACAGATTACCCCACTGTGCTTAATCCGCTAATCTGCCTGGGAAAATGACAACTCAGGTAAACTGCTTCTCCTTCCCCCAAGCTTCTTCTCCACCCTCGCCATACACATACTCACGCACACACCCACAAGCTGTTCTTAACAACCAATCCCCTCACGAGCGGCACGAACACAGCGGGGCAGGAGAGTGCACGTAGGTGCGGCGCGTGGAACAGGATAGGCAACCGCAGAGAGGGGGGAGGGAAACAGCGAACCCCCTCGCGAAATGTTAATGGAAAAACAGTTTCCACGAGTACACGCCAGATAGAGGCCCACTCCCTCGCACGTGAACTTTGAAACGCTTCGGGGAAATAAAAATGAGGAAGAATCAGGTAACCGAATTTAATTTCCCCTTTTAATGCGGCGAAATATCTCTTGCAGTGCTGAATATGATTTTCCATTTCCGTTGTTTTTACTGCTGGGATCGTCTGGAGGAAAATTAATATTTTTACCGCCACGTTAATACCCCAAGAGCAATCAAAAATATTATCTTGTTTCACTTCCTGAAAATGACGATTCAAATAAATAGGACTATCAATTTTCCTGATGTGCCGAAAAGTACCAAAAGCGTAAACTATACACCTTACGACGCCCTACAACTCCGCCACGAAACATTATCAAAATTTATACACTGGAGAGCTAAAAAAAACTGGTATAGGCGTGCCTATGGAAATAAGAGAGGTATGGAACCAATCAGAGTAACGCGATGCGGTCTGCAGCGCCTATATAAGACAACAAGCGTCTGGAAAAGATGCTAGATCAGTTACTGCTGCTACAATGGAAGGTTATCAAGATTTAAGTGAATTTGAACGTGGTGTTATATTCGGCGCACGAGAGATGGGACATAGCATATCCGAGGTAGCATTACAATTTGATTTTCGCGTACGACCATTTCACTAGTGTACCGTGAATATCGGGAATCCGGCAAAACGTCAAATCTTTGACATCGCTGCGGCCGGAAAAAGATCGTGAAAGAACGGGACAAACGACGAATGACGAGAATCATAAAACGTGACAGACGTGCAACCCTTTCTCAAATTGGCGCAGATTTCAATGCTGAGGCATCAACAAGTGCCAGCGTGCGAACTATTCAACGGAACATCACTGATATGGGCTTTCGGAGCCGAAGGCCCACTCGTGTACCGTTGTTGACTGCACGACACAAATCTGTACGCATCGCCTGAGCCCGCCAACACCGCCATTGGACTGTTGATGACTGGAAACACGTTGCCTGGTCTGACGAGTCTCGTTTCCAATTGTATAGGGCGGACGGATGTGTACGGGTATGGAGACATCCTCATGAATCCATGGACCCTAAATGTCAACAGGGGACTGCTCAAGCTGGTGGAGGCTCTGTCTTGGTATGGGACGTGTGTAGTTGGCGTGAAATGGGACCCCTGATACGTCTAGATACGACTCTGACAGGTGACAGATACGTAAGTAGCCTGTCCGATCAACTGCACCCATTCATGTCCATTATGCATTCCGACGGACGTGGACAATCCCAGCAGGACAATGCGACACCCCACACGTCGAGAGTTGCTACCGAGTGGCTTCAGGAACACTCTTCTGACTTTAGACACTTCCATTGGCCACCTGAATCACCAGACATGAACATTATGGATCATATCTGGGATGCCTTGCAACGTGCTGTTTAGAAGAGATCTCCGCCGCCTCGCACTCAAATGGATTTGTGGACTGCCTTGTAGGATTCATGGTATGAATTGCATCCTGCATACCTTCAGACATTAGTCGAGTCCATGCCACGTCTTCTTGTGATATTTCTGCGTGCTTGCGGGGACCCTACACGATATTTGTCACGTGTACCAGTTTTTTTGGCTCTTCAGTGTAGTAACGGTAACAATTAAAACATTTTGTCATTCCTCTGTACGGGTGTTTTTCTGATATCTCATACTTTACGCGACTTCGTTTCAAAACTTTTATTATTGTGTAATATTTAAAGTGGCAAAGAAAATCAAAACTAGTGTGTATTGGATAATCGTTTATAGTAATTTGAGTTGAAAACTAGTTATTTTTGAAGCTAATTTCATGACAAAGCACAGTAACACATTAATTTCGAGCCTTAAGTATCCGGGTTCTAATGCCGGCCAAGTCTTGGAGTGTACATTTTTTAGCTGAAAGTTCACGTAAGTTTAACACGTTCGTAATCCACCGGGTATCTTACTGACCCAAAAACCGAGGCATTGTTGTGACAGAACTTCGCTTTAATCCTGTCTGCCACCTCCTCGCCGCCGAAGATATGCAAGAACTTTCGCGTTGGGCTTCATCAAATGTTTTCAGCCGATATGGCTCTCTTGTTGAGGCCATATTATACGATGAATTTTTATTTCATTATCTGGAATACATTTATATAATGACCACATTAATGTAAATATCTGTAGTCAAATGATTACAGATTCCATAATATAGCACCGAAAATTAAAATTTTTCGGAATTTGGTAGCCTAAGTTTCTATGCTCCTAATTAACTTTGCCAACTAATTCTCATTTCATGTGATTTATATCATATACACAGCATACTAATAATAAAGTATCAAGGATATTTAACAATCGGTACTCTAGAACTGGCAGCTTGAATCTATTTTAAAATAGGAATTGATGTTTTTGCCAACACATCTTTATTCGTCCCAGAGAAAATGATATAAAATAAATTTGCTATCTTCAAAATATTAATGACTGTATATCTCTTTCGCACATAGCTGGGTATTATCTTGTAACCAGTTCTGTATTTTAATTGTTTTCTTTGCCTACTTCATGCCCTAATGTGTTGCTTCTACCGCAACAGGTGAGAATATTAATGCATTACCCTAAATAGGTAAAATTGTTTTTTCTGTTTTTTTTACACTACATAATGATGATTTCTATAGTAACCCATTTTTGTAAAAATTGTTTTTTTTTTTTTACTCCGGTATATTTAACCCATTTTCATGCATAATCTTAAAACAGCTGCTTAATATGGTTACAATGCACACACACANTATATATAAGCCCATTCACGGGTTCTTCACACTGTTTGAACAAAACCTTTGAAAAATCGCCCCATGTATGACGTATTATGTGATTCCTAATTATGCCATGTATCAGAAGAGTTTTATAACCTTGTTAACATGAAAGTATCTTATTATTCGTTTAATTGAAGTTGTATCTGTATTTTATTTGTAAATTATAATATTTCATTTATAATAACTATGAATAAAAACAGTGAGAAAACATTTGAGTTGGTGGTGGTGGTTACTAGTAAAAAATAGTTCTTATGCAAAATACAACTGAGGGAGCACGATTTCGGTGCGTTGTCCTTTAGTGTAATTTTCTAGACTTACTTAAACTTAGTTTGCACGAGATGGAGGAATATCCTGGGAGTATAACTTTAGCAGGGCTTCAGAAAAGTTGGAAGTAACCGTGAATGGATTATATTTATTTTTACAGCGCGCATGTTTTATTTCGAGAAACAGGGGAAGCGAAGATAAATGCAAATAATGTGAAAGCGATAGTAGGAGGCTGAATTGATCGCACGTTTGACAAAGGCAAATAGCAAATGTTGTGTAGAATTATTATAGCGAAATATTAAAAATAATTGTTCTCGGCTCTAAGAACTAATTGCAAATTGAATACAAACTGGAGAAATATATTCAAGAGAAATGAAAATGTTTTCGCTTTGTCAATTAATAAATTATAGTTTTCTGCAATAAAAGGTTTTTGCAATATTTTCGGTAAATATTTTAGAAAAATGGCGATTAATTGGTAACATTGACCACCGAAAATTGCATGCTAGTTGAATTATTGTAAAAAACACTACCATGCTGGAAAAATAAGTACAACATTTTCAAAATTCTAATTACTTCTTTTAAAATATCAAGCCGAAACATGTTAGTTTCGTTGTTTTAATTATTGCCGATCTGTTAAAAACCAGCAAAAATTACAATAAAATAAATCCTTTATCTATTGAACCTTGAGCAACGGATTATATTCTTGCCTGAAACATGGCATTTTATTGAAATCTCCGCATTATGTGTTTTAAATTCTAAATGAGGTAATGTTCTGAAGTTGCAATATTATAGATTTATTTTGTAGTTGTGTCACATAAATATATTGTCATACCCAATGTAGATGTTACTCATCACTCATACTCATCACTCATACTCACCACACTCACCACACACTCTCTTAAATATGAGTTTTATCAATCCAGCAAATCCAGAAAAATTACTGAGAATTAAAAAAATTGTAATTTCTAATGTTTTTGTACGTGAAGCTAGAACACTGCAATCAACTTACCATTTTTTTTCAACATACATTTTTTTTTAAATTTTGAAGTATCTTGCCAATTATTGTGCAATTTTTCTACGAAATTCTATTAATATTATTTAATTCCCGCTGTGTGTACACGATAAAACAATATCAGTGGCAATCAGTAGTGGTAGGTCTTTAGTCATTAGAAATTTACCTTTTTTTTGCGATTAAAAAGTTTGATATTGATATAAATAATCGAAGCTATGACTTATTAAAAAATGTATGAATTAAAAAATGTCTGGATATTTTACACTAGTTGTTTTAGAAGGTTTGTAAATAAACGAGAAAGTACTTTTCATTTATTTATCGGCATGATATATATATATATATATATATATATACGAAATGATATTCTCCCCACAGCGCAGCGTACCTCAGATTAAGCTACCCTGCGAGTTGGCCTTCCGTAATAAAAGCTGGAGTGTTAAAAAGCACAATAAAAGTAATGAAATGAATCCGTTATTTCACTGGTATCGTTTTCTCTGCTGCGTGTTATTCCCAGCCTCGAGATTATGCGTGATGTACTTGCATCCTTGTCATACTTCAGTATATGTTACACATGAATTTTGCTTTCGAATTACTGGGAAATACTTGATACTGCGAATAATTAAGAGAAACTGAACACACTGTAATTTTGACAATAGTGTTTCTCTGAGGAGAGATGGGGAACTTTTTCCAGAGGAATGAAATCAACTTTTATTATACTTGCAAACTACGTAAAATTTTAATTGATCTGTGTTCTCGGATGCTTCTTAATCGTTATCGAGTAAAGGCAGGAACGTGGAAAGACCTTGCATTTAAGAACGCTGGGTTAAAATAACGAAGGTGTAGTGTATATGTGATGTACACTGAAGAGCAAAAAAAAACTGGTATAGGCGTTCGTATGCAAATAACAGAGGTAAGGAGCCAATCAGAGTAACGCGATGCGGTCGGCAGCTAGATCGGTTACTGCTGCCACAATGGCAGGTTATCAAGATTTAAGTGAGTTTGAACGTGGTGTTATAGTCGGTGCACGAGAGATGGGACATAGCATCTCCGAGGTAGCGATAACATTTGGATGTTCGCGTACGACCATTTCACGAGTGTACCGTGAATGTCTAAAATCCGGTAAAACATCACATCTACGACATCGCTGCAGCCGGAAAATATCGTCAAACAACGGGACAAACTACGACGGACAAGAATCATTAAACGTGACAGACGTGCAACCCTTTCTCAAATTGGCGCAGATTGGATTTGTGGACAGCCCTGTAGGATTCATGGTGTGAATTGCCTCCTGCTCGGGAGGGGGCCCTACACGATATTAGGCAGGTGTACCATTTTTTTTGGCTCTTCAGTGTAATATGAATAAAGACCGGTAAGAGATAGTTCTTGTGCAAAGTACGCGCACGAACGCGGTGCGTTGGCTCTCTGGTGTGGTTTTTTAAGTTTTGTTCTTATGAGGCGGAGGAATATCCCGGAAGTAGAACTTTATCAGGGCTTCAGAAAAGTTGGAAGTAACAATGAATTATCCATACATTAAAAATTACTTCGGAAAAAAACAACAATCCTTCAGAAGCATCCCGAACGAGCCCATAGACTTCCGAGTTGTAAAACGCCAGAATTTCCAGCGTACGACTGCCGGAAATAGACGAGTGCTGCCTAGCCGGCCTGAAGTAGAGAAACTGTGAAGTCACGTTGTCCCATTTGATATACGTTGCTCCTTAATAAACTATACTAGTCAACGCTATTCAAGTGGCGCGCAGTTTTACGAATTACTTCCAAATTATTAAAACACTTTCATTCACATATTAATTTTATAGTTTCTGGTGTTGCAAATAAAAAATGTTTTATGCATTCTGTACTTATTTCATTATCGCAGTCAATAATATGTTGTATTTGTTCTTGGTAATTAGCGATATGAACCAGGCATAAACGTAGAGCAATAACGTGGTTTAGGAATCAGAGACACAGAGAGCATCATGGTGCACTGAGCCTCGCAAAGTACAGTACCCGTAAAATATAACCTTCCTGTGCAACATGTTGGTTGTCTACAATGAGCATGAAAGTGTTTATTGCTGAATGTATAATTGTTTTTCCTTTAAAAATAGTTGTAAAATCTGCATCAGCTCAAAGACGAAAAGAAAATGAATGAGAAAATGTTATATATCCTCGCAACTGGAAATTGACGGAAAAAAAAATTTTCTCCCGAGTAAAAAATTAACTGTTCCATAGTTGACGAAGCGCTGAAGTAAAATATTGACTTTGCTGTAGTTGCTAATTTATTGTTGAATACCGAGTACCTTGTAGTCGCTTATCCTCTCCCCACCTTTCCCCTCGTATTGTGTTAAACGCCAAATACCCTGCAAACACACGTTTACATGCAGCAGTTGGGAGCGGAGTTAAGTGAACAATCAAGCTATGGTGATTCTTCCTTTTTTGCTAATTAAACTAGTTCTGTAAGTATGAATAGACGGGATGCGCGTTTCTGTTCGTGAATTCAACGCAGGAGCATTTCAGTGCGCGGCGCGGGAATCCTGATTGGCAAGTACGAGCGGGAACTGTGCTTGAAAGTTTACGGCAGCGCCGACTGTACAAGGACGCATCTCCCAACTTTCACTAACGACGCATCAGGCCGTGGGCACGGACGGACGCCATCGAGAATGCCTGGCGCTAATGGGCGCCAGGCTCTTGAGTGCTCTATCTCACTCGAAGCTTCATCCATCACAGTTCGCGTAGCAGAAGTATGCTGCTTTCAACTCAGAGTTGCAAATATAAATTAGAGTTGGAACATGGCGTTAAAACATTTGAAGCAGCTGGTGGATTGTGACGTGTGTAGCGAACATTGTTTCTTTAATTTGTCAGCACAGTTACTTTGCAGTGTTACAGCTATAACTGATAGGACACCGGAAGATAAAGAACTCATGTCTAATGTGTGGGTACATAATTTCCCTGTATTGTACTTGATTTAGCAACTTGATTTTGACATCGGTGCATTTGTTCCCTAATTCACGAACATCAACCGCGTGACCATGGCCTGACACAGTACAATGAGCATTCTACCACATACCATATGTGACAGTGTTGAGACAATTTTGCTCCTATGGACTGTTCATGGTAAAGAGAGCACTTTTGAAAGCCCTCTCATTTGGAATAATAGTCAATAAATACATTTAATTTTAGCATTAGACGTCAACATCCGAAAGCGATGGAATAAACGCACTGTGTTTATTACTAACATGGCAATATTTATTTGAAAAGGTGGTTAAAGGATTTTAAAAAATGGCTCAAAAGTCGAAGTAAGTATGGCCACAAAAGTTCTCACTTTACCGTGAACAGCCTATAACAAGTATTAAATGTTTTAAAATGATTTATTTTATGGTTTGTGATTGTGTCTACTTTGTATAAATAACCCACTTTCTATCCACGACTTCATCCACGTGTGCTACGTGAAATAGGTAATATATTTTTTTTAAATAGAAAATCCTCATTTTAAAGCACAGCTCTCGGGTGCTAGGATTACCAAACAGCTAGGTGAACTTCGTCTGGAGCGGGACAGGTTGAGATGCACATGTGAGAAACAGTCCTCCCTTAAGTGTGTTCCTTTCACTTTTAGCGACTGTTTCTGAACTTCACTAATCGTCACGGCGAAACAGGCCTTGAGGGGTAATTCCAGTCTCTCAAAATCGAATGGGCAGAAGAATGTGAAGAGTTGTTTGCGTGGTATGAAAGCAGATCCTCCTAGAGGTTGAATTACGTCGAGGAAATAACAAGCGGAATGTTAGTTGCCACGCCACGAAGGGTAGCGGCCTCCTTGTCTATAGAACGTGTTCACGTTACTTCGTGCTTTTGTAATCGAACTTTTGGAAAACCACCCTATATGTGACATGTTCGGTTGTTTCCTAAATATTCCATGTATCATTGCCATTTTATACTTGTGTTAACATAAATGTGCCTCATTTTATGTTAACTTGGACTTTAACTTATATTTTATCCATAAATTATATTCCATTTATAATTTATCTGAATAAAAGCGGAGAGAAAATAGTTCTTGATAATGCCTAGTAAGAAAACAGTTATCTTGGCAAATACTATTAAACTGAGTGCGCACGAATGTGGTGCATTGTCCTTTAGGTGTAATTTTCTATACTTAGTTATTAAGCTTATTTTTCATGAGGGGGAGGGATATCCTGGAGGTAGAACGTTAGCAAGGCTTCAGAAACGTTGGAAGTAACCGTGAATGGTCTGTGCCAGAATATCGTAAACTCAGCTACGTCAGGGGGTCGCGGTGGCGTAGTGGCTACACTACTCGCCTCCCACCAAGGCTTTACCGGGTACGATTCCCGGAGGGGTCGCATTCAGGACTTCTGCATGTGGGAATCGCGCCGGACGATGCCGCTGGTCGAGTGGGTTTTCTCGTGGATCTCCCGTTTCCCCGCGCCCCTTTCATTCCAGCGTCGCTCCACAGTCACCTCTCTTCACCCTCGTCGGCCCAAATCTCTTCACTCCTCCAGGCAAGGTTAGCGAGGCTTACACAATTAGGCTGCCGATAAGCGGGAAAGTGAGAACGCTAATCGCGCTCCCTGATGTCTTCGCATCCTGCCTGGCGGGGG
>NQII01004012.1:151407-166902 GCA_002778355.1 Clitarchus hookeri
GGAAGTTTGGCCGGTGTCCCTGATGGTTGTTGCTGGCCGCCGGGCACCGTGCCACCGTTGTTGGGGGAGTGGGGGTGGTCAGGTCGATAGGCGCTGTGGCGGTCTGGCTGGACTCGCTCGCGATGTTCCTTCAGCGCCGAGAGAGAGAGAGAGAGAGGGACACAGAGAGAGACAGAGAGAGAGAAAGAGAGAGAAAGAGAGAGAAAGAGAGAGAAAGAGAGAGAAAGAGAGAGACAGAGAGAGAAAGAGAGAGACAGAGAGAGACAGAGAGAGAAAGAGAGAGACAGAGAGAGACAGAGAGAGACAGAGAGAGAGAGAGAGAGAGAAAGAGAGAGAAAGAGAGAGAACTAGAGAGAAAGAGAGAGAACTAGAGAGAAAGAGAGAGGAAGCGAGAGATAAAGAGAGAGAAATAGAGAGAAAGAGAGAAAAAGAGAGAGAAAGAGAGAGAAAGAGAGAGAGAGAGAAAGAGAGAGAGAAAGAGAGAGAGAAAGAGAGAGATAAAGAGAGAGAAATAGAGAGAAAAAGAGAGAGAAAGAGAGAGAAAGAGAGAGAAAGAGAGAGATAAAGAGAGAGAGAAAGAGAGAGAGAGAGAGACACACACATACACACACATCAAGCAGCAGTATGTGATCATGGCCATTTATTAAACTACTTTGCTGGGAAGATAAGCTTAATGAAATCGTGCGAATGTCCGTCTGGGATGTTATGTCCTTAATAACTTTCGAACCCGCAAATGGTTCTGTAAACTCGATGCACATATGATACTTAGGAAGGACATCCTATCAGTCTAGTTCCCTACCATGCCATGTGCATATTTTCAAAATGGTGGCTATTTCAATATCTACGAGGACAATTCATGTGTCAAGAACTATTTAACAAATTCAAACAAATTTTCATGTTTCGACACAGATAATCATTAAAATATTTAATTTTGAGAAATACATTGTTATTGGTAGAGACTGGGAAAATTCGCGAATTAATTTTAGGACAAGCTATATTTCAAACACACGTACATTTTGTTATATTTGCAATTGGATCACAGTTTATTTGACAAGCCAAGGTAAACTCTTAACCAATTACAGACTTGAAAGGAAATAAGCACCGAATACCTTTCCATTTGCTCAAAGGTACAACTGACTACGTGCTGGGGCAGCAGCCAACGAACAGAATGCTAGGACTCGAAAATATATAGATCAATGGAGTCTAGTCTACAAGTCATTTAAAATGCGAAATGTTCCTTTCTCTATATATTGAACTACATGAAAAAAAAATTCTGCATATCTTGGAAACTACCCAATATATTCTTGTAACCATTTGTGACTTAAATTTATAATGCACTTATTTTCTATGTGGTGCCAAATTTCGTAGGTACCTAATGCTATGGTAGGCCATATTACCATTTGCGACTTAAATTGGTAAAGCGCTTATTTTCTATATGGCGGCCATATAGATACTTTAGGTTTATTTTGAATATAAAACATATCGTTTAACCTATTTCGACCAAACTTGGTATACACAAAGTGTCAACTAAAATCATTGAATATAGTGATACATGGCCTCTTTTTGTCCACCATTTTGTAAGATAGCGCAACATGAAAAAAAAATTTGGTATCGTATAACGTAAAAGAATCTACTGACTCCTACCAAATTTGGCAAACAAGAAGATCTATAGTACGCCAGGTAAACAAATGTGTTTTGAATGTGTCAGACTTTTTTTTTTCAAAATGATGGCAATTTAAATATTTTTACTATAGCAAACATGTTCCTTTTACCTCTGTCTTATAGTAGTACCAACTGGATCAAATTTACTCGCATATTCATTTAGAGGAAAGTAGGCTAATTATCATAAGCTGTTCACGGTAAATTGAGCACTTTTGAAAGTCATGCTTACGGGCTAATTCTCGGATTGCATTGTATTCTATAACCATAAGTAAATTTAACGTTGCCATGAGCCTTATCACTTTATTCATACATCGTTTACGTGAAACGATGAAATTATTAGAAATGTAAAAATATTTGACCACTCTGCCCATTCTTACCGTTAAAATAATAAAATGCTGAAAGAAAATAAAATGATTCTAGTATCAACAAAGGTTTACTTGACACTGCTTATTCAACGTAAAGACATCGAACTACTTTTCCGTCGTCTTTGCCAAGTTAATGGGGCGCTTGCCAGATATTATGACCTTTAAAATATGTGATAAAGGGCAGTGACAATTTTAAAAGTTGATTTCAAAAGTGTTCACTTTTCCGTGAACAGCCTTTAGTCAAATTGGCAACTTCTTCTTGTTACTACAGAAAATAGTTGGTAAGTGCCCAAAGAATGTATTTTTTATGCAGACGTACCCATTCTCTGATTGGCTGTGCGAGCCTCTGGGAACGAGCTCTGTGTCTGATTAGCTACAAATTTCCCAGTGGAACCGGCGCTTTCCTCACCAAACCTCCCCTCCTGGTGGCCGATACCTATTAAAAGGTCATACCAGGAGCGCTTCTTTCTACTGTACGTTAACTCTCGCAAACAAAAGCTAGATCGGCTCTTTTGCTTCGCAGGGCGCCACCGGGAACTTCGAATTTTGAGTCCGTCATACTGGTCCGAAAATAATTTAAAAACACAAAAGCTAAATACTTACAACACAATACATTTGAACACTACCGCTCTCGCACTTGTCCTACACACGAAAAGTTAAGTATGGCGGCATTCCCTTAGCACATTCTCGGCCCAGTGCAACCAGGCTGTGTCGGACTAAGATTTGGGAAACAGCTGGTGTCTGATTGGCTACGGCGTGCTACGAAAGATCGCATATTGTCTGGACTGCGGGCTGGTAAGTAGTATACCAACCAGGCGTTCCAAAGTGTTGCTGGATAGTGTCCGCCATTTTGTTGGCGTGTGAGGCTGGAGTACGCAATAGTTTCACCCCTACATTGTTAAGTATAGGCTGTTCACGGTAAAGTGAGCACTTTCGAGGCCCTAGTGCCTTCTTACTTATAACCATTTGTGTCCTTTAACCACCTTTTTTTAAAGAAATATTGCCGTGTAAGTAATAAGCACAGTGTGTATATTCCACCGCACTCAGAAGTTAACGTCTAAGGCTAAAATAAAATATATTTATTTACTACTATTCCAAATGAGAGGGCTTTCAAAAGTGCTCACTTAACCGTGAATAGCATATACCCTGTGACTTTAGGTTGTTCGCTGTTAATTGAGCACTTTTGAAAGCCTTGCTTAAAACCTACTTCTTTTCGTGTTGTATCCTTCCGATATACATAAATTAATATTGCAATACGGGCAGTCTCAATTTATTCATACGTCATCAAAGTGCAACAGAGGAATTTTCAGGGAAGTAAATTTATTAGTAATAAGCATTTTCTTGCTCTTGTGTGTAAAAGCAAGACACGCTGACTTCAGCATTCACAAACTTAAACGTTACGTCTGCAATGCAATGTCAAATCTTAGAAATATTTTCATTAATTCGCTGCCACCTTAACTGGGAACCTGGATGCCATTCAGTACTGTAGCACGTACGTAGATATTGGCAGTGATATTTTTCAAAGTTTGATTTCAAAAGTGCTTACTTCACCGGGAACAGCCTTTGGGAATGTTCGAAACAACTAAAACGTTGGTAATTAAAATTAAAATGCATACATCAATAATGACCGTTGTTAAACTCAAATTACTACTCAAGAAAGATGGAGTATTCACGCAGTTTCAGACCAAATGGTAAAAAACGTCATGAGGCGATTCTTTGTGCGAAATAGGACGACAAATATAATACGACTTATAGCCGAAAGTGTTTTTTGAGGGAACTTCACACCCTTAATGAAAGAAGGGTTGGGGATGCTTTTATGAACATAATAAGAAACTACGCAATATAAACAACTAATTTTGGTTTAGAATGTATGGAAATGAAGTTGTTAAATGTGTGCCTTTTTGTTTGGTAATGTAATCCCTCTAGTAAAATTGGACGTGATCAATAATGTTAGAAAATGTGTAACCGTGCATGTTAAATGATATTTTCTGACAACTTAATAACTTCTACGTTCAGATTAACAAAAAAGGTTGCCTAGGTGTAACGAACTCAGGCCATCGATTATCTTTGTAATTCCCTTTTTGCCAAATGTTGATTACTAATTCCTTGTAGTTATGCAACCTGCGGTTCATAAGCTAAGCGGCTTGTCTACCGCGCGGGAGCAGTACAAAGTTAACTAATCCAGTGTACTGTGGTTGAGTGGGTATTTATTTCCTGTACGCCGCTTAAATCGCACATGCACTGCGTGAAAACTGCTAAATGTCATCGATGATGCTGATGATGATAATAATAAGCAGCAATAATCTTAAGGAAAATCCTAGGTCCAATCAAAGAAAATAGTGAATTCAGAAGACGACGCAATCATGAACTCTACACACATGTAGAAAAGCTCAAAGACGCCATTCGTAGGAGGAGAATTGTTTTCTATAGCCATATCGCCCGCATGAATCCTACAA
This sequence comes from Clitarchus hookeri, assembly GCA_002778355.1. Taxonomy (NCBI): domain Eukaryota; kingdom Metazoa; phylum Arthropoda; class Insecta; order Phasmatodea; family Phasmatidae; genus Clitarchus; species Clitarchus hookeri. Next base: position 155,891 of record NQII01004012.1, read on the forward strand.
GGCCGAGCCATAGGATCTTTAATTACCTTTTCAACAAAAAAAAACCAAGGAGGCGTGGCTGACCGAGGTAGAGAAAGACCTGCAAGAAGTGGGGATAACACAGGAGGATATCCAGAAACGTATTCCGCTCAAGAAGAAACTCCAAGAGCACCGCGGTTTCCAAGAAAAGCCGAAACTAAAAACTGGCAAAACATGGACTGAAGCGAGGAAGGAACAGCGTAGGATACGAATGTGGGAATACTGGGTGAAAGCTAAAGCCCAGGCGCCAGAGAAAGGTAAAGGACAGTTAAAATAGCGTGGCCCGTAGATGGTTGATAAAATAAATACAATAAATAATAAAAATTGTAAAATAACACAGTACATAAGAGATGTTTATTAGAATGACTAGTCCTTGATCAGTCATTCATACGCTTATTGTGTTCATTGAACAGAATGTGTTACAAAGTGGCGACCTTGCACGTTGGCACACAAACGGCAATGCTGCAGCAAGGGTTTCCGGTCTCTTCTGAACATGCCTGGTGTGTTTCAAATAGTTGCAGGCGTCCATGATCCGCGGCAATAAGTCTACCTATCGTTCTATATGGTTTTCTGTTCGCCACAATCTTTAAATGGTCCCCCAGGATGAAGTCAAACGGACTTAAGTCGGATGAGTGTGCAGAAAATTTGATGGGGCCGCGATAGCCAATCCATTTGACTTTACACTTATGTGTATATTTATTTTTTGTAGGTGGACGATGGACTATTTCAACTTTAATTCAAATTGTATACAAATTAATAATACATCGCCATTATGTACCATAATACGTATTTACTATATTTAATTAATAATGAACTCCCCTCCTTTTCTCTCCGACGATTAGCCTTATAGATTAGAATATTTATGTATTTAAACTCTTTATAAAATATACCATAACGCACAGGTTTTAAATCCTATATAATTTTTCCAAATATTTTTTTTTATGTTAGGTCTGAACGTACTTTAGGGGTCTTCCAGATAAGCACAATTGCACGATAAGCGCATCGCAGCGCTTCCAGCCCATAGTTTCTGAAAGACAGTGACACGCCAACGTGAGAAGTACTCTACTGGGAACTGGTAACTTGAGATTAATAATAATTCTTAGCGCTACGCCTGGTAGTAATTCGTGGTAACACATCTGCCGCGCGGCACTCTCTGCTTTATCGACGATGGAGTTTCTCGACAGTAATCGATTTGTCCACAACGCGCATGTCGCAGAGAAAGTAAAAGGAATCCAAGCAGACTGTGTTCCGTCAACAATAGATTTTATTTAGGGTATGTTATCACTTATTCGGCTCTTTTATTCGCAAAGCCTGCATGTTGCTGTTCTTATGTCATAGCACTGGCAGAGTGAAATTATTTAGGCGTAAATAAAATTCCTGCGGTAAAGAGCCTACAGTGTGACCTTAATTCACTAAGTAATAGATTCAATATTCAGTCATTTTGGTGGGTAGTGCCACCAAAAAAAGCTATAGCTCTAGGTTTACATCATATCTCAGGAACTTCTCCGCTTGTTACCATAAATGTGATAGGAAACTCGTTATGGTGGAGCCAAGTACTTGAATACCGTATCGTAATTTATTGCATGTAAGTAAAGAGGACAGTAGGCTAACTAATAATATTTGTATCTTCGTTTATTAAAAACATTTGCAACAGTTATGTTTAATTATACTTGTGTAAAGTTGGTTTTTGTAAAATTTATAAATGTGCGGCTATTACGTGTCAAATTTTTCATGGCGAATTCCGGTCGGAAGAGCTGCCAAGAAGAAAGTTCTTTGGAATTCCAATGGGCGTCGCAGACCTACTGTTACACGCCGACGCAGGAAAACATATTTCAACTTGAGGGGTGGTGGGGGGGAGGGGTATTCCCGAGCCGCTTGCTTCACAATTCTTCCTGCGGGACATAAAGCAGTCTAGCGGGACATTTGTCATCTTCGGGAACTTCTCGTGGCGGTTAAAAAATAATGTCTGCGGGCGTGCGAGTTTCTATTTCGTTTGGCATCGTGCGTGTCCTCGTGAGCTGTCTCTCTCTCTCTCTCTCTCTCTCTCTCTCTCTCTCTCTCTTCCTCTCTTGCATTCTCCTTTGCGTCGCTGCCCACGGGAGAGACTGCGTCCGGCTGCCTCCGGAGTGAGCGTTCCTTCGCCCATCCTGTCCACTCCAGGCTTGAATATAAACACTAAAGCCCTCTCCCTACGGCAGGGGAAGGGTCGGAGATCTTTGCCTCGCAACGGCTGCCAACTGGTGGGTCGCCCGCGAGCCCCTCCTTTGTCGTGGCTTAGAGATATATGTGGCATGGCCAGCATTGTCATTCTATATGGACATGGTCCAGTCCCCACTGCGCGACAACAATAATGCCGAGTAAAGGAGCTCAAGAAAAATTTTCATTATTTACTAACGTCGACCACCTTGACAGAATCCCTCAGCGAGCTACTTAATGCCTGAAAAACCTCTCTCTCCCTCTCTATCTTTTCTCTTTCTCGCTTGTTTTGCCTGTATGTATGAATGCATAAATGTGCAAACTTACATATATGTACATAGTATGATGTACGTTTTTTTTATTTAACTCAGGACGTATAAATACATACATGACTTAAGTCTTCGTATTTTTATCCTTTGTAATGTACCTGGAAATGAGATGTAAAGAATATTAGATCTCTTAGCAGTAAAACATAACGGGGTGTTAAGACATATTAATTTTTAATATCCCCTTTGCACTTACTAGCGGTTGTAGAACACTTGTGTTATTGCGTAACATGTTGCTTTAGGCTCCACTTGACTGCTGCTGGAAACGAAAGCTTGTGGACCGTCCTGGTATTCACCACAGGAACTTAACTTTATCTACTTGAACTAAATAAGCTTCCTGAATCTTGACGTAATGCTATAAATAATTCATTCAAACTACTATTAAATAAAGTATTTTTCTCTATCACTTTTCTGCGTAATTTCCCAACCAAACAGCTCCCCCTAAATGGATGTTGGATAATTATTGGATGTTCTGGAACTAAAATGTTGGTGCAATACACACCAGAGACTGCGTGAGCCCTTTTTTCAGTTAAAATTAATTTGGTGGCTTTAATCTGAAACTTCAAACTTGTAAAGTGTTCCGAAGAATATTAAAAAATATTACACTGAGCAACTCAGCCTTCAAAATACTTTAAGGATCTTACTTCCAGATGAACTCAAGTTGTTTTCATAATACGTTCATGCTACTTATTGAGAAGTTCATATTATGTAATCTTAAATTACGTGACTGGTGGTTCGTAGAGAGTAATTACAGGTAAAGAACACAATTGTATACTATACGATGTATATTTCCAATATGCATATGACCCTTCATGTTATATAAAAAACGTCTTTTAACTTAGGGGCAATCTAAATAGGATATTGTACGGGCAAACACACGGCGTGGCAAATGTTTCAAGGCAATCCTCGCTACGAGTCACAATTCCCCTCCTCCTAATCAACAGTGTGATGATCACCTACCGCCAAACAAACCTTGTTTTGTAAGGCATGCATTAACTTCCGGGGGAGTTTCCAGTGAGAACACAAAGCTTTCTCTTTTGATCAGGAGCAATAAAGTTTGCACAATTATTTCTGGAACAGCTGTATTTCTGCGCTGTATTGCCGTTAAAAAATGTGCAATTGGATGAAAACTTTCTTTGCACGTAGTACCCAATCAGGGAAATACTCCAGTGCAGTAACGTGGTTGATCATGAGCGGTCCCGATCAGAGGCGCAGCATCGAATCACACGTTTCTACATACGACCTTCAACGCGCTCAACATCAAGCAAAATTATCACATTAATTACTCTCTGTGTAATAAATATTAGTAATAATGATCAAAAATATTTTTAATAATTTATTGTATCCACATCCATATCAGTTATAAATCGGTAACTTTCGTGGCTGAGATGAATTTATTATTTAAAATATTCGTAACTAATATTATAATATTTTTTTATGAAGCTTTTCTTGCAAAATGTACTTTCTAAAGCACCCAGGATAGAAATAAATCAAAATTTTGATTTAAAATATAATCTTACTCTTTGTTTTTGAAAATATTTAAATACGTAAATTATATAAAAATATTTGACAGTGTTACAAAGCATACTTCTTCTTTTATACGCAGCCTTAACGGTACTTTTCTAATAATTCTGATGTAGGATGTTCACGCTAAACTAAGCATTTTTGAAAGCCCTGCTTGAGATCTACTTGTGGGCACACTGTGTATTCTTCCACCATACGTACAATTAACATTGCAGTGGACCTGCTCACTATATTGACGCCTCGGTCAAGTCAAGCTGTGAAATTATCAGAAAAGTAAATATTTTACTAAATTAATCAATCTTATAAGAAAAGAAAATAACAATTTGGAAGTGAAATATATAATTTCAGTATTCATAAATGTTTAACCGAACACTTTTAATTCAAGGTTACGATGTGGAACTATTTTCCCTCCGTCGTTGCCAACTTTACTACGTGCATACCCCTCAGCGTGTGGCCGTTAAGATATATGCAGGTAGGGGCGGTGACATTGTTCGAAGGTTTATTTCAAAAGTGCTCACTTTACTGTGAACAGCCTTTAGCTCTTAATGTGGCACAGTCGAGTGCAGTTCTCCGCAGTGCTCCATTGAAGCGACTATAGTTCTGCCTCATACCCTCAGCGCCTCGTGACTAGAGACCTGAAAAATTCGCGAGTTCAATGACCTGCAGGCTAGACTCTACAGTCTTATGTACCAATACGCCTATATTAACTGCACATCGGCGGTGTCTGCTGTCACAGTGGAAGGCGACGATTGGGCCAGCGTTCTCCAGGAGGTGTCAAACACAGTGTGGACCAATGACCAAGTTATATAAGCACGCGTGTTTTGAATACTAGCTTGTATCGAAATGAATCTGCGAATTCTTCAGGTCTCTACTCGTAACTCCCCGTTCCCTCTGTCGAACTAGCCTTCTCCGTACTCCTTCACAGCCGTAACTTAATATTTTTATTAAAATATTCGCTGAAGAGCCAAAAAAAACTAGTATAGACGTGCGTATGCAAATAACAGAGGTACGGAACCAATCAGAGTAACGCGATGCGGTCGGCAGCTAGATAGGTTACTGCTGCTACAATGGCAGGTTATCAAGATTTAAGTGAGTTTGAACGTGGTGTTATAGTCGGCGCACGAGAGATGGGACATAGCATCTCCGACGTAGCGGTAACATTTGGATGTTCGCGTACGACCTATTCACGAATGTACCGTGAATATCAGGAATCCGGTAAAACATCACATCTTCGACATCGCTACGGCCGGAAAAAGATTATGAAAGAACGGGACAAACGACGACTGAGAATAATCATTAAACGTGACAGACGTGCAACCCTTTCTCAAATTGGCGCAGATTGGATTTGAGGACTGCCCTGCAGGATTTGTGGTGTGAATTGCCTCCTGCATGCCTTCAGACATTAGTCGAGTCCATGCCACGTCGTCTTGCGGCACTTCTGCGTGCTCGGGGGGGGCGTGGGGGGGGACTACACAATATTAGGCAGATGTACAAGTTTTTTTGGATATTCAGTGTATGGTAACACATTACTGGCTGTTATTTACGCCCTGCTTGTGCAGGCCGAGTGTACACTAGTGCAAGTAGGGCCTCCACCGAGTAGCAACAAACAGCCTATGCAGAGGGTGGGACAGCAAGTGAGTATACAATCACCAAAGAATCGGGTTGGAAAAGACAGCACTCAGTCTGGAAAATGAAGACATTTTAATACACATTAGTACAACGCAATTTCATCAGCGCCGCAAATTGCTTACGGTGGAGGAACTTACATTAACTTACCGAACTTAAAATATGAAAGCTAAATTTCGGAAAAATAAACTTGCATGCTTACAGTTTATTGTAAGTACAGTTTATTTTAACACGCGCACTGCAATATAAACGAGAAGTTACTGATAATTAATGAGCCTAATTTCTTCAACATGGATGCAATTAATTTTAAACGAGTTCTTAAAAGCTGAGTGGGTGGGTAGGACTTGTATCGTTTAATGCAATATCATTGGAGATGAAACCAGAAATATATGCAACAGTGGTGAGGCAATTACAAACACACACGTGTCTTACCCGGGACTCGAACCCAGAAAATCTCGTATCATAAGCTAGTATGCAATCAACTGCATTGCGGAGGTCTGATTCCAGCATCAACTTCGAATTTAATAGGTCTGATGTTTCAAATGATAGGATTTATTAACCTAAAATATTTACAGCGCCGTCATTTTGCAAATAAGGGACCGAGTCACTTAAAACATGTCAGTTTAAATGGCTTACCATAGCACCACTTGTGTGAAGAATTTGGTGAAAATCGGTTGATTGGTCTTTGACGTATGGAATAAAATATTCATATTATCCATGTTACGATCTTCATAAACGGAGGACAAAAAAGTTATGTATTAGAACATTCGATGATTGTATACTGCCAGTATACAAAGTTAAGCCAAAATCGATTACGTGGTTTCGTAGGTATAGCATTCTTAGAAATGATTTTAGAGCCGCCATGCTAAACATAAGTGTGTGACACACACACACACATGGCCATATATATATATATATATATATATATATATATATATNCAAGATATAACATAAAAATTTAATTTTTATTGTGGGGATAACTTAAAAAATGTCAGATAAATTAGGCTCTTTATAGGCAAATGTGATGGTTGTATTAATAGATACTGCTAACATACAAGGTTACGTTGGAATTTCTTTCATTAATAAATTCTGATCTAAAGTACTTCTATAGCCACAATTTTGAAAATAAGTGTCTGACATACTCAAAACATCTATTTACATCAACTGCCGCAGTACTACTTGTATGCCAAAATTTGGTAGGAATCGTTTATTGTTCACCGAGATATGATGTAAAAACGCTATTTATTCATGTGACTGTCATAAAATGGCTGACAAAAGTGGCTAAGTGTAAGCATTTTATGATGTTTGTAATACATACTTTGATCATACAAAATTTGGTCGAAATTAGTTACATGGTATAGCAGATATACAAAATAAATCTAAAATATTTGTATGGCCACCATTTTGAAATCATTGCCTAATCAAGTTCAATCACTTATGTTTATCTGGCCTCTCATAGTATTACTTACATGCCAAATTGTGAGAGAATTGCTTTGATAGTTGTCGGGTTATAATGTAAAATCTTAATGTTTTATTTTGTACTATCTTCCAAAATGGCTGACTGACAATATCCAGTTAAAAATTTAATGCTAACATGGTGCTTTGCCAGCATACAAAATTTGGTTTAAGTCGGTTGAATAGTTCAAGATATGAGATTTCACCAAAATATTAAAATCGCCACCATTTTGAGATTAAGTGCCTGGCGTGGTCAAAAATTATGAAAGTCGGGTGTCCTTACAAAGTAGTACTGTGTATGTGCTGAGTTTAGTAAAATTTGGGTTCAAAAATTGAAAAGAAAAAAAAAGTGGGGTCATACACTCACAGACACATAGGCACACACAGACTTACACACAGACACAAGCACAGACAAGAAAGTGATCTCATAAGTCTTTATTTCCTTCGGAAATTAGGCTAAAATGAATGTTATTGAAATATATATATATATATATATACACACACACACTTTGCATGTATTATCAGAAATATGCAGACAGGCGTTATAATTAACCAAGTGAATGTTCAAACAGAGATATAACAAGTTGTGTTGCAATAAAAATTAACATCACAATTATTCGTATACAAATACCAGGTATCATATAAGGTCAAAACCAGGACATTTTTAGCGCCATAAAAATTCAGCCCGGATGCGAAAAAAATGCTTAAAAAGAATGTAGCGCTCGACTAACCACTTCTTATAGAGAATTTTTATTATTAACGTCCTTTGTGTAATGCCGATTAGCTGGCATGCATGATGTATAAGCCTAATGGGCGCAGCCATTAATTTTATTCATGGAATTAAAAAATTTTAACGAGTAACACACACATGCCCTCAATGTGAACACATGTTGCACTCTCAAATTACCATTTCTACGCATCTCAAAACGCATTTGCACTAAATAAGACAACTGCTAAATACAGGAATAATTAGAGGCAGGTAGGTTTCTAAATATTTATGGCAAATTAAATTAATTACTGTTGTTATTTACTATGTCATGGCTTGTCATTGGGATGCACGATAAACTCGCATCTCAAGGTACACGCATGCGTACTTTAGCTGCACTGTGAAACTACTGCCTCGGTACAAAAGCGGGAATACTTGAACTAATATCAAGTTTTGCCGGTATCTCAGATCTCGTTGAAAGGAAACTGGAGCATCTCGTCGTCTCCTCAGCTGTTATTTTCTTGAAATTTTTCCTATCAAGCACACGCGCTTGTTCAGCGCTATTACTGTCCATACAGGAAACGACTTCGGTATTATATACCATCTAGTTAGTCTTTAAAACATATCCGAGGACTCTCTTTGTAGTCTTTTTTCGCAGCGCGTCTTCGCAGATGATTCCGCACATTTTTTACCAATACTAAACAAATGACACCGTGAATTTAGCCCTGCCGGTCTGAGCCTAATCAGGTTCCTGATAGAATCCCGGCCAGACTTGTCCAAATGTATGCTTGGCCCGTGGTCACGCAGCTTGCCGCGTCATATCAACATCTCTCGTGGCAATCACAGGTACACGCTTGCCGCTGTAGTTAGCAAAGTCGACAGCGTAGATGACACTTTACTCTCCGTACCTACGTCGAATGTCTTTTCATCCGACACACCTACCAATCTCTCTGTAACAAGGCATTTCCTAAAGTAACTATCACGAGCTGTGCTGAAACTCATTCAATTCGCCTTCAACTAAAATTCACCTGCCATTTAAGTAATTATCATGAACGAAAATAGAAATACACAAACCAAATTTCGTGAAAATAAGTCGGACAACAAAATGTAAACTTTTTCGCAAGGACATGTCCTTTTTTAACCAGGCATTTGCCGACCATACCTCCTGAAACCTTACTGCAGGGGCCATATTTTACAACAAGAGTTGAAAGAATGCATCGACAACAACGCGAAAAATACTAAAATTTCTCTTTCTTCGATGTGGCTTGTGTAAGGTGAATACAAAAAGCAACTACAATATGTTAAAACGTAAATTAGTTACACCTCTACACAAACAGCTCATAAGGTTTCAGATGAAAGGTGAGTCACGTCTGCCAAATGTATGTTACACGATCTGTACCTCGACGGCCTGGGCCGCCCGGATTTTCGTATGTGACCGACTGAAAGCAAAACAAAATTTTTAGAGGTTTTGAATTTCGTGCGAGGTAGAGTGAGACCGTACGAAAATTCCTTTCGCGCGACTGCGTCCACCCAGAATTTTAATTTTTTCATTGAATATGTGTGTCGCAGATCGAACGTAAAAGAAACGGATAACCGTGACTTCATTCATCCGAAATTCGAATTTTTTAATGAAATTTTTGTTTTCAAAATCGAATCAGCCATAAATATTGAATCATACTACGTAACAAATTTAAGGAATTTTGACTTTTCATACCGCCACAGAATATGTACAGTGATACGATAAAACAGAAAATATGTAATAGATTAATCATTCCTTCTCGTATCATTACTGATATAGCATAATTATACCAACGTAGGGTGTAACCCAACAATAAATATAACTATGTAACAAAACAATGTATGGTAATACACAATCATCCTTATGAAATATATAAATATGTGATATATATAAATAAGGAAACATTGGTTTCATTTCTATTGTTAAATTTCCTTGTGATAGAGCATGACTATACACGCCTTAGTACTTAATTTTATTTTAGATCTGCCTTAATATTAAATTATCATCAAAATTCGTCTAGTTGATTTTTTCGGGATGCCTAAACCAAAGAACAATATAACTAAATCTTTATGTTTAAAACCTAAATATGTGGGTGTTTTCAATACTTCAAACTTTTAAAATATTCTTAAATTACAGAGCTTGAAAGTGACATCGTATTTGTATTATCTGTGCTACAGCGCTATATATATATATATATGTATAATATATAAATATATATATATATATATATATATAATATACACACACACGTGAGGATTCAAGATGAGTTACCGCCACTCACAGGACTTATTCCTTACATCATTTGGTGCAAAATATGCCATATAGATACGGTTTCTATTCACAATATTTTCAGAGTAATCAGCATACCCACCCTACAGTGGAAAGGAGTTTTCAACACTGTTTAAACAACAATGTGTGGTGTGGTGTCCTGCACGATCAGCTAATTGGGCCATTCATTTCCCCGGGATGCCTGACTGGTGTGGTGTATCTGCAATTGTTGCAAGAAGAACTGCCGGTTACTTGAGGATATTCCGTTAGCAGTGAGACGTCGTGTAATCTTCAAGCATGATCGTGCACTTCCTCACTTCCGCCGTGCTGTGGTTGAACACAAATATGCATTTCCCTGTGAGATGGACTGGACGAGGCGGTTTTCACCCCTGACCACCTCGAGCGCCAGATCTATCACCACTAGAGTATTGTGTATGGGGATGGATGAAGGATATTGCTCACCAAAGGACTGCACAGACACGTGAGGAACTACTTGCATGTATAATGCATGCCGCTACAGAAATCAGAGACAGCTGTGTGCAGCTACGTAGAGCAACACGTGCGGTTCATAGGCGTGCGGCCAAGTAGACGGAAACATTTGTGAACCTTATGTTCGCTTGATAGACGCAATTGTTATGCTCAAATTTAAACAATACGGTCTGATAATGCATACCTGTATTTACTTCTAAAAGGGTTATTATTATATTCGTCAATTTTCAAATGTTTCGAATTACTCTGTAAATATTGGTAATAAGACCCACATTTATATAACATATTTAGCTCCAAATGATTGAAGGAATAAACCCTGTGAGTGGCGGTAACTCCTCGTGAATCATCATGTATGTGTGTGTATATATATATATATATATATATA
>NQII01004012.1:167014-218887 GCA_002778355.1 Clitarchus hookeri
TTGTTATAAAAAAAAAAAAAAAAAAAAAAATATATATATATATATATATATATATATAGAAACTAAAAGAAAAGTCTTTTAAACGATAGTTTTGGGAGTAAAAAAATTATTATATTGGTTTAATACAATACTTATCTTTCTAATGATTTCAAATTAAATAATTTGGAAACTTTTGTATAACAAAATTATTGTTTAATTTAAAAAAAAAAACAAGTGCCACTAAAATTGGAATTTTTTAACTATACCAATCCGTTTATAGTGTCAAAATATCGTTATTGTTTCACATATGCTGAAGAATACCTTTAATAGAAAAAACTAAGCAATTTTTGTGCTTCCGAGTATTAACAGAGGTGTTTCAAGCAACATCCTGACTTCCTGGCAAAATTATCTTTAACCGTAAATTGCAAAACCTATCCTTCGAAAAATAAAAAAATGTTTAATCGCTTACGTAATAAAAACGTGGTTTAAACATTGGTCTTAAAGTGAAAAACTAAATACGGTGAACTGTGTAAACTTTTATGCTAAGGCCTTTTGTTTACACTTTAAAAAATCCTAACGAAGTTTTCTGTACGGCAAAGAAAATCATTAGATTGAGGTTGTTCTGTTCACGGTAACACAATATTGCTTGAATTCAAAGAGAAGGTTAGAGAGACATAGGTTTGCTATTAATAAATGTGTTTTAATATGTTTGTGTTACATGTTAACATTACCTTACTTTATAACAAAGAAGTAAACATTATTTGAGCTGATTTTGTTCACAGTAAGGAAATATTACTTCGTACCAAAGAAAACGGCTTAGCGATATTGAAGGTTCTATGTCGTTCATTGTAGTTTTCAGTACGCGACTGTTATCCTGACGCAAACATTCGTAAACTAATACATTCTGCAATTACGTAACTGCAACTAAGCAAATGGTAGCACGCATCACTACCACCACTACTGTGTTGTCACGTTGGATCGGGCGTCGCAGCCCCGTGCATTGGCCTGCCCGGTCTCCTGACCTCAATCCACATAAGTGTGGTGTATGCTGCGCCGGTTACCGACATCAACGACGTGGAACAGCGTATCCATAACCCCTGTGCAGCTGTTCGACAAGATGTAGTCGAGCGGCTTCGCCAGTCCGCGATGAGGCGTTGCCGCGCATGCATTGCTGCCCCTGGCGCATGCATCGCCTGTGACGTGGCCAATGAACGTCCTGTACAGAGCCGGCGAGAGCTGCCAAGGGCCCGGGGACGAGTAATTTCGTCAGGCCCACTTTCCCTTACTTTAATGCACAACTTTTTAATCACCCCCACGCTCCTCAGAAAAGAAAACTCGAAGAATGTGCTCTTTTAAGAGTGTATATTGTTATGTAAACAGCAAAACTAGTACACAATTTATTTTAACAATTAAAAAAAAGTATAGTTCAGAAGTGTCTCCCAAGACAACTTAGTTGCCATCCATATACAGTAATTCATTTCAATTTCATATTTCATTGCACTTCTCTTCCGTTTCGCTACAACGTTTATATTCCTGTCAAGAATGTGAAGAAAAAGTATCGAAGCTAATCCGAGCCCCCCATGGTGCCAGGGCCTCGGGGATATGCCCCCCCCCCACATCCCGGCTCTTCCCACTCGATGGGCCTGGACCTGTAACTCAATAACAACGCGTTGTAGGATATACGTCCATAGGAACATTTTTCTTGTTTTGATCCCAGGAATCATCTCTCGACGTTTATTACTATAGTTTATATATATCCTGTATATTTAACGTATTGTGTTGATTGGCAGTTTTTATTGGTTTAAAAAAAAATTCAAATCCCTCGACATGTTGCTAAACTGTAAATAAATAAAATTAAAAAAAAAAGGCGTGAAATCCTTGGAACTGTTTTGAGCCTACTATTCTCCGGTTACGTTGAGTCTCAGAGGCAGGACAGCGGCGCTGTCAGCGCATAGAACGCCCAAGGGGGGGGGGCAGGAGTTGTCGCGACCCGAGTCACGTGTGAACCTCCAACAGCTCCTCTCGTGGGTCAGCGTGCACGTCAGTGATCCCTGCCAGTCACGTAGCGGGCTGTCGAGCTGGCGNTCGTGTCGGACGATGCCGCTGGTCGGCGGGTTTTCTCGGGGAGCTCCCGTTTCTCCCGCCTCTTCATTCCGGGTCTGCTCCATACTCACCTCGCTTCAACCTCATCGGCTCTCGAGACCTCGATGTTAAGAGCCGCCCAAATCTCTCCTCTCCACTCCACTCCACTCACATCTAAGAGCGTTCCCGTTACAATTGATGCAGGCATGGGCAGTGACATTTTTTTCGAAGGTTGATTTGAAAGGGCTCAATTAACTAACACCCAAGATGACTATCAACTAAAAAATTTTCTGTAAAATAATTTTTAGCGCGTAAACGCGTATCTCGTTATAAAAAAAGTTCTGGAAATGCCAACTGTTTGCCGGAAAAGGTTATATATATATATATATACATATATATATTTATCTCTATCATATTAAGTGTATTTATGGATTTAAAAAATCGTGAAAATGGTTCAATATCGCATTTTTTAAAGCTTGCCTGTGCATTTTCCTTAAGCGGTTAGAGTATAGTACGATTACACGCACTTAGTTTAATATGTGGGCTCCCATCGCGGGTAGTAAAGTTCAACTGATACAGATCTAATTCGCATAGTACAGTTTTTGGTCGGAAACACTGCACGCCTTGCGCGTAGGGGCGATGAGGCGCTAGGGGTGCGTGTTAGTCTCGCCCGTATCGCTCCCACGCTTCTTGACCTTGAACGCGCAGCTACCCGCTCATCTTAACGTGGAACAGGAACGAAACTGCACCGCGACCCGCTGGAGGGCGACATATTCAGACATTCTTTCAAAACAAGTGGGTTAAAATCCGAAACTCCAGATTTCGGGTAAATACGAGTATCTGCCGTTTGTGGACCACTAGCTTACACGTGATACGTGATTCCGTTCGACAGTTTTCGCAAATTATCTCAATAATTTTGTTCTGGTTCTCCTATGAACGATGAGACCCACACAAACCCCTCTTTGTAAACATACAACAAAGCTAACTAAGATAAATAGATTACAAAGAGAGTATTTAGTATGCCTTTCAGATTAACCTATGAAAATTCTTCGTCTCACACATATCTTCTAGTATTAGGAATCTTCGATCGTAAATTATCCTTACTTAAGCTATCGTGTAACAGTTTTCGGTAAACATATAGCTTAATAAGATGGTACTAAACACCGAATTCATAAAGATATAATTTATTTATAGCACATAAAAATAGTTGGCTTCATTCCAAATTAATAAAATTGGTAAATTCCTTAAAAATATTAAGGCATTCAAAACAGACTAAAACCAAATGCCGACTCACTGATGTTTGGAAGCAATTAATTTCTAAGCCTTAACAAACACCAAGTTGTCGTACTTAATATGGAATAAAGAACTCGGAAATATAAATTCCTTATCTGGGCACCCCTAGAAAAAAAACCCTTATACTAATTCCAGGAACTCATTATTTAATTTTCCTGTTCTGGTGTCTAAATTTAGCCAGACTGGTCAATAAAGATAGCATATTCCTATAGTTGTCAGGGGTGATCTTTCGAGTGAAATTAGTCTGGTGAGTGTGGTGTTAGCCGTTTCTGAGATAGAGCTAATTTTTTGGTTAATTTTTGGGGTTTTTCCGATATTTTTTTTGAATTTCTATCTTAATCCAAGCCGCAGGCAAGTCATATTATTGAGAATTTTAAGGAAAATCCAACATCATGTCTATCATTTAAATCGGATAAATAGTTTTCGAGAAATGAAGTTTTAAATTTCACTGACGAGTGTTTCTATAAACTCAATATTTAGTTTTTCTCTTATCGCGTCTTAATTTGGCCAGACAGACCAATAAAGATAGTACATTCCTATAGTTTTCGGAGGTGCTCTTTCGATTGAAATGTGTCGGGGGAGTGTGGTTTTAGCGGTTTAAGAGTTAGGATTGTTATTTAGGGTAAGTCGGACAGTAAATTAAAATGCAGAATTATGGACGGTGAGAGGTTATTATAAATTCAATTCTGAACAGTTTGATATAAACATACATGTAGTTTCTTAAAAAAAAATTTTCAAACGAAAATGTTTTTTTTAAGGGCTACCCATTAGTTGATTTTTGGCATTTTTTGATTTATCATAAAACTTTTTCACCATTTCGAATTCTTTACTAAATCATCTTTTAGAGAATTTAAAGGGGAATTCAATGGTATGTCGTTTATTAATATTGAATAAAATGTGTGCGAAAAAATTAGGGTTTTATGCTCACAGAAAATGCCAATTCCAGGAACTCATTATTTTATTTTCCTGTTCTGGTGTCTTCATTTAGCCAGACTTGTCAATATAGATAGCATATTCCTAAAGTTATAAAGGGTGCTCTTTCGATTTAAATTAGTCTGGTGAGTGTGGTGTTAGCCGTTTCTGAGATAGAGATAATTTTTTGGTTAATTTTTACTTTTTCCGATATTTCTTTTGAATTTCTATCTTAATCCAATCCGCATGCATGTCACATTATTGAGAATTTTAAGAGGAATCCAACGTCATGTCTATCATTTAAATCAGGTAAATTGTTTTCGAGAAATGAAGATTTAAATTTCACTGACGAGTGCCTCTATAAACTCAATATTTAGTTTTTCTCTTATCGCGTTTTTATTTGGCCAGATAGACCAAAAAAGATAGCATATTCCTATAGTTGTCAGGGGTGCTCTTTCGATTGAAATTAGTCTGGTGAGTGTGGTGTTAGCCGTTTCTGAGATAGAGATAATTTTTTGGTTAATTTTTACTTTTTCCGATATTTCTTTTGAATTTCTATCTTAATCCAATCCGCATGCAAGTCATATTATTGAGAATTTTAAGAGGAATCCAACGCAATGTCTATCATTAAGATCGGATAAATATTTTGCGAGAAATGAAGGTCTAAAGTTCACTGACGAGTGCCTCTATAAACTCAATATTTAATTTTTCTCTTATCGCGTCTTAATTTGGCCAGACAGACCAATAAAGATAGTATATTCCTATAGTTTTCGGAGGTGCTCTTTCGATTGAAATGGGTCTGGGGAGTGTGGTTTTAGCGGTTTAAGAGTTAGGTATGTTATTTAGGGTTAGTCGGACAGTAAATAAAAATGCAGAATTATGGACAGAAAGAGGTTATTAGAAATTCAATTCTGAACAGTTTGATATAAACATACATGTAGTTTCTTAAAAAAAATTTTCCAAATGACAAAATGTTTTTTGAAGGGGTACCCCTTAGTTGATTTTTGGCATTTTTTGATTTATCATAAAACTTTTTCACCATTTCGAATTCTTTACTAAATCATCTTTTAGAGAATTTAAAGGGGAATCCAATGGTATGTCGATTATTAATATTGGATAAAAAGTGTTTGCGGAAAAATGAGGGTTTTATGGTCACTGAAAATGCCAATTTGTGTATGCGTACACATTTGCAACTAAACATACAAAACAGCGTTGCCAACGAAACTAAACAGTTTTGTTCAGACTGGTTTGTATTCCACCTCAACCATTAAGAACAAGAGATACCTACGGCTCTATCCCACAAAAATATATTCGCCGTTCTGCAGCTCCCTTTCTTCACATTATAAAAGTTTATTGTTCTTATTATTGGCTATAGATGTAGATATCGCCATAGCCGATATGTAAACGTCACAGCGGTCGTGCGCATAAGCGAAATTTCTCACTTGTCCCTTGCAGAATAAAACCGTTTTTCCAATAGTTCTGCAAAAATTGAATTTTGTTTATTTCATCCGAGCTTCCCACATGCCTACTGACGCACTTGGTATCATAAAACGAAAATTAATTTATCCTTTTAGGCGTCAAACACTGAATGCTATTTTAATATTTTCGGATGTACCGATCTCCTTTAGTTATCGATGTGTTCG
The DNA here is from genome assembly GCA_002778355.1 of Clitarchus hookeri. Taxonomy (NCBI): domain Eukaryota; kingdom Metazoa; phylum Arthropoda; class Insecta; order Phasmatodea; family Phasmatidae; genus Clitarchus; species Clitarchus hookeri. The sequence goes on from NQII01004012.1 coordinate 172,924, forward strand.
GATTAAATTGTCGCTGGACACTAACCCATTCAAGATATAAAATATGAAATGTTCCACAGCAACAATTCGTGCTTGAGAAGAACTGAAATGAGCAGCTTTTGTAGCTATGCCGAAAACCTTCATTCTTGCCGTGTATCCCATGCAAACTTGTTCTGCAACACTAGTGCCTCGAGAGAAATGCGAGCTGCTCACCTACAGCCAAGGAACTTTGTCTCTGACAAATGTACACAAGAAATATTTTAAAACGTTGGGTTTTTTGTATTAACACAAGGCGATAGTTTTGTTAGCATTTAAATGTTGTTAAGTAATCCGTCATTAAAAACACTGCCTTTAACATCCGAAAAAAAGTTGGTGATCTCGTTTATTTACATAAAACCATTTGATGACAGCGGTATGTTTTGAAGTGATTGCATATGCTTAAACACTTAAACACCAACACTCAGTTTTCCATCTCGGGCACTTCATTGTTATATTTTAAAATACGTTTGTAGCTCAGATCCAACTTTAAAGGCGTTTCGCATCCGTGCATAGTATTTCCCGACTAGTTTTCGCGACAAAACTACGACCACAGTCTGTTGGTTTCATTCAGTAAGATCCTTTACACAAACATAGGTCCTATCGCTCAATAAATCAGCATCAAATTTCCATAATTCTCGACGGTAAAAAAGTTGTTTGCAAAAAGAGGGTGGCCATCCATATTACTTCATTATGGGGGGAAGTATTAATGAGAGGTTGCTCTTAGGTTGAAGATCTCGATAACGCAAAATAATGTTCGGAAAATCGTTACTTAATTTCACTTCATTCTTTGCAAACATAAATTTTAACTTTCTATTTCAAGGCCTTATATCTCCCTTGATATTCAGTTTCGGTAGAACGCGTCTTGTATATTTCCCACGTGACACTGCAAAAAGAATCGCCCCACAAAGTTTTTGGGTGGTCGAATTCCGCTCCATCGTGTATATGGAGGCTGTTTTTAAGTCGCGTGGTGTGTGTAATACTACCTTCACCGAAGTGTCCGTTAATTAAACTCAATGAACGTAGCCGTCACTGAACACGCGGTTTGCGGGAAAACCTCGTGTGTCGTTCAACGCACCGGGGTGCATGCTGCCTGCGTAAATGGTGGATAGCTACAGACGCATTCTCGCGGCGCATTATTGAACTAGCCCTCCCCACGCACTGCGCATACAGCGTCCAGGTTTCGGAGCCGCACAAAGGAAAACAGATGCTAGAAATTCAGCGCGATTTGAGTCACTTCATACCTGCCCACATCATGTATATCATTCTAGCCCTTTCTTCAATACCGACACCGGAACTGCGTCCCCAGCTGATCCGCCTGTTTATAAACATGTTTGTAGAAGTGTGTATTTGAATATCATTATAACTGTAAGAAATTTTTCGCGATTTTACAAGAATATTGTATAAGCTTCCTGAGAAAAAAACAAACGGGAAAGTTTATTCATAGTCACCCGTGGTAGATTTCCTAAATTTTTTTCAGGGAGGATTCAAATGCGTAGTGAAATTCCCAGTTTTGTGAAGTAACATTCCTATATTTACAGCTTGATGAATATACAGAACATGGTTGTTCATATGCCGATGATCAAGTCGCATAGGCACCGCTGAACACTAAAGGCTCGCCGTCGATGTGCGGCAAAAGTATCAAAGAAGACTCCGACGTTACCGAGGCCCCGACAGTAGCACCAGTTGCCTTCAAACGACACCACATCCTCAATTCCACAAAACAGTGACACGCCCTCTATCTCCTGTGGACTGGAGACTTTGGAAACACCCGCGAAGAAACCCCATCAGTATAAGGCAGAAAGGTGTTCATTTTATATTGGTCTGCATCGTGTCGTAATATATTTGCACATAACATCCGTATTCGAATAAGTTTTGAAAATATTTGCGGCCTAGAACAGATCATGCGCTATAGTTGTGTTTGAAAAACTCGTCGCTACAGTTTAGGTATTACTCTTTAAAACAATGTGGAAACTGACATAGGGATGCATGTAATCTACAGTTATTCCTTCATATTCGAATTTCTTTTTTTAAAAAATACTGGACTGTAGATACATCACACAATATGTGTTTAATTTTTTTAATACATAACTTTTTTATAATCATTTGGGTACTTAACATATTATTCGTAAGTTTCTTCAAAATAAACTAGGTTGTAGATATGTTATGTGCTATAGTTAACTTTAAAAACCTTTCAAGAAAGACTTATGGCTTAGTTGTCACATCACCTTGATCGACGTCAGGAGTAATATTTGTGGTGTGAACTTGTTGACTATATCTTGAATGAGTGTAGAATGGCTTATAAAAATGCTCATAAGAAGATATACGGTATAACTGACCACATCACCTGAATTGATTCTAGGAGATGTACCTGTTATACATATTTGACAGCTATAACTTAAATGGTTCGAAAATGGCGGCCAACTATGGTACGAAGGCTTGAGGCATAGCTTGCGTTATCAGCTTAATCTAAGTCACGAATGGTATCTATGATGTATATAGCTTCACTGGATGGAAAATTGCAGCCAAATATGTTTATAAGAAGGCCTAGTGCATAATAGGCAAAAACATTTTGGTCTAGGTCATGAGCAGTACCTATGATATGCATTTCATGACTACAGCTTCAATGGATAGAAAATTGCAGTCAATCATGCTTATAAGGAGCTTAAGGCATAATTTACCATATGGTTCTGATCTGAAATTTATGGCTTGAACTTCGAGGGATGGATAATGATGCCAATTTATGCTTATAAGAGGCTTGGAGCATAATTCAACTTTCATGTTGGTGAAACTTGTACTGATCTGATGTGTTTCTATTTCCACGTGTGTCGTTGAATGATGTCCAGCTGTGCGTGTAAGTACGAGCTCGTGCGTGTCCGACATAGACATAATGCACTTAAAACACGACCTGAGGTAAGGCGACTACTGTTCTCTATTCGTGGCCCAGCCTCATTACATAATTACTTCAAAAACCCCCAAGATCATGCCTATGCCTATTAAAGTCAATATGGCAACGATCACATGCGAATAATGTTTATGGGGTGACATTAGCATTAGACAAAAAAAAACACGAGCCCGAAAATATACAACACATGGTATATTTATGAACACAATTCTATGCTTATAAAATTCAATATGGTGCTGGTCATAGCCTTATAATCACGTTTTCTGACATTATGTTAGAATTCTCTTTGAAAATATGAATCCGTAGACAAAGTATAAAGGAAATGATTATAGAAGCTAAATTAAACGATTACTTGGCATGGTTATGCATATGAAACATCTCATTACTGATATGCTCTATTTTATGAGTGAACCATCCTTCCCAACATAAGTTGTCATCTCCCACTTCTATACATATTATAAAACTCGCCATCTCTCTGTCTGTATGTCTGTTAGTGCGCTTATTACTCGAGAACCACGAATCCGATTTACGTGTTTTCTTTTTTAATTCATAGTTATGTTCTCTGACCAGGTGTTAGTATATATTTTGTTACGTATAGTAACATAAGGAATAAGCGGTGACGATAATAGTGAATCAAGTCGGGAAAAACGTTTGCTGCTAGCTCTCTTGCAATACGCTGTCTAAACAATTAAAGATGGCACAACACCACGTTGTAAAGAATTGTGTAGAATAAAAAGACCTAAAAAAAACTCTGCGGTAGCGTATATCTATCTGTAACAAAGAAATACTAATAAGCGTTTTTTACCATTTAATTCACAAGCAACATTCAATGACGAAGTTTTTCACCTTGCACTCATTGAAATTGAAAAGCAAGTGCAGACATTGTCAGGAAAAAAGTATAAAAAGCATGGGCCTACAAATATCAGATAACAGAGTAGATTCAACCGTAAACAATGACATCATCAGGGAAACTTCATATAATAGATTAGAATTGCACACCACCGCAACGCTCATTTTTCTCTGTCCAACGATTGGTCATCTACGTTGAGCCTCCGACCTGGGTTTATAGCTATTTCCTGTAGGGTTTCAACACTTATCCTGATTATTGAATGTGAAGTGGTATTCATGTCAGTCACATATGCACTGCAGTTACTCGTGGTAGTATCGTACTAACCGTTCTTCTTCATTTATGCGCTATCGCCAACTTCTCTTTTTTCCTCTATCTAGCTGCTTTACTCTTATTCTTTGCCTGTCTTATTTATATGAGTTCCTTTTTCCGCTTCGATTTTTTTTGGGTATTGTGGTTTTCATGTCGGCAACGTTGTAAACCACCTACGTAAATTGTACTCGCAAGGCAGTCGAGAGAAGTTTAAAAAAACTGAAAATTCTCATATTTTAAATAAATTTATTTAAAATTATGTATAGAGGTAAACATAAATCTCGTTAGTGTCTCTGCAAGTGTATGTTGCGTAGCCCCGGTCCCAACGTCCGGGGAACTGCGTGCATGAGCTTGGGTTTAGGTCTCGTGCGAGGGACCAAGTCCATGTGTACACTAAAGGTGAGGATAACAGATAACGTGGGACTTCCACCCGAAGAAGACCATCACTGAAGAAACTATTTAATTCATTATTCTACAAGAATACATATTTGTAATAACTAATTGTTTAAATAAATTTGACTTTAAAATTACTTATTGTGTTTTATTTTTAAGATATATTTACTCTTTTATCCATAGAGTGTCAAATAATATAACTTATTTACTGACAATATAATTGTGGTTGATATAATTACTTATTCTGAATTATTCAGATATTTTAATTGAAAGTTAAATATACTTTTATATTGCATAAGTTAATTTCCTCATCAGCAAATTTAAATATATAAACATAATCATACATCATCTACAAAATGTCAGTAGAAAGCAGCAGCCTCAAATCCAATATGATGATATTTTGAAAAATTAAAATTTAATTATTCATATGCACAAGTATAAAGAAAACTTTTTTTACAAGTGCTTGGAAAATAAATGTTACATAATATTTCTCATTTGGGTACTCTAAATGGAAAAAAAATTAAGTACTTGGTATGTTTACAAATATATATATATAAAGTCAGGATTGATAACTGCAGTGTGTGTACAAGGACTTGCTCCGACTTCCTTGTCTGTGGTAAATGTGTCATTGGAATGTGTTGTTGAGACCGAAATACTGGAAGCTAACGGTATTGCTCGCCACAGGGTGTAGGCATCCACTTTTAATGTGTTCAAAGCACTTTGCTGCTGTATAATTTGCTATCCTATAGAGAAAAAAACTTATTTTCTTATTATTTTTTTTGCGTACAAGTATAAAATAAATGATTATAGTAACTAAAATTAAAGAGTACTTAGCATGGTTATGCATATGAAACATCTCACTGTTAATATGATCCATTTTATGAGTGAACCATCCTTCCCGACACAAGTGGTCATCTCACACTTCTTACATATTTCATTATCTCTCGAATACTTATGTCTATACTGTTTCCAATTTATATTAATAAAAATTTCAGAGCACTGGTTTTAGTGATAAAAAACAATGAAAAGTTATTTTCTATGCCTTGTCAACATGCCTGCTGCAGGAATTAATATAATCAACACATACCTCTCGAATAGACATGCCTATGCCTAAACCATACATTAAAATAATAATTTCCATATATATTTTATGTATACATCATTTAAACCTACGCTGGCACCCATGTCATGTCCAGAAACAATATGTCGAGGTGGAAATGACAGAGCATGAACTGGAACATCCTGGAAACAAGGTGGTAGCATGGAATGATAGAGCATGAACAGGAAAATTATAGAAACAAGATGGTGGCATGTAATGACAGAGCATGAACTGGAAAATTCTAGAAACATGAGAGCGGGTGTGATGTCATCCAATATGGTGAACGGCTCCGAGGCTTTAAAGCCTGTGCACCAGATCCCCCACAAATGTCAAGATCAAGGTCAAAGGTCAAAGGTCAAGGTCAAGTTTGCACATTCTGAAGAAAATTCTAGAAATTGTGAATGGTTTTCAAGAAAAACTGAAAAATTTGAGGTCAAAGTCGAAGGTCATCCAAGATGGCCGTGATGCAATCCAGTATGGCGGATGGCTCCAGAGCTCCGACACCCCACACCCCTGTCCACCAAGGCAAAATGACATAGCATGAACTGGAACATTCTCGAAACAAAGTCATGCTATTTATATACTGAATGACTCATGAAAATTTGGGTAAAAAAATTTTCTACGGGAAATTTTGCAGATTTGGAGAGAAATTTTGTGAGACATTCTAGAAATTTTAAATGTTTTTTCAGGGAAAGTGGGAAATTTTGAGGTCAAGTTCAAAGGTCATCCAATATGGCGTATGTGGCATAATTCAAGATGGTTCGTGGCTCCGCGCTCCTCCAACACCTTGCACCTGCACCAGAACCCTCATTTCTATCTACTTATCCCTGGAGCCATAAAAAAAAAGTACAAACCAGAACTTAGTAGTGAATTATTACTATGAAAATTGTACGGGCGTTTCAGTGAGCATATGCAACCGTTCACAGGTCACCGTAACTTATAAATCCTGATGTCTGAACTAGTTTAAGTAACACGGACGGTGTGTGGTCAAATCGGGATTTCGGAACCCAAATTACTACAGGATGCTGTATAAACGTGCTGATGAAACATGATGTTTTCCTCCTCGTATCTTTTTGGCCCGTCAGAAAGCTTCAATTATGACTCGTCATTAGTGGGTGTCTGCTTTGCTGTGCGTCTACGGCGTATTTCATTCTGCTTCGCCGATCGGTTTCGATGTGATGTGGGAAACCCGATGGGCAGCCGTCTGCTTTCATACTTGTTATCTCGGTCATGTATCACTAGAACTCCGCCCGTAATTTATTTGGAAATATGTATTTGTGGATGGATCCACAGCTGGATGCCACGAGGAGTACGTTGGCGTCAATTATAATACTATTATATTTTCGTATCATTATGAAAAATATACTGTTGCATAAATATTACATCATTATATTATTATTATATTTTCAGTAATATAAAAATAAAAGTACCCCGTGGACTTTAAAGCAGTGACATTTTCTATGAGCAGCGACATTTTCTATGTGAATTGCTAATCAACTACGTTCTGTCCGCTAATTAGATTACTCACGTGTAAAAAGCCACGTATAAAATCTGGAAAATCAAAATAGCCTTCCACTGCTATGTTTTTCATATTTTACACGTATTTAATTCTGTGCAATGTCACGAATCCAAGAAACGGTAATCCATCAGCGTACGATAACTCTACTAAGTATCACAACGCCTTACTGATAGTAACGAATTTCGTCTTATGCAGCCAACTCAAGACAAGTTTTCGAAAGTTTTTTTTTGCGCCATAGATTCAAAAAGAGACGTCAAGATGCAATAAATATTCGTCTGATCAGATCACATGATTTTTGGGGCGTTTATATATTTGCAAAAAAAATAGCTAAATAAAAAATTCTTAAAATTTAAAAATGCAGAATTTTTATTACGCCATGGATAATGCGGGAGTTATTTCCTGTACTAATTTACATCTTTAACGTTTCTCGCTGTAAAAATGCATTGAATTTTACGCCGTACTTACATGCATGGAGACTAAGATATTTGGGTAACGCTCAAAATCTGAGGTATTTAGTGAATATAGGGGTGAAGTGAGGAGGCGACGGAGCAGCGCTGGAGTGTAATGGTGGAGAAAATGGTGGGTATCCCGAGGAAATTCAGATATCAAAAGCAACGTCCGCCATGTTCCCCACATTTCAAAGCTCGGTCTTTACACTGCAGGGGATTTTACCTGGTTGAAGTGGTGAAGGGAAACAAGGGTTTTTCATTTGTACATAAAATAGCCGGCATGATTATACTCGTATTCGAAAGATTCTAAGTTATTCATTTTATTTATTTGCCTTATTTTTGGTGGCGCAGTTAAGGCAAGAATGCATTTTCCTCCACAGAACCACGTTTTAATTAAAGTTAGACACTTGTAGACCAATTCAGCTACAAAGAGAAAAAAATACAATCAGCATACTACAGAAATTGTTAAAACTTAAAACTAAGATACCGAAATGAACACACACGCATACCTACACACAAGCACACACAGTTATGCGTGTGTGGTGGGATGGGGGAGGTACAGGTGTGTGTGAAAGTTTGTGTGAAATTCTAAATTGTGCTGGTGGTTGTCGGTTTCCTCGGCAACTGAGCCTGGCTCCTTAGAGATTGCACCGACCAAAGAGATAACTGTCATTGGTTTGAAAGCCGGGAGGGAGAATAACGTAAGGAATCAATCATGAAATCTTGTAACCCCGTCAGTCGCAGGACTTCATTGCGACACACAATACAACACGAATCAACAATTGCCGCTTATTGTTTGTGTGTTTTAAGAATGTTCAAGTGCCACATTTTTTCTAGGAGTTGAGAATATTTTGTGGCTTCGTGGCACGTTATCCGTGAAAAATTAAAATACCTGATCATATGAAAAACAACGTTCATTGTGTTTATTAGCGAAAATAAAGGAACTGTAGCTTAAAACGTTGAATCTTAAAACTTTTAAAAAGTAGTTATAACATAGCGTGTGGTTTCATAAAGTGTGGTTTCATAACGTGTGGTTTCATAACGTGTGGTTTCATAACGTGTGGTTTCATAAAGTGTGTGTTGAAACAGCAAGAGTGGCGTTTTGCCGTTTCTTTGAAATAAGACATTTGTTTTGCTCGCGGGGAAGGCTGCTTTGACTTCAAAAATCATCTCGGAATTTTAAATGGCAATTCGGACAAACTGCACGTAAAATTTTCAAGAAATTTTTTTCGTGACACACTAATATTGTGAACAATTACTTTCAGCTATATTCTAACTTATTAATTTTGTTAAATTTTTAGATTCGTCCAAAGAATATATTCAAAAAATTTAATTTTATAGGTTATGTCATTTTCAAAATAATATTTTCCTCCATTGTCATAATTTTTTTTTTCTCAGCTATGTGTAGCTATTTGCCGAGCCTTAGATAAACAAGTAAAGTGAAGGGGCTCGCGGGGGGGGGCGGTGGTGTAGTGGTTAGACTACTCGCCTTCCACCTGGGCAAACCGAACTCTATTCCAGGCCGGGTCACTCCGGGATTCTCGCATGTGGGAATCGTGCCGGATGATGCCGGCGAATTTTTTTCGGGGATTTCCCGCTTCCCCCGCTCTTGCATTCCGGCGCTGCTGCATACCCGCCTCACTTCACTCTCACATCGGCTCTCAAGACCTCGACGTTGAGATCCGCTTAAATCTCTCCACTCCACTGAAACATACCTGCAGATGTTCGCCGACTTGGACGCGGCGCAGCGCACCAAGGCCACGATCGGAGTGTTCTTCGAGCACATGTCTTCCCTAAGTGACCCAAGCAACACCCTCACGTAGATTTGTACGGATTCTTGTGCTTTTACGAAACGTCCACTGCGGTACTTCGCTGCTTTCAGACAAGCGCCCCAGCAAGACGACTGACTGGCTCAAGTGGCGGAGGTACGTCTGGAAGTCTGCATTCATTCAGGTTCCTTCACGAGAACTCTTCGTCGTAAGAATTATTTTTTTTTTCGTCTTTGGGAGTTATATTCCTACTTGTTCTGCCATACGACTCGTATCAAAAGGAAGAACGGCACATGCAACGTAAAAGAAAGCATCACTAAGTAATTGCTTTGCAGCAATCATGCCTGTTGTAGCATCTTCACAAGCAAGCAGCCTGTTGTAGCATCTTCACAAGCAAGCAGCTTGTTTTCGTCGGCAACTTAAAGTTACTGATAACCGAATTCAAAAAGTACCGAGCAGGCTTATTAATATAATTTTATACTGACGTTTAAGTTAAAAGAGTATCCGATTTCTAACGGGAATGTGCCCGTCGGATTATTGCATGGTGATTCCAAGTAACTTGAGCGGAGCGCTCGCTCATAAGAGACAGACTGTTGTTATTACTTCTTTAAAAACGCGTTGAAAGTTCGCTGTATGCTCTTATGAAGTTTAATGGCTATGGTGTGATGAAAATGAATTCGGATTTTGATTGGATCTCCATTGCTTGCAATGACTAAGAAAAGAGTAACCAAAAAAAACGAAGAACACAATATATGGATGAGGAACACAAATGCAATAAAAATGAGATAATATAAATAAACACACATGTGGAACAAGAAACAATGATCCAGGCAGACAAACTACGAAAACGGCAAGAACCACAAGCGAAGTAGACAATGGAGTAAGTCAAAATAAATAGACATGTAAAAAGGTCAACAAATTATAGCGATCCAGTCTGATAATTAACGAAACAAAAATCAACAAGGTCAGCATAGATGTGCCTAGACTATATCAGCAAATTTTACATGCGAAACACAAAACAGCAAATAGTTACCAAAATTATATAAATGGATACAAAAAATTATGATCCAGTCAGACAACGAACAGCACCAAACACTACGGGAAGCACATATTAGACACAGATGGCTAAATAAACAGTAAAAAGTCACGACGGACGTATCGGTAGCTGTTCTCTGCTCCTGTATTCACGTGATGAACAATGACAATTTATTTTGACTTATTGCATTGTCTGTTTCACTTGTGGTTTTTGCCGTTTTCGTATTATCGTAATTGTGCTGTCCTGTTTTGTTTCTGTTTCGGTGTTTTTCTAACTGGATCATTGCCTCTTGTTCCATGTGTGTATGTATTTATACTATCTCATTTTATTGAATTTGTGCTCCTCATCCAGTTATTGTGTTCTTAGTTTTTTTTTCTTTATTTATAGTTTTTGTGAAGAACGTTAGCTGCAATAACAGCATTGCATAAACCTACATAAAGCTTGGCGTTTTCCTGGATTCTTGGCGTTCTTGCTCCAGCTGTTCGACGTCTTCTTTACGTAAAACTCACACGGTGTAGCGAATTATAAGGAAATACTTATCATAAAGTACATAAACCGAAAAAAGAAAGAAGTAGCACTATGTATGGAGAAGCACATAGTAGAAATTCTTCAGATAATTTGAATCTGATGTCGCTAGTACTGCGTTATTTGCTTATTTGAAAATTAGGCTTAACAAATTACAGTACATCAAGTAGATCATTCAAACAATTTATAGTCATTTGTTAAATAAAAGTACGAAAACTACTATGTCATTGTACGAAAAACCCGCAAGTTTACAAACTTTTTCACTTTAAATATGGAAAATATGTCTAACACTGAAATGGGGATTTCGGGAATTTTAAAATCAATATTTTCGGACATTATTAATTACGAAGCGCGTATATACAATTTTACTTATTACTTGCTACGCAAAAAAAAAATTAGATTTTTACCTAAAAATCGTTGGTCAACTTCACTCTACCGTTTGGCATAATCTCCTGAGACGATTTTTTTTTAACTTAAATTAATATTATTGCATTTAATATACCTTGAAGTTTGAAAATGTCTTAATTCAAATACATTAACTATTATATAGACAGTAGGTTGAAACTTTAAACTAACATCAAAGACGACATAACTGGCTTTATTTTGTAGAAATAGTTTATCAGGAGTGAAAATCTAACTATTTGTTCTTATAATAAATTACGTGCTGATAATCGTTTACTGCAAAAGAGTCAACAATTTAAAAAGGCTTCAAGTTTTAAGAAAGTAGGCTAGTATTAATAATTTTCATATAAATTATTCCGGTTAAGTAAAATAGGCGTTTTTTGAAATATTTTGCTAAATACTGGGCACGATTTAAATGTTCCAATATATATTTTTTTTTACTTTGAAATGTGAGTAGAATATTACAAAAATGTATGTAGTTGAGTGGAGGATGGTAGATAACCGCCTTGTAACTCCTCGTAATCTTACTTTCTCCCCGACCGAATATAATTCTCCTAAGAAAGGCACGGATAAATGAGGTAAGATATATGTGTGTTGTTCATGCTTCCTATTCTAGACCACGCTTCTAGCAAGAAAAGCTGCTCAGGTGTTCATTTACTTCGCCGGTTTGTATTTATGTACAACCTACGCGATAGATTTGATTCTCCACGAAACTATTTTTATTGTTACAGAACGACAACAAGAGACTTATGTTTGACTTTCGACAGATGTGGGTTTATTCTTCTTGCACGCGAGAGTAGGATTTACTGCAAATAAAAAGTATATACATAGTGAGTACATGGCTCCGAATATAATGTAGAGAACATTGCTTAGCTTTCGCGTTAAGAAAAAAATGTAATTACTGTAAATTAAAAATGCTTGGTTCGTTGTTATTTCAGTGGAAAATATACAAGCGAACACACTTCGCGTGGCACGCATAAAATGGCGGGGTGGGGGGAATTAGGGAACATAAATGTTTTTAATAACAGTTTTAAATTTTTGTGTAATTAATGCTCTGGAACCATTGTTGTGGAATTTTTGCCGTTACCTGAAGCTTTCTGAAAGGTCTTTCTCATGCCCATCTTAAAATACATCGTTTGTTGAAATAAGCCACCAGGGTTGGTGGTGTTACAGTACGTATATTTTATGAACACAGCTTTTAAAATTCCAGTGCGTACAATGAAATACAAAATTTTGTGGGCAGCAATGTAAGTTGAGACATGTTAAACTGCTTGCGTCCTGGCGCAGTTTATTTTAACTTGGTCAAAGGCCGATTAGCATAATTGGCGATTTTATTTACAAAGACAGTACTGAACATTATTCAAGAGTAAGAATATATTGGCAATTTTGCGCCGAAGCATCCAAAGTGGTGCTAATATTAGGCGAGCATTGATTGTGATAAAAGCATCGGTTCCGTTGGAGCCACATCTGTTGTGCCACAACACAACCGCCGGCTTGGCGAATGTGGATCTCGCCGGGTCACTCGCTTGCAGACCGGAAGTGGGACTTGAACCAGTGTTGCGCCAGACATGTTTTCTGCCAGATTATGAATTCGCGTTGTCTGACTGGCAAGAGTGGCTTCTGTATTATTGTTATTAGGCAAACAATACAGTACAACGCAGTTCGGTCACTACTCGGGTCCTATCAGTCATATGTATCCCTTCTAAGCTTCCTTGTACTTAACGCCTACGCTGTTAATATTTCAAACCACCAATGATAAAAATTCAAATATCTTTATCAAAAACCACGTACATACTTGGTTATGTTAAAATGATTTAAATGTAATTTTATTTTATTTTTTATTATTCTTTCTTTGCATATTTACAAGAGCGTCATTTCATAATAAGAGACTAACATAGGCTAACGAGTTACTGTCAGCTGACCTATCGTAGCATTATTTGTATGCCAAAGTTGACAGGAATCTGTTTAGTATATCTGGATATGGGATGTAAAACATTTAATTCAAACGGCAAAACTTACAAAATGGCGTACAGAAGGTGCTGATAAAGATAGTAATCATTACACTAGAAGGTACTGTCAGGGTACTTTTTTTTATTTAAAATACATCGAATTGTTCAGTACATAAGATTTTCTAACCTAAAGCATTCATAAACCCGCCCTTTTAAAAATAAGAAAATAATCTAGCGATATCTTGTAAGATTCGACGTCCCACTGTAGCACTATTTGCATGCCACATTTCGTGGGAATCGGTTGAGTAGTTTCCAACATCGGACATAACAGCTTTATACGGTAATGTGGCGCTGTCTTAAAAAACGTTAGAGATAATAAGCTGTGTACATTTTTTTTAATGCTTGCAATAGTTACTACCAACTTACTAAATATTGGCTAATATTGGTTTAATAGTTTGTTAGTTATGACATACTTACGTAATATATTTATATGGCCGTCATTTCTAATATAAGAGTATGTGTTACTAAAAATTGAAAGCTTTCAGTTGACCTACAACGGCTTTACTTTTATGGCAAAATGAGGTAGTAATCGGCTGAATGGTTCCCGAGATATGATGTAAAAGCCTTATTTCTCGTGTGCCGTTCGTTATCTTCCAATGGCACTCAATTCAAAGTTTACATTGATAACTACTAACGTACCAAGTTCATTTCAAATAAGTGGAATGCTTTCTGAGGTATGATAGCACTCCAGACATTTCAATGGATGCCATTTTGAAAACAAGTATCTGTCATAGTTGAAAACTACGAAAGTCGTGTCTCCTCACTATGTCCCATAAGTGTGCCAAGTTTGTTCATATCCTATGCAGAAATTACAAGGTGTTTTAAAGACGAAACACACTTAATAAGAAAGGTAAAACCAACATGGACTGTTTCCTTTTTAAAGAAGACTAGAAATAGAATAAAGCTGTTCAAAATTTCCATCACATTCTATCAAAAATAAAAGATAACGCATTAATTTTCTTTAAATATGGCACCACGTATGAAATCTCGTTATAGAGACTCTGAGTTCGTCCTTTACAGACTAAGGAACAACTTGTTCTAGNTTTTTTTTTTTTTTTTTTTTTTTTTTTTTACATTATTTAATAATGTCAGAATTAAATTAACCAATTTGAAATAACTATTTATCCAATATGTGACAGTTGCCCTAAGGTTTCCAACCTACGTTTTGCATAGTTTGAGCTTGGGAAGTCTTACATGCGTCTAAGAGTAGCTTGATTATTGATATAGCCTGTTTACAGTAAACTGAACACTTTTAAAAGCCCTGCTTAAGATCTACTTGTATCTACATTGTGTATTCTTCCACCATATGTAAAATTAACAGTGCCATGGACCTGATCACTTTATTCCTGCGTCGGTCAAGGACAACTATGAAGTTATTAGAAAACCTAATATTTTAATAATTTCTTACTCTTATACCTATACAGGATGATTCTAAAATCGTGGGACAAACATCGAGGGGTGGTAGAGCTCACTAAAACCAACAATTATTGTATAGGAATATATGGGCGGAAGTGACNTGCCATGGACCTGATCACTTTATTCCTGCGTCGGTCAAGGACAACTATGAAGTTATTAGAAAACCTAATATTTTACTAATTTCTTACTCTTATACCTATACAGGATGATTCTAAAATCGTGGGACAAACATTGAGGGGTGGTAGAGCTCACTAAAACCAACAATTATTGTATAGGAATATATGGGCGGAAGTGACGCGTTGAGGCACAAACACAAAAACATAACACATTAACGGAAACATAAAATGTTCATTAGCAGCATACTTAACGAGTGATTCCGTACAGAAAATGTTAAAACAGTTGCTGGAAATGCATCCACCAACAGTCACGCATGCTTGGCGACCTCTACATATGGCGTGATTGGCTGACAATGGTGGCGTGCGTGAAATACCCGGCGTATTTGAATCTGTTCGCCAATCACTCCACCGACGCTACCAAGCTTGCATTACTGTCGGTGGTAGCAATTTTGAGCAATTATTATAAACATTGCTGTAAAAAGGCATTTAGCGGCGACGTTGTAAATAAACAATGTGTTGCATTTCATGTGTTATTTTTGTGTTTGTTCCTCAACGCGTCACTCTCACCCATATATTCCTACACAATAATTGTTTGTTTTAGTGAGCTCTACCACCCCTCAACGTTTGTCCCATGATTTTAGAATCACCCGGTATATAAATAAAAATCAGATGCTTAATTTGACGCTAAGACATGGAACTACCTCCCCTCCGTCGTTGCCAACTTTACTTGAAGCACTATAGCCAGTGTGCCCATCAAAATATTTAAGTAAGCAGGTACGAGCAGTGATATTTTTCAAATGTTGATTTCAGAAGTGCTTACGTTACCGTTAACAGTGTTTAGCGGACTGTCTGATGGGCATTGCAGAGCGGGCCGCTTGGCCTTCGACGTAAATGACACAGAGTAATAGAAACTGTTTGCCTGGATANTGATGGGCATTGCAGAGCGGGCCGCTTGGCCTTCGACGTAAATGACACAGAGTAATAGAAACTGTTTGCCTGGATACCCTTTAAAAATTATACACGAAATTTGTTAGTATCGTCAAAACGTCATGTATTGAAATCAGCGTTGTATTCTCCACTTAAAATTGTTACAGGTAATGTTGAAATTCTTTACAGAAGTGTTTAACTNTATTGAAATCAGCGTTGTATTCTCCACTTAAAATTGTTACAGGTAATGTTGAAATTCTTTACAGAAGTGTTTAACTTGTAGTGAAATGAGCTTTGAAATCAGTAAGAATTTTAATGAGTACTTTTAACCTGTTCTCTACTACGTTCAAATCAAACCGGACGGTCTTGCAGTATATCGCAAATTTGCAATACCTGCACAAATATCTAGTTGTATACTGTTCACAAAGAGTTAAGTATATTTCAGAATTCAAGATTTTATATTGAATAAAGGTAGTTTATATTTCATTTTGTACACCTAATCCTACTAATATTATAAATGCGAAAGTTTGTGTTTGTTACCACTCAGCTCCATAACGGCTAAACGGATTTTGATGAAATTTAGTATGAAGGTACTTTAGGTCCTGGAATAGGACATAGGATACTTTTTATCCCGGAAAATTATACCGTTTCTGTGGAATAACGACAAAGCCTAATTCTGCAACGGCTGAAAACGTGACCGAAATATTTTTTCCTTCTGGTGTCAGAGTTTATCAAGCCGCCCAAGNCCTAATTCTGCAACGGCTGAAAACGTGACCGAAATATTTTTTCCTTCTGGTGTCAGAGTTTATCAAGCCGCCCAAGGACCTCTGAAATTGCTTAACGACTGCTATCAATCGATAACAACCGGGACCAAATATTTAACGTGCCCTCCGAAGCCCGGAAGCGCTCAGATGTTATGCCACTAAACGGTTACCCATCCAAATGTGTGCCGCTGGGAACGTTGCTTAACTTTGGTGATCTATTGAGATCCCTCAGCCAAGCGCAAAAAGTAGTACCTAGGTACACTTATTTCTAAAGCTACAACTTGATGAAACTCACGTTTTGATTTTCATACATCGTCGCTGGAAAGCGGAAACGTGGTAACTACGCGATAGTTGCACAGATACACTCCAAAAACAATACCCTACTTCTTGGCTATCGGGTAAAAAATATTTACTTCCTTTTGGTTTGCCGTATTCCGTTAAAAACATAGGCCAACATAGTATAATTTTAAAATTTTTTCACATAAATTAATTGTCTTTTCCCAACGTTTTTATTAGTGTATCACTGTAAAACTCAACTGTACCCGGGCGAAGCCGGGCCGGTTCGCTAGTAGCACATAAAGTGGAGACAAACGCAATACTCGTTTATATCATCCCAGTATGAAACAAACGAAATGCATAAACTGAAAAACATCTTAAACAAAGGAATCTCATCAGTTTCAAAAACAACAAAGATGGTCTCCTGAGATGCACTGACAAACTTTTATAACGCGTGGGACCACCATGATTCCTGAGGCACGCTTCTATCTGTCGAGGCATGCCAAAAACAAGTTCATTTGGCTTTCCTGAGGTACATTGTCCCATTCCTCAATAGCGGCTGTTTTGAAGGCCTGAGGTTGAACCTACTGTGTCTGTGTGCGTGCACTAAGCATGTCGCTGGAGGAGAAGACGCCCATGTTTACATGGTTCACACAACGTAGGTACGCTCCACCCCTACTAGAAACATCAATACCGCGTATTAGTTGGCGAACGGGGAGTATGCTAAATACTATATAATATATATGTATATATCTATATATGCATATATGTGTATATGTATATATGTATATATGCATATATGTATGTGTATATGTATATACATATTTGTGTGCGTGTGTGTTTGTTTGTGTTTGTTTGTGTGTGTTTGTGCTTGCGCGCGCTCGGGTTCTTCCTTGTCTCACACTGCCCACAATTTACGATTTCCCTAAGCTCTATATCCATCTCTTGGACTGCAGCGGTGTAGTTCGTGATACACCTGGCGGTTGTGGTCACGTGCTGTGACGTGTCTGACTCGCGTCCTGGAGGTCGCCGCTTCGCCCTTGAACGACGACAGCGTGCGAGAATCGAGGTGTAGGGGGTGGAGAGTGAGGGCTTGGGTTATATCTCGTCGTTTTCCATCCCCATTACAGCCAAATGCCGTTGCAGTTCCTCCAGAAGTATACCTTCCAGAGTTCTCGGCGGTCGGACACGGTAAGGCATGGCGCTCGTGTGCAAGGTTCTGGGAGCGGTTGGCGTCCAAACTCCAACACGACTCCGTATCAAAATGACAATCGGCATGCGGTTAAGGATTCCGCCTGCCTGTCGCTTGAACTACGTTGCAGAGTGTGTGAAATCCTGGTTTTTCGACGAAACCATTAAACGCACCCCAGAATGTTTACCTAGGATAAGACAACGTACCCCAGACGAGGACGGAATGGTACTTTAACGTTATCACGCGTGCTGTAAATATGATTTTGGAGCACTCCAATATAATAATAATAATAAAACGTCTTTATTTTTGTGGCGAAGTTAAGGTATTATCACCTTATCTTACACTTAACCACTTTACATATTAATTTTTGAAAATAAAAATTTATAGAAATGAAACAAAACTTAATATCTACTATAAAATTAGAAAGTAGCTTATATGAAATATATAAAAGCCAAATACATAAAATAAAAATAAGCTGAATAGTGAAAATACACGATTTATCTTTTGATATATGTTTTTGTGTGTATACATATATGCATACACATACACAAAACCTCAAACATATGACATATATATACATGTAATTTTACTATTTATAAAAATAAACTACAATATAACATCGATTAGCAAAAATTCTAAAACTACAGTATAGTATAAATATTTCTGAAGGAAAGAAAATTACAGCAAATAACTATTTAAACGCGAGAAAAGGACAAAAAAATTAATTAATATAAAATATTTTATGTTCGCTACATCTAAAATTATGTCAGTTACCTACAAATATACATAAAATAAAATAGTAATGCAACGTTTACTCGCACACGCGCATTCACACACCTTTATATACTAACAGTATATTTAATGAATTAAAAAATAGTATAAGCATCAGAAACATCACTACAGTCGCATGAAGCANAGAAAAGGACAAAAAAATTAATTAATATAAAATATTTTATGTTCGCTACATCTAAAATTATGTCAGTTACCTACAAATATACATAAAATAAAATAGTAATGCAACGTTTACTCGCACACGCGCATTCACACACGTTTATATACTAACAGTATATTTAATGAATTAAAAAATAGTATAAGCATCAGAAACATCACTACAGTCGCATGAAGCAGAAAGCAAATACGTTAGAGGTACTGTAAAAGAGGAACTTCCACAATAAGTTTTGTTTATATAAAACCTATATTTCACGTTCATTAAAATATTTATAGCCTGTCCAAGCTGATCCGGCATAATTTTTTTGAATTTAGTGATTCAAATTGTATCTGTTGCTTCCTGAGGTAAGAAATTCCAGAATTTGGTTGCGGTGACCATGAAAGATGAAGTGAAAAAAAAAGAGTCGTGTTTTGGTACTAGACGTTTTTGTTGATTGAAAGAACGAGTGTTTGAAGTATTTGGCGGTAAGTTAAAAACTGGTTTTTTTTTTTCTGATTGTCTTATTTGAAAACATACTAGCCGGGCACGAGCCAATCCACGATAGGAGCGTGTATTGAAGTCTGCTGCAGACCTATTGCCAATAGAACGATAGCGTGACCGCTGAAGGTCCCCCAGGTACACGTAGTGCTACGAGAACACCGCACGCCAGTTCGGAGTCCTGCGCGTAGCGGCGTTGGCGGTCTCGTAGCGCGTTCCCGTGTCTTAACTCTTGTAACTACCGCGCTCTCGTGGAGAGAAAATAAAGGAGAAACAACGTTAGAGTCAGGGTCACGGAGGAAGCTGGCTCTGATCTGTCCCTTCGGTTTATCCGAGGGACGTACCCGTCACTCCGGCTAGCCCGGAGAACGGCTGAGGGGAGACGAGATGTAGGTGGGGCCGCAGCGAAATGAAGACGGGGGAGGAAACGGGAGAACCCCGAGAAAACAGTGTCCACCACTCTGCCCACGTGATGATCCCCTGTCCGAATATGCCCTGCCCTCCGGGGCCTGAGATCTAACCAGTGACTAACCAACAGAACGGCTCGGTGCACGAGCACCTAATCGTCTCGAAGCGATGCAAAGGGCGTTTTATTAGCTCGAGGATGCACCGGACAGTATTACCTAATTGATTCCGCAATTGTGTGTCTACTTTGTCACTACATGACAACCGTGTGGACGGCAATAACGATGATGGAAGCAACTTTCCCCCACTACATTTCACGAGCTAACCTGTCCTATGTTTCGTCCCAGCTTCTGCTCTAGCGCATGTGCAATGATGTAAGAACGATGTCGAAATTCTTCTGTCCGTCTTGTCTTTGCGAACAACAAACGTGGCTGACGGCCGCAGTTCATACAAATTGTGATAATAAGAACATGATAAATTCTTTTTTCTGTTGATCCTATTAATTTTATGTTTTTAATATATTTCCGTGCAATTTAACAGTGAACTCCATAATTAAACTAGCCTAATTAGGAGGCGCAGTAGTAAAATTTAGGCTTCGCATTCGGGAGGACACGAGTTCGAATCCCGGTCCGGCGATCTTGACTTCGATTTTCCATTGTTCCCCAACATCACTCCAGGCGAATACTCAGATGACTCTTTAAAACGCGCGATAGACGATTCCTTCCCCGTTCCTTCTCTGAACAACTTGCTTCGTCTCTAACGACCTCGTTGCGTGACAACTTTCCGCCAGGAATTTCCGTGATTCAAGTCCCGTCTTAGCTATTGTACTTGATGAAGAACAAGTAAAGCAGGGGAATTGCATCCGCGTTTTTATTTCCCAGTCGTGCCAACTGAAACCCAAATTCTAATTAACGATCAGCATATCACAACATTTTGGCCCGTTGATTTTCTGCGCACGTGCGGGGGAAACTACAGGAAACAGAAAAGTCCACACTCTGAAAAAAGTTTTGTTTTAATCAAAGAAAGTTTTGATTGGCGCAACTTAATTAACTGTTCGTATAGGGGCAATGAAATATTTTATTGTTGAAAACGAATAATTTTGTTGTTCGTATTTGGTTGTCCCAAACGGAGATTTGGTTGGTGTGGCTAAAGATTTGTTTGACTCTACGTACATTAAAAAGTTTTGATTTATATAAAAAAATATGTATAGACCGACCGAGAATAGCACAGAAAGGTTGTCTGAGATTGAGCGCCGAGCCTTAGTAGCCTCGGCTAACGTGACTACTCACGAAATTAGAATGTTTTTAAATACATACATTCCAAAATATGGCACAACGAGTGCGAATAAATATATCAAATTGTACTGCCTTACAATCTATTTTCCAGTTTAACTTGTTTTATTAGGATGTTTAAACCATTATTAAGCACCAACAAATGCAGTAACAAACACTGTTATTATCCTAATTGTCAGAAAAAAAATGCAAACAAACACTCGAGCCGTGTTTTCGGACGAAGGTAATCAAACCAAAAAAATATTTTGCTGACAGTCTAATTTCTTTCGGCCCAACACATTGGTTTTGTTTACTCAAGTGTGTATTTTGTTGGATGAACAAAATTAATTTTGCTGCTTTTCAAGTTTTGTTTATTCAAAAAAATATTTTGTCGGGACAACTAAATTTGTACTTCGGCCCCTTTACACATATATAGTTGGCTGGAACAAACATGTCTCCGAGCACATGCTTGCTGGAGGATGCGAATTCATTTTTGATTGCCCTCGCGTGCGCTCTATCGGTTGAATATGGTAACTTAAACATGGGGCTGGTCGGTCGTAATCCGATCAGTGTGTGCCGTCTGCTCTTTTCGAATCCACTCGGAGCCGTTCATATCGGATCTGGCGTGCACGCAGCGACGGTTCTTTCACGGACCATTGAGCATTTCTTCAATCCCTGATTATTCTCTCTATTTTTTTTTGTATCCTCCTGCCACATGTAAATATTTACGTTGTCGTGTATTCTTTTTCGACTGGTATTCATGACGTAGAGGGAATGTTGGGTAGACTGCGCGCGCAAGGTGCGCAGTAACACCGCCCAGTCACTCGCAATCTTAGACTAAAGACGAGGTATAAACGGATTCACGTCATCTGCGCATGCGTGACCCCAATTGTACAGCTGTCAAGTCACTTTGGCAACGTTGAGAAACGAGGCCGAGGGACGTATGAGTGTTCGTAACTAACGGAGATCTTAATAAAATATGTAAAAATATGAATTTGATTTTTAATTTATTCACACAGCTACAACATACAAAATTAAACTACATTATTCTCACTNTCTGCGCATGCGTGACCCCAATTGTACAGCTGTCAAGTCACTTTGGCAACGTTGAGAAACGAGGCCGAGGGACGTGTGAGTGTTCGTAACTAACGGAGATCTTAATAAAAAATGTAAAAATATGAATTTGATTTTTAATTTATTCACACAGCTACAACATACAAAATTAAACTACATTATTCTCACTNATGTAAAAATATGAATTTGATTTTTAATTTATTCACACAGCTACAACATACAAAATTAAACTACATTATTCTCACTATTACTGTTGTTATTGTCAGTGAGTGTAATATTCAATGTCTACATCAATTTTAATCAATATTATCATCAATACCTCTAGATTGGTCTCAGTCAATTCGCACTCATTATTTACGCATATTCAATCTCTCCATTACCATAATTTCAATGTCTCGCACTCACGCATCCAGTTCAATGGACCCGCCGGTCAGTCTCACTCTTCACTGTACCGATGCTCGCAGTCCGCAGATCTCACTCCCGCTGGTCACTCTCGCCGCCAACCGTCGCTTCGCTGTCGTTGCACACCCGTCGCTTAAGGCGGCACAATACTCCATAAACTAGACTGCCCGTTCGGAGGTCCATCGCAGCTTAAATAGTTTCACTGGCGCGATCTTGAAGATTCACGCCACACCTAGAGTCTCGCTGGGAGATGCTAGGACGATGACCACAACATTCTAGTAAAGATAACCCCAGAAATCCAATACGGTCAAGGACGAGAGTGCACGAGTCCCGATATGCTTATCTGGCGCACTCGGCGGCTCGGTTTCGTAAANTCCAATACGGTCAAGGACGAGAGTGCACGAGTCCCGATATGCTTATCTGGCGCACTCGGCGGCTCGGTTTCGTAAATCTCCGTGCGCTTCTCGGGTTCCCGCTCACCTGGTCTCGAAACATCCCTTCACTCGCTTGAGCGGGGTGATGCAAGGGAAGCGATGAGAGCAGCAAGCATGTAACAATATGAATGAAATACTACGACTAACTTGAATATAATCTAGTTGCGTTTAAACTAGATTATTGGAAGTGTACAAACATCTCTTGAAAGCACTTATTACATAAACATTGCTAACCTCAAATACTACCCACGTTGTTTTTGACAGTGTTACTGGCATAAAAACAGTCGAATGTTGGCTACTGCGCAGCGTGCATGATCAACCTACCCCATTTACCCTCTACAGACCCAACAAGGGAATACTTTTTCCACCAGCAGCACTTTCAAAACTAACGTAGATATAATTTAAGGCTAGTACACTATTTATGTAACAAACAGCTTTGAAACGTTATTACACTTACACGAGTCTCATTTTAGTGCAACTAGAGTACATAAATTAAATCTAAATATTTTATTCGTATAAAAGCGTTGGTCTGTTAAAAATCCAAACGTAAATTAAGTCGTTTGCCACTACTGACCACGTGATTTTGACAGATATATTGGCGACACGTGACTCGATTTTGGGGACACATATGCGCGGGAAACTTAACATCTGTCTACTTCATCTGTAGTCTATGAGGAATGTCATTCATAATTCACTGCCAACACTACTGCGGGTATTCCAGTTAGCGCTAAAATTAAAATGCGCACAGTTACAACCAGGTATATTTTTCGAAAGTTAACTGGAAACGTGCTGAACCATCCACAAACAAGTTATGTAAACTGACTGCAGACACACCGACTCCCTTGCTTGTATAAGCATCACCTCTGGGTATTGGTTAAGCACAGGTATTTTCGTGTATGTTATACACAATAATAGCTCAAGGCACTGGGATCCCACGATAAAAGTAAGCTTTAAATCAATTAGTTTACTGATTCAGGGTCTTTAATTACGAGACGTGCTGAAATTTGGGCTCGGGCATCTTTACGCCACGAAATACTCAAAATAAAAATATGTAACAGAGATAAAACTGAAACTAGATGTATCCCTGTGTGTAATAAGGTTAAGTGGTTTTATTTAAATACCACCGCGTGGTAATTAGAGAAAAAGATATGCACTAAATCAGTAGACGTTGAAGCAGTTGTTCTTATGTTAACAAAACTCGCTCACTGGAGTACTTACCCATGTCATTACTTTCAGTTTCGCTATTCCATCTCATTTGTAGACACCTGGATTCTTATCTATGTCATCACTTCCAGTTTAATTTTTACTTATGTTTAGACACGTGGATTCTTATCTACACATAACAGTTAAATATGTAACTTCACACCCTCATAAACCCATGGCTTTTACTTCCCGTCAATATAAACATTTTCCCACAATGTTTGAAACTGCAGGAATAATTAAAATCATATTTTTTTTTCAAAAACTTTAAATTTAATCCTCTTTTTCCTAGGTTGGTAACCGTAATTCACATTTTATGCCCGGGAATAATTACAGTAGATAAAATGACAACCTAACTTCACTAGAGTTTCTGCAAGCGAACTCAGCGTGTCAAGTGCCCATGGCTGCGATCGAGTAATTCAAGTCAAGATATCTTTACCCCCCGCCTGCTTCCATAGGCTGTTCATGGTAAACTGGGCACTTTTGAGAGCCTTGCATCAGACCTACTTGCACGCATATTGGGTATTCTTCCGCCACATGTAAAATCAACATCGCTATGGGCCTGATCACTTTAATCATACATCGGTCAAGTTAAAGTTGTGAAATCATAAGAAAAGTACATATTTTACCATTTTTATATATTTACACTTAAGGCATAAAAAAAACAAAAAGCAAACGAAATCATTCAGNCATACATCGGTCAAGTTAAAGTTGTGAAATCATAAGAAAAGTACATATTTTACCATTTTTATATATTTACACTTAACGCATAAAAAAACAAAAAGCAAACGAAATCATTCTGTAATCACAAATGTTTACCAAAAATTTCATTAATTGTTTAAACATCGAACTACTTTCCCTCCATCGTTACCAACTTTATAGCACATATGCCACTCAGTGTGCTTGTTAAAATACATTCATGAAGAGGCAGCGATAGTGTTCAAAGGTTGATTTCAAAAGTGCTCAAATAACCGTGAAAAGCCTAAAAAAATACGGATACACTGAACGAGGATAACCAATCGTGATACATCAACTGTTACGTGAAACTCATCCGAACGCGAACATAAAAGACTCTGAGAAACGCAATGAAAATAAATAGTTTATTTGTTCTGTAATCGTTACTTAGGTTTCATCAAGGATTGTTTTTTATTATTATCAACTTGTAAATCTGCACCGAGTGCCAGGTCGTAAATATCACTTCTCCGCAGAAAGCGTGTTTTCATGCGAGTGAGGTGAAAGTGATAAATTCGAGGGCGTTACTTTGGCAGGAAACTACGGGCTTGGCAGAGTGCCTTGCCTTGCAGCTAGCGGGCTTGTTACTTGGTGCGTAAAGACCGGGAGACGCACGAATTAAACGACGCACAATTTACGCGGGAGGAGGTACTACATTACCAACAGCGACTTCTGGGAATAAAACGCATTCTTTCTCTTCACGTTCCGCGTGCCGTTTCCTTTGTGCGCTCGCTTTCCTAGGCAGAGGGGGGGGGGAGCAGGCAGAAAACTGGAAAAACTGTAATTTATTATGCGCACTTTTGCTACATTCGGCATGTTCGCTGTGCACAATACGTCCGTTGGCGATAGCCAGTTAAACATGTAATTCAAAGACTGCTCCGAGTTTAAATAATGTCTGTTTCAACTGCGTGGAAGAGTGGGGGAAAAAATAAACTCCGTCATTTGCTCGTTTTATGAGTTACGTGTAAATAGAAAGAAAAAAAAACTTATCTTGGGAGAAAATTGTTTTCTGTTACTACGAACTGAGGTCTATTCATTTCTTAGTGCGTATACGGAAAACCATTTTATGTTGCACGAAATTTTGCCTTTCATAGTTTCATATGTTTTTTTTTTTTTCAAGACCACCACTAATATAGCTCATAAAATGAGCCTTCGTTTTTAAATCAACACTCTCATCATAGAAATATCTATCGTACATTCCTCTTGTTTAGTGTGTATCCTAATGTATGTGTAACAGTGCTACCATCGGCAATTCTTGGCAAAGGTAAATTTACAGAAGCTCCAGTAACTTGCCAAAATGGGTACATTCTCTTCCTAAAAATCCTGATTATTATTTAGAGTCAAATAAATTTAATAGTACCAGAAATATGAAATATTATAACTAAATATTACATCGTCTCTGTGAAAACAATATATTATTTTATAGAAATTTTAGTTTTTATTCTACGGGAAGGTTTCCATGCAAAATGTGGTAAGATTTAATTAGACACGTCTGAACTTTGGGAACTAACGATGTTATCGATTATTGTATTTCATATTCACAATAATAAGTATTAGCAAGCCTAGTTGGTTTCAAAATGTTCTAAGTGTTTCAGATATAGAGCACAGTTTCTATATGAGGCAGCCAATTAGAAAATAAGTAACTTATGAATTTTAAATTCTTGATATAAGAAAAGCACTCAGTATACTAATTTGTTACCATTTGTCATGATAGTTTGTGAAATAGGGTATTACTCGAAGAATGTTTCATATTCGAGGTGGCGTTATCATAATGAACGGTAGACAAAAAAGCTACAGATAAATGAATGTAATGTTATTTATATGCTGGCGAAATAAAAGTTTAGTTGAAGTAAGTTTAATTATGTGGTAAAGGTGGCACAGTAATAATAAAAATACTTGTATTGACATCATTTTGAAACTTACTCTCCGACTTACTAGAACCTGCCTGTAGTCTGCAGATTTAATGTGGTGTACCATGTATAAATATATAATATATGTATATATAGTATCAACAATAGTTTCTGTTAGTATACATAGTTTGGTTGGAATTTATCCAATGGTTCATTACATATGGCATTATCCTATAAAATATTTAAAATATGCAACAATTTTGAATACCAGGTACTTCGGTACTGCATGTGGAGATACGCTGTAAATACTTCGCTGATTCACGTAACTCTTTAATACAAAATTGCAACAAAAGTGTCTTAACTAGCGTAATTGGGTTACGTAACTGGTTTCCGCATTAGGTATCCCCAGCGTACGAATTGTAGTTAAAATTTGTCGAATGGTTTAGTATAAATGACATTCTGCGTGACATATTTTATATGGCTTCCATTTTGAAAATAGAGATATGATATATTGGCATCGTGTCTGCTTGGTTTGACTTGCCAGCATTATTATTATTTAGCTGAAGTCGGCGGTATTCTGTTGAGTACCTCTCAGGTATGTGTGTTTTGTATTGTTTTATGTGGAACTATTTACAAAATGGCTGACAAGAATTTGAGTATTCATAGTTCGCGATAGGTACCGCAAGCATACTGAGTTTATTTGACATGTATGAAACGTTTCCGATAATACGGCTCTCTAATATGAAATAATCACGTGGCCTTAATTTTGAAAAATAGGCGCCTGATCTACTAAAATCATAAATGTTAACGGTAGTCTATTTTCCTTACCCTGGCACTACTTTTGCTCCAAATTTAGCAGAAATTGGTTGAATGGTTCGTGATATACGACGTAAATTAGTAATTTTTCAGACTATTTTTCTTCCCAGAGAGAGCGTTTAGAGAGAGAACTTTTAGAGAGAGAGAGCCTTTAGATAGAGAGAGTCTTTAGATAGAGAGAGCCTTTAGATAGAGAGAGCCTTTAGATAGAGAGAGAGCCTTTAGATAGAGAGAGAGCCTTTATATAGAGAGAGAGCCTTTAGAGAGAGAGCCTTTAGAGAGAGAGAGCCTTTAGAGAGAGAGCCTTTAGAGAGAGAGAGCCTTTAGAGAGAGAGCCTTTAGAGAGAGAGAGCCTTTAGAGAGAGAGCCTTTAGAGAGAGAGAGAGCCTTTAGAGAGATGTTAAGTTTTAAATATGTTCAGAGGTCAACTACCTTCTTGTGAAGAAAAAGTCGCCCGCCTTCATTAGCATACATCTCGGCTATTACTCTGAATTTAAAAAATAATAAGCGTATTACATTTTCCCACTTTCCATGGCGCATACAGTTATCGTATTGCATACCCTTAAAGGCGCAGTGGCCGGCAGCCACAAAAATATTTGCACGTAGACTCATGTTCCTGGAATTCAACAAAAAGTATTTATTCAGCATTTTGTCTCTCTCATTTAGTTTTCAGAGAGCATTAGTTCGCGTCAACAATATGCTGAGATAATGCATGTTGTGAATCTCCAGAAAGTATGTTATGAATAAAAAGGTTCACAGTAAAATACACAGGTATAATTTCCAGCTAAACTGCATTACCAAATTATCTGTAAATTAAAATCTGTAAAGGTTAATAATTACGACAAATTGCATTAGATATAATAGTATTAAATACTATTTAAAGTTGATAGCAATATTTACAAAGTAGTGCTGTTGCCTGAATATATCTTACAATTATCCTAACAGATGACTTGGCCAATGGTGTCAGCCCACCGGTGTGTACTTTGAGAATCGGCTGATTTTGCACAAACTAGGTCATCCCCCATAAGTTTCGTGTATTGGAATGGACAAAGTACGATTTTTAATTAGAAATGAAAGATTATTAAGCTGTTACACAAGCAACAGAAGCGTAAATAACGTCTTTTAAAAACCCATCATTGGTCCGTCATGAGCATTTCTCACACACTAAGAAATAATAAGGCACTATTTTTAAAGAAAGGGGAGAGCGGTACTTTACTTTCGTCTGAGTTCACAAATTTCATAAGATAAAAGAAAGCTGGTTGCAGGACTTATGCATCATTTACCTTAAAACAAGTATTTGTTTACTAATATACACAGTATGTCCGCATTTTTCTTATTGGGCGACCATTAAGATATTTTTTTTACTGGAGCAGATAGATGTGAATATTATTATTATTGATAGTGATACAGTTACAGAAGAAGTAGGCAAATAAATATATACATATTGTTCAAATACACATTGCACTTTACACTGTAAAAAAAACACAATACTTGAAATCGTCCGTGGACAGGTTTCACTAAATGTGATAGGCTCCTAAGTATTACAAAAAAAATAAGTACAGCTTTATTTACAAAACCTGTCACTTACAAGCAGTTCATAATGTGAAAGGTGAATAGATAACGCATACAAATAAAAGTCTGTAGGTGTAATATCTTCTACAAACATTGTTTCGATTTCATTATAATACTGGTATCTAAAAATGTTCTATATGCAAAATACTTCAGCAGTTCTTTAAAAAAATTGTCTTTAAATTACATTATTTTTCAACTTCCAAAAAAAGCTAATTGTACTGAATTCATGATAGCTCAACTAAAGGCGAATCATAGTCAATGTCGTCGGTATCGGAGTCTTCATTTCTTCTGGTTCGCTGCTGCGAATGACTTTGCTGCATCTCTGCGTGTACCAATCCCTTCCGTCTTCAGTCACGTACATTATCTGCTACCGATGTTTTTCGAACAGCCAGTACACGGATGTCGACTACGCACGCATCCCCTTTCTACCACAACCCCCCCCCCCCTTTTNCTTTTCCGCGCCGAGACTTGCCCAGATAACGGCCGGCGACAGTAGACATAGTTAATTTATATACAGGATGATTCTAAAATCATGGGAAAAACATTGAGTAGTGGTAGAGTTCACTAAAATCAAACTATTGTTGTATAGGAATATATGGGTGGAAGTGACGCGCTGAGGCACAAACAAAAAAACATAACACATTAACGGAAACATAAAATGTTCATTAGCAGCATACTTAACGAGTGATTCCGTACAGACAATGTTAAAACCGTTGCTGGAAATGCATCCACCGACAGTCACGCATGCTTGGTGACCTCTACATATGGCGTGATTGGCTGACAATGGTGGTGGGCGTGAAATACCCGGCGTATTTGAATCTGTTCGCCAATCACTCCACCGACGCTACCAAGCTAGCATTACTGTCGATGGTAGCAATTTTGAGCAATTATTATAAAAATTGCTGTAAAAAGGCATTTAGCGACGACGTTGTAAATAAACAATGTGTTGCATTTCATGTGTTATTTTTGTGTTTGTTCCTCAACGCGTCACTCTCACCCATATATTCCTATACAATTATTGTTTGTTGTTTGA
Organism: Clitarchus hookeri; assembly: GCA_002778355.1. Taxonomy (NCBI): domain Eukaryota; kingdom Metazoa; phylum Arthropoda; class Insecta; order Phasmatodea; family Phasmatidae; genus Clitarchus; species Clitarchus hookeri. The sequence continues at coordinate 203,110 of NQII01004012.1, forward strand.
TTTTAGTGAGCTCTGCCACCACTCAACGTTTGTCCCATGNCCCATATATTCCTATACAATTATTGTTTGTTGTTTGATTTTAGTGAGCTCTGCCACCACTCAACGTTTGTCCCATGATTTTAGAATCAGCCTTTATATGGAAACATTGGAAGTGCATTTAAAATAAAGTAAACTTAAAGTTTTTTATACTAAATTTTAAACCAATAAAATGTGTTGAAACGCTGTTTTCTTGCGTTCGTACACTGCGAATGCGGCTGTTTGTTTACGCATTCCCGTTGTTGTTTGTGTTGTTGCGTAACAGGTCCTCCACGCTCTTGTGTAATGGCTTGGCAGAGAGCGGCGGCAGGAACTCGACGTGGTGCAGCGTCGTCGAGGACCCTCGTCAAAGCCGGTTCCCGACGCAGCATTCACGGTAAATGGAGTGGAAAGCAGAGAGCTCCCTCCGTGCTCGGCCCGGACGCCGCCGGAGAGACGTGAGTGGTCGGATCCGGCCGCCTTTGACCACAAGGGAAGGATCCGGCCGTCGACGTGAAAGACGCCGAGAGGACCCGGCCACCGGCGGATGGTCTAAATAAAACATTCTAAAATCTACTTTGCCCGGCGCTCCTCGGGATCGAACCTCTGGCCACGTCGCTCGACGCTGTCGACTGAATTCTCGTTGAAGACGTCTCACCTGTACTTCAGAGAAACCACGTGTTTCTAAAACGCGGGGACGAACTTCAACAGGCAATTCCTGACGAAAATGCATGTACATCTGGAAAAAGCTAATCTAATGTTGACGCTTAACAAAAACTAAAACTTTGAAAACTGCAACCGGATGCCTGATAAACGTTAAACGGCAAACGTATGGCCGATAAACAAATTATCGCGGTAAAACGAACCACCACGGCTTTTAATTTCAAACCCGATAAAAATGTTACGAAGCTTAGCAAAACAAAAGAACATGAAGCACGTGTCCCGAAAACTAATAATACTGCATCATTACAATATTTAATATTTCGTGAGGTGTTTCACAACTAAATATGTTTGTACATTAGGATAATACACCATTTTAAAATCCTCACTAGATTGGCAGGTAAAAATATACGAACACTGTATAACAACTCATCCCCTAAAGTAATTATTAAAGGAGCTATGTGTCCACAAAATTTTTGTTTTTTAAAATGCGTTTAGTTAAAAATACCAGAAACTACGTGATCAAGCAAGCAACAAATTGGTGAATGATGTTTTGTATCAAGAAACTCTTACGTCTTTAAAAACGCTGTTTGTAATATCATCCCCCTTAATTTGGAAATGGCCAGTTGGCACCCTACGTTTGCATCAAACTTTGTATCTCTTCGCTATAAACAATTTTTTTTAAGACAACCTGCAAATCAGCACGTCTAAATCAATTTAAAAAAAGGTAGTCTTGTCGGANCTATAAACAATTTTTTTTAAGACAACCTGCAAATCAGCACGTCTAAATCAATTTAAAAAAAGGTAGTCTTGTCGGAAGTTTCACAGAAGAACTGTTTGTGAGATAAATCATGTTTGACATTTAAAAATGGAAGTTTGTTGTATGCCGGGTAGGCAAACCGCAACACAGAGTGAGGCAATTCTAATTTTGGATNTATAAACAATTTTTTTTAAGACAACCTGCAAATCAGCACGTCTAAATCAATTTAAAAAAAGGTAGTCTTGTCGGATGTTTCTTAGAAGAACTGTTTGTGAGATAAATCATGTTTAANAAGAACTGTTTGTGAGATAAATCATGTTTGACATTTAAAAATGGAAGTTTGTTGTATGCCGGGTAGGCAAACCGCAACACAGAGTGAGGCAATTCTAATTTTGGATTTTTCAGGGGCGCACAGCTCCCTTAGTAATCACTGGACAAGAAAAGGGGCGCTTCGTTTTAGTCTAATATTTTCGTCACGGATACACTGTCGAAGTTTGTTCCCGTGTTTTAGAAACGCGTTGTACACTTCGAAGTGACGCGGCGTCTTCGCGCTTTTTTCAATCGAACCTTTGAATAAATCGCAACATGTTCGACGTGTTTGTTTCCTACATACGTCACGTATCACGCGCGTTTTACACTTGCGTTTCCGTGGGAGTGTCACATTTCTGGTCAAATTGAACTTTAAGCTTCATTCTATCTATAAATTATATTATTCCATTTATAATTAATACGAGTAAAACTGAGAGAAATACGGTATGTTGGCAATGCCTAGAAAGAAATAGTTCTCATGAAAAATTTAACTGAACTGAGTGCGCACGAATACAGTGCGCTGTCCCTTCGGTGTGATTTCCTAGACTTAGTCAAGCTTTGTTCGCGTGAGGCGGAGAAATAGCATGAAAGTAGAACTTCAGCAAGGCTTCAGAAAAGTTGGGAAGTTGCCGTGAATGGAGTATACGTGGTATTTCCTGTAAGTATATGGAGATAATTCTTGCAGCAGAAACAAAACTTGATGGTATTTGCCACTAATTGCTTCGTATTTTTTTAAGCACTACCTCTTATCATCACCGAATTTTGGAACTGGACGGCGTATGTGATGCCACTGTAAATATTATATTTTGGATTAAATGTTAATATGTAGGATTCATCCGCGTAGCAGTGGTTAGCGCGCCTTCCTTTGTATTAATTCCGAACAGTATTGACACAATATCAGAACTGTTTGTTTTATGTCAAATGAAATGTGGTTTTAGGAATTATTAATGCCGAGTCTTTCAACGTACTTCAAACCCGATTTTTTTCGAAAGTAAAATGAGCCGTTAATAATGCAAATAATTATAGCAACAGAAACTTACGTTTATACTATTTTCTCAATTATGCCACAATTTCATGGCCAAATGAATAAGGAGTCAACAGCTTCGCGCGCAACTGTCTTCACTACTAAACGATCGATAAATGATTTATTCTTTAGCATTTGGCTCTTTGAAATGTTGTATTTATAATGTGTGAAATATCTTTAACTTAGGGAATATATTTTTGTGTACAGAAACGAATTATGTACGCTTGAAGCAGGTTAATCCATTATCGTTTCTGGCCAAGTGAAATGCATTAACAGAATATAATCTAGAAAATAATTTATACATACACGAGGGCTATTTATCCAATGTTGTAATGAATTTATTTCCGTACATAGCTGTAAATATGTACAGGAATCATTTTAAGTGTGAGGCTCACATCAAAATGTTTTATCGTTCTGGCGTACAACATTTACCGTTGAAATAGTACAGCGTGGTATTTGTATCAAAAATGGTATCTTTTAATGGTACTTTTGTGGCAAAAAAAATATTATATCAAAATGACGTATTCTTTGCTGCTTAATTCTCTTAGTTTTAAAATGTTACTAAAATCGTAGCGTTAAAAGCAGCACAGAACCATTTGATCTGAAATGGAATTCAATCTCGCGCTAGTGCACTTTCTGAAGAGTGTACGCGAGGACACAGCTTGCAGATCTAATATGCACACGGCCTTTAAAGAAAAGTCTGTATAGTACATGTGGCCATGAGAGAAAGTTTCGCTAGCGACGAAGCGACAGGTGGTCCATTGCTGAACAATATAAAATTGCTTATTTTTAGAAATTAAATTTTTACTCCTATTGACTTACGAAATGCGTGATAAGTTAGGTAAATTCAAGCAACTGCACTATTATTTATGAGCTCTCTACACAATTAATATAATATTTATTACACAACACTTAAAATGTTTCGTAAGAGGTATAGTATTATGGAGGAAACCAACGTGGACAGTTTTTTTTCCGCAAACACCAAATTCCGCAGTTTTACCTGAAGGGTTAGTTGTGTTGGTGAAAAAACGCAGAAAATGGAGGAAATTTTTTGGTAGAACATTGGGTGTCGGTTCCTTATTCCAGGAGTAGGATAAACATTATCGTGTCACATATTCACCAATGGTGATAAAGTTGGGACCATTTCTCAAAGTTAAGTCCTTTTATTAGCTACCAAACTATGGTCATCACACTATCCCATAAACATTACAGTCGCATTAATAAACTTTTCTTGCCTTAACCTTTTCTACACAGAGGGGCTCGTCGGCATTATGATATTCTCTAGAAAGTCTTAATGTTGTCACTTTTGCAAATAAATACACACCTGGCACGCATTTCCCTTGAATAGTTTCTTTGTGGTGTAAATGCAACGCCCATGACGAATTTCTGCAATATTTCAATAATGTTAGCCCATGCGAAAACTTTCTCGTGCCATACGTGTATCAATTTACATTTGGCGTATGTTAGCTTGTTCGCGTGCGTATACACCACGTTCACAATTCGTTAACAAAATCGTTATGCTATGCGTAAAGTTTCTGCAGTTGTAGCAAACATGCAGTAACTAAAGAAATTGTCTGTCTACACTTGACATTTTGATTTTTCAGTGACATAAATACAGGAATCAGTTAGGTACAATATTCAATAAAGCTTGAAATAAGCAGTTGTCAGTATTGCGGAAGAGGGTCAGGAAAGGGTTAGTTAGTTAAAAGCTAATACTCGTAACTTGGTTGTTTGTCCGTGCTGGCCAGTGATCACAAGCTCGCTATAAGTATTTATTACGCAAAAATGACTTAAAATTCCACTGTGGTAAAACTAAGACCTGCAATATTACAAATTGCTTCGTGTTAATATCTAAGAGTAGTATTTCCATAAGTGTGCTGAACTATTGTGCAGTTATTTTTAGCTTTGGTAAAATTATAGTTTTCGCTGCAACGAAATAGTAGACTAGATTTAATCTGTTTGAGTGAAAAAATATATATATATTTATTCTGAAATATTCTTAAAAACATTTTTACTAAATTTTTGTTGGTAGAATTTTTAAAATTTCTTTGCGTTAACAATATACACGTTTTGCATTTGTTGAATCAAAACGTGCACTATCGTCCCCTTGTTATGGTCGTTCTTGAATAAAAGTAAATAAAATTATAAACTGCCATATATTGTTGTGGTGTACACATTCGGCGAACAATAAAGAGCGAATTGTAAAATGTAAAACTATTCTAAGAATATGCGGAAAGTGTGAACGCATCCTCACCATTCGGTAAACTTGGCTCCACAAAAACCAAAAAGTGGCCAAAGAAGATTAGAAAAAAAACGGTCCCCACATGACAATCATAGAATTTGCCGAGAAACGTCACAAGATAATATTGGGCGCGAGTGAGTGAAGAGATTTGGGCGGCTCTTAACAGCGAGGTCTTGATAGCCGAAGCGATGAGGGTTATTGTGGTGAAATTGGACCAGCGCCGGAATGCAAGGGGGGGGGAACGGGATATCCCTGAGAAAATCCACCGACCAGCGGCATCGTCCGGCACGATTCCCACTTGCGAAAATCCGGGAGTGGCCCGGCCAGGGATTGAACCCGGTTCGTCTTGGCGGGAGGCGAGAAGGTATTGGGCGTCAAAAATTATTTAAATTCATAGTATATTAGTATGTTTTAAACATTCCCTTATTTTATATGTTCATTTATATCGTGATTGTCACACAACTTTTACTGGTATCCTTCAATTTCAATTAATGACGAAATGTTGGTACTATACGTTCTCTATACAAAGCCATACAAAGGGTAGTGTACTTAGACATTTTTTTAAATAATTTATCTTGTTCTACCATTAAAAAAAATATGTTACTCTCAGCGTTCATTACATTTAGTGAGAAATGTTTTCGCTTTCAGTAAGCATGTTTTCGTTTCCAGGTCAGATAACCAATCAAAATCTATAAATGGAGTTTCTCTTATTTTAAGTCGAAAAAATTGACCAGTGAAGCTCATCTATGTTTTGCACTATTTGGTCAANTAAATGGAGTTTCTCTTATTTTAAGTCGAAAAAATTGACCAGTGAAGCTCATCTATGTTTTGCACTATTTGGTCAAAATCAAACAACTTTTCAATTGAGTGTAGAATAGCTGAGTAAAGGCTACGCTTACGAGTTCAATCTTACACAAATATGAGAATATTACGTAGTTACGGCTAATTTAAATTTCCTACCTCTGTATTGGGGCAAATTTTGAAGGAGGAAAAAAACCACAAAAATTAGTCTATTTCAATGCGTAGTATTTCAGCATTATTTTGTCGGTCATCGAAGTGATGTCCCAGTTTTAATTGTACAACAAAAAACTCACTAGAAAGTGAAATATTATAATTTTAGAATACATTGTGTTTGGCTCCAAGAGAAATGGTATCCGTGTTCTATCAATCGAGATTACTCGAAAACAGATTTGCCCAAACTGGCATCTGTATGATCCGCGGTACGTGACGAGATATCGTTCGCTGCGGATAAAAATTCCTCTAACTCTCTCTCTCCTCTCCCCCACCATCCCCCTCTTCTTCATCCTCCTACACGCTGGTTTTTCTATTTCGCTCATCTTCTTTGTTCTGGCCGTACCTTCGAGCAAGCACACACACGAGCAGCGGACATTACACAGTAAAAAGTATTTGTACGTTTACACACCATATCTTGGAAACTAGCTCCCAAAATGTTTTTTTTCGCAACAATTCAAGTACATTATTGTACATTTACGACAATGACAAAGAAATGTATCAAACATACTAAAACTATAAATATATCCACCCTCTAATTGCCACGAAGTCTGCAGTGCTTGTTACAATAAACATTGCAAACTCGTGCGAACGTTGTTCTAATACACTTTTAGTATTTAAAAAATTATATTAGCAACCAGTTTCCAAAAAATAAAAAGAAGTACAACAAATCTTTACTGTTAATGAGAGAATGCAGAAATGTGTTTCCTACACCAAAATGTGAATTTTTAACAATGTGTGCAGGCTTTTTAATTCAGTTCGGCGATCAAGAGTAAATAAATAGGTAATCAAAATAAACTTAACATCCGGTGAGACTGCGTTATATAAAGAACTAGCTGTTCCCGCGGCTCTGCTCGCGTGGACTACACAATTATTATTTAGGTTTTTTTTTAAATAAAGTCCATGCTTTTTATACTTTTTCCTGACAATGTCTGCACTTGCTTTTCAATTTCAATGAGTGCAAGGTGAAAAACTTCGTCATTGAATGTTGCTTGTGAATTAAATGGTAAAAACGCTTATTAGTATTTCTCTGTTATAGATAGATATATGCTACCGCGGGGTTTTCTTTGGGCCTTTTTATTCTACACAATTCTTTAGTACGTGATATTGTTCCATATTTGACGGTTTAGACAGCGTATTGAAAGAGATCGCGCTGGCGGCAAACTTTTTTCCGACTTGATTCACTATTATCGTCACTTGCTTATTCCTTATGTTACTTTACGTAACAAAATATATACTTTAACCTGGCCAGAGAACATAGCTATGAATTTAAAAAAGAAAACACGAAAATCGGATAAGTGGTTCTCGAGTTATACGCGCACTAACAGACAGACAGAGAGACGTTGAGTTTTATAATATGTATAGATGTAACTAAAAAGCATGTAAAAGTTGGTGAAAACAAACTCGGTAACAAAGGGAATGAAAACGCATGCGTAGAATTCTACACCACACACGAAACACTGCTCTTAAGGCCTCGCTGTTAATAGCCGCCCAAATCTCTTCACTAAACACTGAACGGGAATCTAGATGGCTTTCTGCACAAAACCAACCCTACCCGCGCGTTATTCATTGTAAACTTAGTGATGAAAGGAGAGTTTTAGCTTGGAAATTAGTTTACAACCTTATTCTTATGTAAAGATTTTTCATCCGCTATTTGTCGAAAATGTTTTTTCCCGAGGTTTCGTAATATATTTTTGTAATACATACTATATCGTTTGAGAGAGCTTATAATCCTGTTATGATTAAATACAACCAAATGTAAAAGGACTAGTCCTGTAAACGTGTTTGTGTAGATAAAAATCGATATTTACAATGCAGGGAAAGTTCTTCTGAATGTGCAACAACTTCGTGTGTCTGTGGAATCGATTCCCGCTCCGACCATTCTAATCGATTCCCGCTCCGACCATCCTTATTTCGATTTTCTATGGTTTTCTGAAATTACTTCAAGGAAATGTTGGAACAGTTCGTTACTACAGGCTTAAGGCCGATTTCTTCCCCATTCCTGCTTCTTTGAGCAACTCTTCCGTCTCTAACGACCTCGCTGTAGACGAGAGGTGAGGTTTTCTACCNTCCCCATTCCTGCTTCTTTGAGCAACTCTTCCGTCTCTAACGACCTCGCTGTAGACGAGAGGTGAGGTTTTCTACTTATCTCTAGCGTGCCACCTGGCCCAGGTTAAGGTTACTTATACTCAGCTTGGGATGATCAGTGTTGAAAGTTTGGCAACCAAAACTTTTCGCCGCTAGGTAAGCGCTAGTGTCACACGTGTACCAAATTTTCTCTATTTACTACCTTAAAAAAAACAGGATAATTGCAATAATCGTAAATAAAATATAAAGTAACTTCGAAACTAAGTAAAGTCTTTCTCTTTNAAAAAAAACAGGATAATTGCAATAATCGTAAATAAAATATAAAGTAACTTCGAAACTAAGTAAAGTCTTTCTCTTTAGTTATTCACGTAGCTTAAAATTGTAATTAAAAATTACCCTTCGGAAAACTGCGCACCTAGAGGCAGAAATGTTACCTATGCGAAACTCTCCCATAAGAAAACTCATTTTTTTCCCTTACCTGGGTAGAATTAACCTTACCCAGGTGCACAAATTGTGTCACGCACGGAGATGGCCGCGTACCAACACTGGCGCGGACTCTTTGTCCAAGAGCACGTTGATTCAACGTGAATGGTCTCCGAGGAACTACGTATAGCGATGTGCCTATGCACGTGGCTCAGATTCAATTGCTGGCGATCTTGCTCCCGATTTTTATAATGGGGGGGAAACCTGGCGTACGTTGCCGTTAGCCGGTGGGTTTTCCCCGAGATGCTTCAATTCTCCCACCATTGCATTCCGTCACTGCTCCATCTACTCCTTACCCCACCTCCAACGTCGTTAAAGACCAACTCTTACTCACTTGGTGCTAATTTATCACGTGCGAAACGGATGTATTGGCAGCCTGCATTTAGTAGAATCTACAGTAACACGTTATTATTTATGCTTACTTGAAGAAACCACTGTGATTTTTTTTTTTTACGATACCGAAATTCATCACCAACATAACACGTCTTGAACCTGTAGCAAATTTCTACGTCTCATAATTTTTGCATGTCTTAACGTGCCAAGATATTGAGTTATGATATTAGAGAACATATTCTGAACACAAAAAAAAATGCAATTTGAAAAAGGTAATCCAGTAATATGTAGATTTTGTAATTGCACATTTTTCATCATTTAAGTACCACGTTCACAGCTACGTGAATAAACCAGACTAACATGGAGAAGGCATTCTGTAAGTAATGTGTCACGCTAAACAATGGACGAGTTAGCGAGGGCTTGAAGATCTGCTGCTTTAATGTTGCGGTCTCAGCTACGCATACCGAGGCGAGAGTCTTGNACGAGTTAGCGAGGGCTTGAAGATCTGCTGCTTTAATGTTGCGGTCTCAGCTACGCATACCGAGGCGAGAGTCTTGTACGAGCCTGTATGCGAATGCAAAGGAAATGATCCACAACTGGCATTCCTCACACAGGAATTCCATTGTTACCAATGTCCGAATTTTATATTATCTTTTTAACACATTAACGGAGTAGGGCAAATTTGGTTTCATTATTCATTATAAAGAGTAATTAATACAGATAATTTGACTATACAACGAAAATATTTGCTGCTACAATTTTTTCTTCTGTTATACTTCCACTTTAAGAATGTAATAAGTTATATAACTTAACTAGAAGTTACTCTATTGTAAAAGTAAATTTTAAAAATTACGGAATTGAAGGCTTTTTATGTAATTTACTGTAAAGAAGATTACGTGGATAAAAGTTGTTGCTATAACGTTACGCAGATATAAATAGAAATATCGAAGATGAAGTGATATCCATGATAACATTTGCTACAAGCAACGTTTCTATTAATTCATTGTGTTTGAACTGCATTGGGCCTACTGATCCGATCGCCTAAGGATTAGCGTCTACGTAAAATGCTAAATTCATAATACTAAAATTATTAATAATAAATTGTTTTATGAGTGATCATGGGTAGTTTTAATGCTAAACAAATGAACAAAAACGTGTGAAAGTCATGTAAAATATTGTAAAATTCTGAAAATAAATTTTTACTATTATATGCTTATTCCTTCTGTGTGTTAACTTTTTACGGTCCTGTTCTATGAAACTTTGAAAATCTTGAAATATAACAACCTCCTTTTTTTTTGTTTGGTTAATTTTTAGTGTTTTCTGTAAGTGTCAGAAATCTTAACTTGTACCAACTTATAGATGATAAAGTTTTTTTTACAGGTGATTAAAGCTTATTTGTTTAATAAAGAAACACAGTAAAATATATTTTCCTTCTCGTCCTGGACATCCTCGTAAATACACTAGTGCGGAAAATGTGCCAATATTAGGCTATTATTGCCGAAGATGGCTCCACATATTCCTGAGATATCACAGTTGTGGGATCGAAACAGTATTTACTACAGTTTGGTGGGCGCCTACAGCACTTTGGTGCAAGCACAACGGAAAAGTGGCTTCAATTTTTTAACTGTGTAGTTTTGTATGCACAGATAAATGTGTATTTTTGCAGCGCGCGTCCCGTGTTAAGGATATTATGTTCTCTGCAGGTTGTATTCTATGTCGGAGCTGGCATTACAATTTCAGTACTTTTTTCCCTTCTTCCATCGTCAGTGAAAAAACTCTTTGTACTAAATAAACTTAGGCTACATTTTAAAACGTAAAATACATATATACCGTACCAGGCGAATGAACAGAGAAGGGTTTCATACTTTCATTTTGCTGTCTTCCGTGCAGTGTTCGACATATCTATTTAGTTCCATGTTGTAAGACACCGTTATGTATTTAGACCAGGTTGGTGTAGTTTGTTATCATAAGGGAAATACACGGGCGAATCCCTCGGGAATTTGAAACACAGGAAAACGTGGAATCTACATCACGTGTTTTCTGCCCCGTATCTTTCTTCTGGAGCAGTTTTTTTTATATACATATTCGTGTGATTTAATGTTCGCAGGAAGATGGCCCGCACCCCGCGAGCTGGACTCGAGCCAGCTGCGGTCTTCTGCGGGCGCGCGCTTTTTCCTGGGCGGAACCCCCGAGGAAATTCTACTGTAAGCCAGGAAATACAAGCGAGGGAGGTGGGGGGAATTTAAAAAAAAAAGATAAATCTGTCGTGAGGAGTGGGACGAGGGAGGGGTACGGCGGCGTGTCCTACTCTTGATGGGTTCATTAGTGCCTCTTGTCTGTGGGAGATGCTGACGTTGCTTCTCTCTCGTCAGGGGCCGGGAATGAGTGGCGCCTGCCTGGAAAGAGGGGTTGATGACGGTGAGAGCGGGAAGGGGGGGGTTGCGAGAGGGAGTGTGTCGGGTAAATCGGTTTGAGACACCTGACGCCGCGAGGTAAGTCACGGTAAGTCTCTGCCTCTCCGGCGACGCCGTAATCACCGGGCGTCCACACGCACACAGCCACTAGGAGCTCCGCCCCAGCTCGCAGGAACAGACGTCGAACTGCAAACTCGCCTGCGACAGGAGGTAGTATCCAGTCCATCTTCAGTTTTTTACGATTCTTCGTAATGAAAATGTATGACCAGACATTTAAAAAAAAAAACCACGCTAGATATGACATAGAGGACTTTTTAACTTTTTTTTTTAAATTTTTTACAGTTTCAATAGTATATTCCCATGTGGGATTGACATTATTAAATAATTAGGTGATATTTAGAATATTATTTTTTAGATGTGAAACTAATCCTGTGAGAAAAATAATTTGGGTTACAAAATAACTGTTAGGACGTTCCCTACGCCTAGACTAGCTTGGTTTATAAATACTGACTCCGGAAATTAAGATGTGGACTAAAAATACGTGAATCCAAAATTACAAAGATACTTCTCCCTTAAGCCGAAATGGAGTGGTTTGGGAGGTTCTTAAATCTAGTTCTCTAGAGCCGGTGAGAGCGAAGCGAGGTAACTATGGAGCAGCGCTGGAATGCAAGGGCGGGGGGGATCGGGAGACCCCCGAGAAAATCCCTCCGACCAGCGGCGAAAATCCGAGAGCGACGCCGCCGGGAATCGAGCCCGGTTCGCCGTGGTTGGGAGACGATCGTTCTAGCCACTACGTCAGCCGCGGCCCCCTAAGCCTATGTGCCAAGACTGACATGCAAGCTTGCATGACCCCTTGTATGGATTGCTTTATGGGAGATTTAGCCGACTTCTGGCCGTTGTCATGGACAGTTCCGTATTTGATTGATTGTGTCTAATCATCCGTGGAAGAATTCTTATTTTCTACAGGGTTGAAATTTTAGCCAATCAGAGAGAGGTTGTTGAGCGTGATATTAACAATAGCTCTAGTTTTGTTTATTCTGTTTTGAGAAACAGCGATAAGATAATTAAACATGTATATATGGTAATTTAAAATTAGCTAATGCTCTTACTGATGCTGTAACAGCATTGTGTAAGAATGTTGGCAAACCATCGTGTTTATTCAACTCAAAAATTTCCAACCGCCACAACAAAAACAGTTAGGTTCTGTGCATTAACGGATACTGCAGACGTTGTGGGTGAAGTCTGGGCTAGATCCACAAATTGCGGACGTAAAATCAAAGCGAATTCACTCACGTTCACTTGTGCGGCAGAAAGTATCATGTTGCAGGTTATTCCATAGAAAACTACACTCGTGCTTGCATGCAAGCTCGGGTAGCAGGTCTCGTATCAGCTTCCGTCCGAGCTCGTCCGGAACTTCGTGCCATGTCACGCGGGCTTCAGTGCGATAACGAGTCGTACACAGCTTCTCGCGGAGTTCCGCCTTAGAACAACTATCTTCATACTTCATGAACTAACCTAAACTACGAACCTGTTCGAAGAAGACTCGAAATTCCAGTACAGCTAAATCGGCAAAATGTTATGCCCAGACGATTTTCATGATAGCCAATCCACACGAAAGAACATTTCACAGAAATTCAATAAAGATGTTCTGACATGTCTTCAAAATCAAGTTGGCAGTTATTACAACATCTACCTGTATTCATGCTTGAGTTATTGTTACCACCAAAAAATGTTACTAGTGTTCAGTGACGTTCCTGAGCACAAGTTTCATCAAATATTCGCCAGTATTTTTTTTTCCTCCAGTGAATTCGTACGTAGGAGTTATAATTATTTACCTCAAATGAGAGATATGTTTTATGGATCNTTTTTTTTTCCTCCAGTGAATTCGTACGTAGGAGTTATAATTATTTACCTCAAATGAGAGATATGTTTTATGGATCTACAATGCAATAACTCTTCTATTAAATAAGTGTCATCATCAGGGTAGACTAAATAACGCTTTAGATTTTATCACTTATAGTAAGGTTCTGCAAATTACTTCAAGAAAGACCAATCTAATATTTCAACTAATAATTATTTCCAGGGAAGTTACCACTACCATAATCTGGAAATATTAAGACACCGGGTTAATGTGAAATTCAAAACCGTGGATTATTAAGTATCGGTTCGTTCCAGTGAAAGGAAACTACAAATTAAAATGAAAAGTATTGTCATAAATGTGTCACGTGTGAAAATTTGCAGGAACTTAATTATGTAAACTGTACTCAATTCTGATTCTGGTTTCTACTCACAACCGTTTCCAGGAGAAGAAGGGGGGATCGATGAAGCACTAATAGTGATGCCGGCCTGTACATCTAGGGAGTATCGCCTCCAAAGACTACCATCCATTGTTTTCGCCGTGCAGCATGCAACTGTGGATCTCTAAACTGCGACTTTACCTTCCTTAGTTGTAAATGCCGTAACGAAGTTCACTTCAATTGGTTATCCTAGTTCGTCTTGTATATTGATTACACACACATAAATTCTGGAAATGCCGTTTTTCTCTTAAATACTGTGTTCATAACGTGTATGGTGTACTCAAAGTACCATTCCTAAAGCCGTGTCGCAATTGGTCCAGAGGGCGCTCTCTCGTACTCTCACTCTCTAAGATGAGTTCACAGAGAACGCCCACTGGCCTCCTCAGTTTGTCGGAGAGAGTGCGAAGGAGCGNCTCTCACTCTCTAAGATGAGTTCACAGAGAACGCCCACTGGCCTCCTCAGTTTGTCGGAGAGAGTGCGAAGGAGCGAGATCAAGAGGTGGTTTCAAATATACCTTATTTAGTTTAGGATATTGTGTAGTAGTTGCGGCCATAATAAGTGTTCNCTCTCACTCTCTAAGATGAGTTCACAGAGAACGCCCACTGGCCTCCTCAGTTTGTCGGAGAGAGTGCGAAGGAGCAAGATCAAGAGGTGGTTTCAAATATACCTTATTTAGTTTAGGATATTGTGTAGTAGTTGCGGCCATAATAAGTGTTCNAGATCAAGAGGTGGTTTCAAATATACCTTATTTAGTTTAGGATATTGTGTAGTAGTTGCGGCCATAATAAGTGTTCATTATAGTACAATAATTCTACTCACTTGAATCATTTGCGTGTAAATTAATGTTATTTGTAGAAAGAGTCCTAAAATTTTTAACAAGGTACATGGTAGTTTATAACCATTATTTTAACCATCCACGCATACGTTAGCACTTATTTCTAGTGTCGTTAAAATCTTCCACGTTTTTTCAAGTTGTGCTTTGTTTGCCAATAATAGGAAGCGGCGTCGTCCCAAATGAAGTGTGTCTTTGGTGCCCTCTCACCGAGTGATGCAAGGGCGTGCTCTCTGCAAAGATCCTTAAGACTTTTCCAAAACCAAATTCTTTGTATGTCTTGAGGATATTTTACGGCCTCTACACAATAACATACATCAAGTTCTAGAGCTAATATGACAAATTCAACTTAAAATCCTTGTTCATACAAGTTTCAAAAAGGGATTTCAACACAAAACTTTGTTTCAGCTAATAACTATTTTGAATTTTAATTTTATCAGAAAAGTTAAAAACTAAGTCCGAGCAAACCACAAATAAAATTGCCAAAAAATTCGTTTTCTTGGTATTCTTATGCAATGTGATTTTTTATTTAATTTCTTGACTAGCGCTTTAGTTTTGTTCGATTTTGAGATTTGCACCAAAGTGTACAGATTTAAAATTCCTATAACTCGTTTCGTTTTTTGAAAAGTAATTTTCCGCTATTGCCATGCTTTTTTTTTCTCAGACTACTACAACGGAAAAGGACGTAACATTCCAAAAATTNAGTAATTTTCCGCTATTGCCATGCTTTTTTTTTCTCAGACTACTACAACGGAAAAGGACGTAACATTCCAAAAATGTATAAAATAGTTTTACCCTCTCAAACGCCCCTCACGTCTGTCTCCAGACTTGAAACACTGTGCGGACTCGCATTGTCGTGCACGGCGCAACCTCGCATGTTCATTACGTAGGAAAACTCGCACGTCAGTACCAGACACAATTAAGAAATTATACAACTAAAATATGGTTCTCTATGCTATATTTAGTTAACAGCTTCTTCCGGTAACACTTTAAATATCAGTTACCCTCAGTAACTGGTATAGGAACATTAAAATCACCGAATAGGAGTTGACTCTTTTTTTCATATTCAAACTCGGAACTTTCTTCGTGTCACGAACTTACCAACTTAACGTAGCGTAAACCAAAATTTGGCATTTAAAATAACTATTAATTTATTGCAAAAACAAAAAAAAACAAAAACCTGCAACTTTTCAAAATTTTGTCTTAAACTTTAGCATTCCCTCATTTATCGCCCAACAAAACTATAGTAAAGTCACTAACCAAGCATTGCTGCCCCCCCTCCTCTCCTCCTGTGGGGGGCGGGGAAAGG
>NQII01004012.1:229671-263971 GCA_002778355.1 Clitarchus hookeri
GCCGCTCCATTCTAGGGTATAATTTCTGTCATGCCCGGGGATGACGGTCACCTACGGGTCCCAGCTGGAAAGACCGTCACTCGGAGGGTGTTGCCTTGCCCTGGGTGCACTCACCACACGACATTTATTCTAAAAAACTAAGTAGGCTATAACTTTGATTGTTGTACACTGCCGCCCGTGTTTGACGGAAACACTGTACAGTAGCGCGAGAAGCAGGAGATGCGGTGTAATATCCGTGTGACCTGCGGAAATAGAGGGCGCCGAGTGGTTGTTCACCTCCTCGTAAAACTGAACAGTCGAGGCCTCGAGGGGCGGCGGAATAAAGGCGTAAAGCGCCTCGCTGGAGATCACTTGCTCGTAAATACGCCCTCTGGCGACCGAGCCCCCAGCCAGTTTTCAACGTAATCGCATCTTCTAAACTGCCTGCACCGAACAGCACCCAACATATCTAAAGTCAACACCGATGTCGTCTGTGCTGGTTTTCCAGCACTTCGAGTAGACAGAATCTCTCTTAGTTCACTTGGCTTTAATTCTTAGCATCCGCAAAAAAAGAAAGTGCTATAAAATAATTGCATAAAAAAATTTTGACGTTAGATATAACAGGAAAGAAAAATACTGAATTTATCATAATTTTAGCTTTAATTACTTTTCATTTAATTATACTTTTTAGGTATTTTAGTTTTAAAAATCTATTTCAAACACATGTCGACATTTACCAAAACGAGGACTATGAATTGATTTTTCTTTGTGACGCTGTTTTACTGGTCAATCAGCNTTTTTTTTTTTCGTCGAATACATTTTCGGAGGTCACGAGCAAGATTCTGTTACATACATAAGAACTCCCGAACACAAGCAACACCAGACTTGAATAAAAAAAACAACTCCGTGTGCTGAATCGGTGGTCATGGAACAAACGGAATAACATTGATGCATGTCAACGTATTTTATTAGTTAATAACAGGAAGACAGGGTGTATTCCGTAGTTATTTTCCTAGCTTTTTCAAAAGTTCGTGTGTTATTTGATACCGAGTGACTGCACTAGAAATGTTCTTCATGCAACTCCCATCTCATTTCCAGGAAAAAGGCGTAGATATTCTGTAATATTTTCCTTCCGAGATCCTCGCAGACTATATGATAAAGTCTTTGAACAGCTTCATTGTATAAAAAGAATAAATATGTATAATCTCGGCAAAAATGATCTTCATAATAAAATGCCATTTTTACTGTCACGTTGTCACGAAACTCATATTATAGATATCCTGTGATGAAAGGTGCAACCTAATATTGTTAGTCTCGTTCATGTTTGGTGCACCCAGTCTGCACCAGCACACTTCGCACATCTCTGTTTAGGTGGACGTGCTGGTAAAATGCNGTTCATGTTTGGTGCACCCAGTCTGCACCAGCACACTTCGCACATCTCTGTTTAGGTGGACGTGCTGGTAAAATGCAGTGCCTAAGCGTACATACACACAACTGCGTAGCGTAAAAACATACAGGAGAAATAAGAAATAAAATTATGATAAAACATGCCTGTGACTACCTTGTCAAATAAAAGTACAACAAAGGACTTCAGTATTTTTCAGAGATAATTTAGCAGTTGTATTGCGGCAAAATAAGTTATTGTGAGTAATTTAAATGATGTACACGAGATAGGAAATAGGATATTTCAATACCATGATTATAATATGTTTATATCCACGCATCAGAGTTTTGATTTACTCCAGAAAAATTGTATTTTGGGAACTGCATATAGAACTATATACTGAAGTATACCACGACCAAACGTTAATGTTTAGAGATATTATGAAATATATATATTTATATATATTACACCAATATAAAATACACACAAACAAATTTTACACCTAAATGGGGCAAATGCGGAGATGTGAATTTATTCATAAACCCAAGCACGACAGGGGAAGGGGCATTATCTTAAGTCCTACAAATGCCACCGCTTATTAAACAAATTCAGAATTCGATAAATGTGCGTGTGTGTGAGGAGAAGCAAGAAGTAGTTTTTTAGTTGACAAAATACTTTCATAGTCACGAAGCACGCACAGATGCAGACATCAGAAAAGACAGAATTGCAGAAAAAAAATATATATTGATGGTAAATTTAAATACATACCTCACTCGTGCAGGACTGTGATCAATGTAGCAGAATTCTCAAAAGGACAAAAAAACAGATGACATTCGTGGCAGGACTCACAAAATGGAACGTCTAAAAAAAAAAAAAAATGAAAGACCGTAAGTTGATACTCCGTGCGGTCGCGAACGAAAGTCAGTTTGCATCGGAAACTGGGTGAGTGAGTGGAGATATTTGGGTGGCTCTTGACATCGAGGTCTTGAGAGCCGATGAGGGTGAAGCGAGATGCGTATGGAGAAGCGCCTGAATGCAAGGGCGGGGGGAAACCGGAGATCCTCGATAAAACCCGCCTATAATGAAAGAAGAATTTGAACAGCAAAATAAAAATGTTGAAAATGTGGGGGGCTTTGTATTAGTATTATGGTAACAAACGCAGGGCGGCAATTAAACAAGAGTGGCGAGGGAACATCCTCTTACCCTCAGCTATAAGGAGATTTATTTCGGTGTTCGGCAGCATGATTTATATTTGGGAGCTTGCAGTGATGTGTGTTCATGTTACTTCAAACTCTTGGCGTCCCGTCTTCCCTTCCCTTTGAGCCCACAAGATCACTAGAAAATGGCACCATTGGTTAATGCACGGAGTTATCCCTTGCGTTGTCACTCAACAGTGAACACTGGAGAACGAACCCTGAGCTTGCGTCGATAGGTGCTCTCAAGCCAGCCACCACGCATGCGCAAAGTGAAAGGTGAGGTGGCGATACGGAGTGGTGATGCAGTGGAATGAGGACAGGCCCCCCCTTCTACAGTCTCTTTCACTCTCTCTCTCGCTCTCTCTCTCTTTCCCTCTCTCCCTCTATTTCTCTCTCTTTCATTCTCTCCCTCTTTCTCTCTCTTTCATTCTCCCTCTCTCTTTCTCTCGTGCCGGCGAGCAATCTCGTACCGCAGAACTTGGGTATTGTGGTCGGGTGTGTTAACCATCCTGCCTCGGGGATTCCCGAGTAGATGGCCCAGCGTGTGTAAATTTTCTTAAAGATCAATCCGACACATAAGTCCGGCCTCGTTTCCGTGCAAGGTGCGGGAGCAAACCGCCCTTATGACAAGTCATCGGGGCGTAATACACGAAGTTTAAGGATACTAGAGTTGAAGTGTCTGCAAGAAAGCGAGTCCAATGCGGTCAAATAGGACGCAACAGGCATTCATGCGGATCCCAACTAGTCGTCTGACGTGCTTCTAGGGAACTGCAACTATCGACAACTATCGTGCACTGGTCGCTGCAGTAAAGACGGAAGCTGCACGACTGCAAGGTGCAGCTTCTACAAGAACTCCAACGCAACGATAGGTCGGAACGCGCGATTCTCGGCACCGACGTTTACGGTCGCGTCGGTCAAGACAAAGACTTCCTGAAGAAAGCGATGTTCACAGACGAAGCCTGCTTTCGTTTGTCAGGAACGGTTAACCGGCACCATGTAAAAACTTGCTGGCCCGAGAACCCCCCACGTCAAACGTTCAATGTCCGATGTGTGGTGGGTGAGTTTTTCCTTGCATAGATTCAGCTGCTTACCTGGACACAATGGAACGATTTGATCTTCCCCAGGTATAACACCATCAAACCGACATCTAGCTTCAGAAGAGTGGTGCTCCTCATCTCTGGGTCTTTGATCATCAGGATCAGCGTGAACAACAATTCTCCTGGTTGCTGAATCCTGTCCACCAACGCATTGAGTATCTTTACTCAATAACCAATGGCAGCATACGTAACTTCCTTAGATTTTTCTTCCTGTGCGTGTTTGTGAAATATGTAGTTTCCAAACAACGAGATACCTGCAGGACTTAGTTTTCGGATAACTGCTGCAATTGCACGACTAGGTACGGATATGCTGACCCGAGTGTGGCAGTAACTGGAGTACCGGCTAGATATTCTCCGAGATACGAATCTAACACACTTTTAACTGTGTTAATTAGTTAAATAAATTTAGGTGTTTCGAAATATTACGTAACAAACCTCTACTTGCTATAATTTTCCGTTTCCGAAATACATCCTATCAACTTCGTAAACATATTTTTGGAATGAACTGTATAATCTTGCACATAAGGGTGCATACAACGTTACGCCTTCCCTGGAATACGAGTGGTCAAATTAAACCTCAGATAGTAGCTTTTTTTTTTTTAAGGCTTTACGTACCTGGAGATTTTTATTATTTGCTATTTTATTTGTCAATCTTTCAGACAAAGAAGTAAGAAAGTATTAAGGGCAACACTGACGCGCATTATATACACATCGACCCTACGACTGAAATGCCGTCTTTCGAAGCAAGCCGAGAAGTGCCTTTGCAATTTTATTTGTATACATTCTGCAGGAAAATTCAGTGCCGTCACCTATGCGTTTTTTTCGTACTTTTAATGTTTTTCCAATACAGCGTACTGAAAAGTATGCTTTCGACTACACTGAAGGCATATTAAGTAAAGTTTTTGGTACGAAAAACATTTTGCAAAATTTTATTTCCGCGTATGTGCTGTGAATATGGCGAGAAGTTTCTTTCGTCAAGAGCCCTCCGCGTATGCTCTGCAATTCAAATCACGCGCCAGATTACGAAGAGACTCAAACTAAAGTCGGTTCGGTTTACGCACTGTACGAAATTCTCTTCCTATTTACGAACATTGACTTTAAAGTTATTTTAAGGCCTTGTGAACAAGTACTAGCATAATAGCAGCGGAAATTACGCACGTGTGCTGGCAGAGAGAACCCGTTCTTTAACGTAGTTTATGTGCGTGCGCTCTGCTGCAATCGCTATCGCCTTGAAAAGAAAATAATATATTTTTTTCCTTACTGAATGTTAAAAAAGAGCGAAGCCTGCAGTACACAAATTCATGGTAACGAGAACAATATAACTGATTTTCCAGGTTATTAGCTCTTTTTAGGCTACTTTCCGTGTAAAGTTAAGTTCATTATTTCTATACGTCTTCATTCACCTCCCCCTATCAACTTTTCAGCTACGCAACAGATTGCAAGAAAATTTAATATTAAAGTAATGCTAATAACGGTCTTCATGGTGCAACTTTGCATGAGAGCGTCTATTGTGTACTTAAATGGCGAACGTGCAAGCTCAGTGCGTGGAAGAGAAATCAATCCAAAGACGACGTATCAATTCGCGTGTATTACGGTTATGCCAGCGTAAAGCGCCGTAATTTTCCACATGTGATCATAATTACTCATACCAATTCTCGTTGCGTGACAGTTTTGCATTCGTTTTTCCCACTTACTTTTAGTTACTATGTTTGAAAAATATTAACTTATTATATGTAATATTTGCACATATTTGTAATTACAAAACAGTAAATGGTATAGAATTTCTGTGATTATAAAAGTAAAAAACCGGACTTGCTCTACAGTTCCACTAGAATACCTGACAGTTTTGTGAGCTCCACTCGGCATAAAACCGTTCTCTCAGCAGCACTACAGTTGATTGATCTAAAGTTACGATGACAACATAATGAACTCTTGAGAATAAAATTAATTTGCTCACTACAATTTTTGTTATATAACGATGAAAAAATTTAAATAACGAAATCAAACCTGTGCATGTCACATTTACACAGAGAGTAAAGTGTATACGAACAGAAAATACTCGCATAAAACTTAAAACATAGTGAAATATAATTTCATTCAATCATCATCTCAAAGACATATAAATATATATTCATATACTCTTTATTGCCTATATTGGTTAGAATCATAGTTTATGTTGAGTTAATTTTTGTTGTAATAAATTTCGAAGGACTACGACACAACTGCCCTTGAAAATGTATCGCAAAGTCTATTTTACGTTTGTCTTATTCGCCTATTTTCCTTGGACGCATGGTCAGATGCTAATGCGATTGTGTGGGCGCGTGTATTATTGTGTGGGTACATGCATAAGGCGTAGGATTATTTTGAGGAATGTGTGTGTATGTACGTACGTACACTCATTTGCAAAAAAAAAAGAAGCAGTGCAAACTAAACGCACGAGTACAACGAAGCTGGCCACACAGTATCCTCATAGCTCGACATGTATGCAATTTTCGTTTAATGCGGTTTGTCTGCGCGGGTGTGCGACGGGGGTATACATGGCCCTCCATCACTCATAGCTTCAAGACACCTAATAAGGCCTTAATAGCAGCGTGGGCAGTGCGAGACACAGACCAAAGCTCAGTGAACAAGCAACGTGCCCTAACGGCGCAGGCCTGCCTTCGCGATGCCACCGTATTTCCTTGGCCAGCGAGGTCCCCAGACCTCTCGCCCATCGAGAACGTTCGGGGTCAGATCAGACGGCAACTGCGGCGTATTCGGAAGGTCAGTTGCGTCAACATTGGCAGGATCTTCCTCGCGAGAACATCCGACGTCTGTGCTCCTCCACGCCCGACCGTATCACCACCTCTCTCCGTGCTACGAGTGGTCCAACACCATGCAAAGTGCATACTGCAAGTGTTGGCCCCCTGCAATGCATGCTCGGTGTGCAACAATATTTTTTTTTTTCTGTACGCATCCCTCTGTGATGGCACCTTCAGGGTGACAAATTATTTTTGCAAATGAGTGTAAGTGCGTGCAAGTGTATGGGTACATAAAAATGAGCATGTGTGTGCGCACCTGGGCATGTGTGTGAATTTTTACAGTTGTGTTTTAGTATGTGAACGTATATCTCATGCGCTGTTTTTTCTACACGCTTATTAGTGTAATTGGGATTTAATACGATGAGTTTGATTTGTGCTTATAAGAAGGAAAAATTGTTTAAAATAACTTATGAACTGAAATTCGAACTAGTGTGCATATTTAACAAAAATATATCACTTAGGCTATTCGTGGTATATTTAAATTTCTGAATCAAACATTTGAAAAATCGCTTGTGTTAACATTAAAGTACCTTATATGTCTGAACAAATTTAACTTGTTTAGTTACATTTTGAGTCTACATATTAATATTTTATTCACGATCAATATGCACCAAACACAGAGGAAGGACGTATGGTCATAATAAATATTGGGAATAATTTTTATGTAAAATACAATTAAATTTAACTTTGGTCGTTATTTGTATAGTAAACGATTCTTACCGACATACTGTAGTTTGTGTTATTAAGGTATAATTGGTAAAATCACATAATATTGTTATGTATAAAAATATTTATTTTTGCTTATCTAGCCAACAAACACGGTGTTTTCGCAGTAGTATGTACGTTTTCTTTGCATGTGGTGGAAGGATACACAATGAGAAGCAGTGNGCGAGGTCCCCAGACCTCTCGCCCATCGAGAACGTTCGGGGTCAGATCAGACGGCAACTGCGGCGTATTCGGAAGGTCAGTTGCGTCAACATTGGCAGGATCTTCCTCGCGAGAACATCCGACGTCTGTGCTCCTCCAGGCCCGACCGTATCACCACCTCTCTCCGTGCTACGAGTGGTCCAACACCATGCAAAGTGCATACTGCAAGTGTTGCCCCCCTGCAATGCATGCTCGGTGTGCAACAATATTTTAATGTTTTCTGTACGCATCCCTCTGTGATGGCACCTTCAGGGTGATAAATTATTTTTGCAAATGAGTGTAAGTGCGTACAAGTGTATGGGTACATAAAAATGAGCATGTGTGTGCGCACCTGGGCATGTGTGTGAATTTTTACAGTTGTGTTTTAGTATGTGAACGTATATCTCATGCGCTGTTTTTTTCTACACGCTTATTAGTGTAATTGGGATTTAATACGATGAGTTTGATTTGTGCTTATAAGAAGGAAAAATTNTTTTTTCTACACGCTTATTAGTGTAATTGGGATTTAATACGATGAGTTTGATTTGTGCTTATAAGAAGGAAAAATTGTTTAAAATAACTTATGAACTGAAATTTGAACTAGTGTGCATATTTAACAAAAATATATCACTTAGGCTATTCGTGGTATATTTAAATTTCTGAATCAAACATTTGAAAAATCGCTTGTGTTAACATTAAAGTACCTTATATGTCTGAACAAATTTAACTTGTTTAGTTACATTTTGAGTCTACATATTAATATTTTATTCACGATCAATATGCACCAAACACAGAGGAAGGACGTATGGTCATAATAAANTTGAGTCTACATATTAATATTTTATTCACGATCAATATGCACCAAACACAGAGGAAGGACGTATGGTCATAATAACTATTGGGAATAATTTTTATGTAAAATACAATTAAATTGAACTTTGGTCGTTATTTGTATAGCAAACGATTCTTACCGACATACTGTAGTTTGTTTTATTAAGGTATAATTGGTAAAATCACATAATATTGTTATGTATAAAAATATTTATTTTTGCTTATCTAGCTAACAAACACGGTGTTTTCGCAGTAGTATGTACGTTTTCTTTGCATGTGGTGGAAGGATACACAATGAGAAGCAGTGNAACAAACACGGTGTTTTCGCAGTAGTATGTACGTTTTCTTTGCATGTGGTGGAAGGATACACAATGAGAAGCAGTGAAGTAGAAATTTAGCTTGGCTTCAAAAAAGTTACAAGTTAACATGAATAAACTAAAGGCCAAAGAATCGGTGATGCGTAGCGGGGTATACATTCATGTCTCCTCATCCTTATATTTACATGAGAAGTGGCTAATTTAAATGAAGAATCTCACTGATGATTCAAGAACATAACCATTAATGTCGGAAACTTATTTCACTTCAAAAGCAAAAGTAGTTCGGCAAGAATCATTCACGTGTGTAGTTTCCGAACATACGTGCCCTTGTTACTTGCCATAACTAACTGCTCAAGAAAGCTGCACAACTTCAATGTGATGGGGCCGCGGTTGCTGAGCGGTCAGCCTGACCGCCTCCCACCAAGGCGAACCGGGTTCAATCCCCGGCCGGGCCACTCCCGGATTTTCGCAAGTGGGAATCGTGCCGGACGATGCCGCTGGTCGGCGGGTTTTCTCAGGGATATCCCGTCGCATACTCACCTGAATCACCCTCATCGGCTCTCAATACCTCGCTGTTAAAAGTCTCCTAAATCTCTTCACTCACTCATTCAACGTAACTAGTTCGTGTTGAGGCGGCAATTTTATCTGAATTTATACGATTTTTTCAGTATCCTGTGTAAAATGATGCAATACCGTGTAGCGTATACACTGTAAAATATTGATTTGTACTTTTACAAGATAAATTCTTGGAAAAATTCTTGGAAACCCAGTTGCAAAAAAATATTCTGTAAAACTACAAAGAGTTCTCTTGTAAAACCTGCAAAACATATTTTTGTAATATTGCAGATTATAGGGCTGTGATTCAACATGAAAGATATAAAAAGTGGAAATAAATATTTTTGTTCTAAATAACAAATGTGATGAATTCATAAGAGATAAGAGGGGAAAAAAATAAACTCAGAATATAATTCTGCATCTTGCAGGGCACGGGGATTCGAGACTTCCTCCCGAGGAATTATTCCGTAACTTCAACGACGCGACCAATCGAACTTACGAGGCTTGGGATTATTTTTGTATTTAATATAGTTAGGCACAGTCTAAGCAATGAGAAAAAATGTCCAGGACTTGGGAAGGACTCAGAATATCGAATTAGACCATTTCTGTTCTTTGTTATGCCAACAAATGTCTGCAGGCGGACTGCACGTTTCAAGTTTCGGTTTTGAAACAATAGAACATACTGTTTTATGAACGCGTGTCGGGACAATTGTTACTAGCATTAAATACGTACATAATTTTAGTGGAGTCGTGTGGCATTTCCCACATGACTTAAGGCCTTTCCACGCAATCAAATTCTGCTTCAAATTATATCCAATTTTGGTTTGATTCAGCTCCTTGGACATCTAACGTAACTTCGACGTCACAACCGCGGCCATCTTATTTTTTGAGAAATTGAATTGGTGGGTTCAATTTCTCCAAAAAATTTTTTGTTTTGGACATGTTCTGTATCTTCTTTAATTCAATTTTCACTCCACCAATCATAATGGTTCTCGGCAAAATGTGCCGGTAAAAATAAAGTGATTTAAGAATATTTATATAAATTAATTAACAAAAAACATTGTTTCGTAACAGAATAAACACAGAATATTGAATGGTAATTCAAACAGTTTAATGCACTCTATGTGTGCATTTTTTCAGTTTTACTTATTTTTGTATATATATGAAAGTATGTATGTATGTATGTGTATGTGTATGCATGTGTGTGTATGCATGTATATGTATGTATANTGTATATATATGAAAGTATGTATGTATGTATGTGTATGTGTATGCATGTGTGTGTATGCATGTATATGTATGTATATATGTGTATGTATATGTGTGTATGAATCTGGTTAATTATTAAAATCTGTTGCAGTGAAGTGGTCAGTTTATATATAAACTTTGTCACTTAAATGAATTGACTCTCTTCAGACTTATTTGTTTGGTTAACATGCATATTCTTATTTTGCCTCGTGTCGTGAGAATAAGTTAAAAATAATTATTCTCCTGCTGAGAAATTAATAGCTGTATATCACTCGAGGAGCCGCTTATAAGCAACTTCCTCGCACGGGGGAAAGAAATAAACCATTTAGGAAGCTTTACAAGACATCATAATTGCTGTATCTGAATTAATAACTATGCCACAATCCACGTGCAGCCTGCAAATTATTTATTTTCCTTTGTTTCCTGTCCATATNGATCATAATTGCTGTATCTGAATTAATAACTATGCCACAATCCACGTGCAGCCTGCAAATTATTTATTTTCCTTTGTTTCCTGTCCATATTGGGTTTTATTTTGAAGCAAGTTTTTCTTATATGAAGTATCCTATAGGCATACAATATTCAATTATTTGTTGTTTTCAAAACTTTCTATACAATGGTTACTAAAACAGTTAATTTTATTTTATAGTGAAAAATGTATATTAAATCCTTTAAGTTTTCAATTCAATTTTAATAGAACAATTTTTTCTTATTTGCATGTGTAACGATTTTTGAATTCAAAAACTTAAATTCAAAAACTTGAATTCAAAACCTTGAATTCAAAAACTTAAATTCAATTTAATTAATTCAGTAAGATATTCGTCATGAAATGGCCTTTAGTAAAAAAAATTGTGTAAACCGAAGATGTTCCAGCCACTTCGCGGACTTAAAAATGGTATGTGAGCATCCCTAAAGTAANTGTATATATATGAAAGTATGTATGTATGTATGTGTATGTGTATGCATGTGTGTGTATGCATGTATATGTATGTATGTATATATGTGTATGTATATGTGTGTATGAATGTGTGTATATGTGTGTATATGTGTGTGTGTGCGCGCGCGCTTGTTTCTTAAAAACAGAAATCTGGTTAATTATTAAAATCTGTTGCAGTGAAGTGGTCAGTTTATATATAAACTTTGTCACTTAAATGAATTGACTCTCTTCAGACTTATTTGTTTGGTTAACATGCATATTCTTATTTTGCCTCGTGTCGTGAGAATAAGTTAAAAATAATTATTCTCCTGCTGAGAAATTAATAGCTGTATATCACTCGAGGAGCCGCTTATAAGCAACTTCCTCGCACGGGGGAAAGAAATAAACCATTTAGGAAGCTTTACAAGACATCATAATTGCTGTATCTGAATTAATAACTATGCCACAACCAACGTGCAGCCTGTAAATTATTTATTTTCCTTTGTTTCCTGTCCATATTGGGTTTTATTTTGAAGCAAGTTTTTCTTTTATGAAGTATCCTATAGGCATACAATATTCAATTATTTGTTGTTTTCAAAACTTTCTATACAATGGTTACTAAAACAGTTAATTTTATTTTATAGTGAAAAATGTATATTAAATCCTTTAAGTTTTCAATTCAATTTTAATAGAACATTTTTTTCTTATTTGCATGTGTAACGAATTTTGAATTCANATTCAAAAACTTAAATTCAAAAACTTGAATTCAAAACCTTGAATTCAAAAACTTAAATTCAATTTAATTAATTCAGTAAGATATTCGTCATGAAATGGCCTTTAGTAAAAAAATTGTGTAAACCGAAGATGTTCCAGCCACTTCGCGGACTTAAAAATGGTATGTGAGCATCCCTAAAGTAATGTCTTCATTCCCACATAATATGAAAATAGTTTAATATGAAAGAAAAAGGAATTACTTTTATTGAGAGAGCGTAACAAAGTATTCGAATACTGACAACTTGTTATAAATCCAGCTTGTGTGCAGATTGGCATAAAACAGATTATTTTAAGCAGCTAAGCTACGGAACAAATGTAAAATTTCCACGCAGTTTAGGTTTAGATAATATGGAGCTCTAGGGTCGCTGCCCGGTTCATACAGAGATTTTAGAGAATGTGTGTGTACAAGTTTTTGGAGGAATGAAGGCTGCGAATTCTTTCAGGGTATTTTTTTTTTTTAAGANGAGATTTTAGAGAATGTGTGTGTACAAGTTTTTGGAGGAATGAAGGCTGCGAATTCTTTCAGGGTATTTTTTTTTTAACAACTCGCAGCATATGTCTTCTGTATGGTAGCTAGTATTACCAACACATTTTTTTCTAGTTTCTATTTTAAATTTATAAATAATCAGTGACGGCGTCCACGTTCCTTCTTGGTTTTGCATTTCATGGCATGATGGATTTATGTTAGGTATTTAAATTATTCGCGAATTTTTGCCGTTTACATTTATTTAGTATTAGTGTGATAATTGACGTCTTAACATCGCTGTGGTTTCAGTAGCTGTTGTGAATGTACATTAACACGAAAAGGCTTTTTTTTTAAATCAGATATAGGCTAAAGAACTAGTTTATTTATGATCGCCTCCGGGGTAGCAGTTAGCGTTATCCTACCTAACCTGGATTATATGGATTGTAATCCCGGCATAGGTTCTGTAACTTCTCAGAATTTGCACTTATTGGTTTGGCGTTGAATATAATTTCGATTCGCGTGTGCTAAAATTCGTATGCTTGACCGTCTAAGGTTTCTGCAGCTTTGAAAGTCGAATTTAATAATTCTTTTCGTAGTCGGTTTGGCTGACGTTTTTTTTTTTCAGCCTACCCTAGTTCTAATTTTAGATGTACGACCGCGGTAGGGACGGGAGCTAAGTGCTTCTCAAGACTGAGCCCAATGCGCCTGTAGGGGAGGGGATCCATTCAAGGAGACATGCATAGCAGCAGAGGGGGATTGGGTAGCCATTGCCACATTTGTGGTCATGGCTACCGCCCTAGGTGTACCTATAGTTAGCCTATAACTAAGAAGCGAGGGGGGAAAACTGACAGAGGTACCGTCGAAACCCTTTCGACAGGAATTAATGAAAACCATTGCATGCATTAATAGAAAATGCTACAGGAGACATGTAGGAACAAAGCTCTGTATTAGTGGGTAGAGAAATACTAGTAGAGAGGGGGCGGGATCTTATTTCCTTTGTGACACACTGTTCTACACATCCTCCTAGTTTGGATTCATTCGGGCCATTCTTTCTGGGTGTTGCAATTTTCACAAACAATAGCAAAACTCCTGCCAAGCACGTACTTCTACACACAAATAAATATAATTTCTGTCAGCTCAAAGGTGACCTCTTTCGAACACCAGCGCACCTTGCGGCTGAAGTTTTCCCTTTGCCAAAATGCCCCATAAGGAATCTCGTTTGTTCCTAACCTGAGCAGAATAAACCTTATCTACACTTAGGGTCCATACCAATCTTCGGCCTGTCCAACTACAATCGTCATTTTTCTTTATTTATTTTCTCGTGTTTATCACTGCACAAAGCGGCACTAAAATAAAAATAAAAGTTAAGATTTATATTTTTCTTGCATTTAGTAGTTTTATACCAACAACAGCGGTGGCGTAGTGGCCACGGCGATCCGGGTTCGATCCCCGGCGGGTTCACTCCCGGATTTTCGGATGTGGGAATCGTGCTGAACGATGCCGCTTGCCGGCGGGTTTTCTCGGGGCACTCCCGTTTTCCCCGCCCTTGAATTCCAGCGCCGCTCCATTCTAGGGTCTCATTTCATGTCATGCCCGGGGATGACGGTCACCTACGGGTTCCAACTGGAAAGACCGTCACTCGGAGGGTGTCGCCTTGCCCTGTGTGCACTCCCTAAACGCCATTATTATTATTATTACCAACAGCGAGAATGAAACATTCCCTCGTACGCCAACTTATTACGAGGCATACGACTTTCACCGTGGAGAGATGGTAATGCCGGCAGGGCAGCGTGGCGGAAGCAGCGAAGGAGAGTTGGGAGCTCACTTCCTCGCCAACCCCGCCCTTCTTCGCCCCCCTTGGCGTATACTTCAGCACACCAGCAGTGACCCATGGGAGCGGGTCGCTGCCGCCAAGTTGCCTGACCTGCCTGTTCATTTGGCCCGAGCGCACAGTGCTACAGTCGTTTTTGTTCCTTTTTTTTTTATGAAGTAACGCAAATTAATTGCGAGGTCCAGCTATGGCGTAACCGTAGTGGGGATTGCGAATATATTTAATGAACTGCAATGCTAAATTTTTTTTTTTTAACATAAGTTCTCTTCCGTTTAAATGGAATTCCCGGACAGTAAAACAATGTTGTCAACAAGAGCTTTTGATTGTTATCAAAAATGATGTTTGTTATCGCTATTAACGTGTAATAACAGCTTTGACAAGAACTTCACTCTCGGCAATTATGTATGACGTTGAAATTGTGTGTATAAGAACGTAAATTTTACTAAAATATTTTTCGTTTCCATTTAAATTTAATACCGAAAAAGCTGAATTTGCAGATCTGAAGGTTCGCGGTTATGAAGAAAAGAGTATTTTATTCGAGTAATTTATCTTATTTTATTTTCAACAATCTGTTTACCGCACTGAAATAAGCATTTGTAGCTACTCTGATATAATCGCTATGAAAATATTTCAAGCTTTTAATGTACTTGACATTCCATGTGTTTTTTTAGGTAAGAAACTCACTGTAAAATTCGCTAGAGTAATAGTAAGCCTTATACATCTTAAAATAAATAACTTCAATTACTTTTAGAAGCAATGAAATAAGTCTCTTGCGAACAATACAATATTTGTCCTGCATTTTTGCTAACCACCTTAAAAATGTGTTTAATTAAGACCCCTTGCCAAACTTAACCCCATTCAGTAGTTAAAGAGACTACACACGAATTATCTTGCTAGCATTGTTTACGGCTCTCAGATATATTGTTTAAACACTGCTCTACATTTATATAGATAACTAAGGCCTGTTATTTCCATTTATATCCGGTTTTTGGACTAATCATTACACTGCTACAATCTTGATGTCAAACACAGTTTACAGTTGACATAAGGAAGTAAATGGGCAATATAACGCTAACCATTTCAACCCTGCTCGATTTCAGTAAAGATTTCAGTACTGTACAAATAAGTAAATTACAAACTTAGGCGTAGAAACGAATGACTCACTTACCTGGACAAAACATTTTATTAATATTTTCAAAAACGTATTCAAGATATTGAAGAACGTTTTGCTCGTATCTACAAAAAAAATCCTTAATTTGCAGTCGCTAGTTACTAGTAGCAAAAAGTCACTAACACAACTAGGGAACCAGCTTTCCTCTTCATGGATGCAGACAAGATTTAATGAGGTTCTTAAAAGCTTGAATTGTAGGTAGACCTTGAGGTTTTGTTAACAGCAATAAAATGTTCCAAAAAAAAGTTGTATGTAAGGGTTTATCTATACCAAAATCATATTGCATTCAGATTTCATATTTAAACCAGTAATTAATTTAGTTTTATGTTTTCACAGTTGCTTAATTTATTATAAGTTAATAACCGTGTTCGTCGGCGTTTGAACAAAAATGTTCCTAGTCAGGAATAAAATTGCAGAAAACAACATATAATTAAAATTAACGTCTCTAAATTACAATTAAAAACAGAAAAATTAGAAAATATTTGCACTTCATGTTGAATTGCATGTATGCGTTGTTTTACAATTATCTTTTAGAGATTTAGAGATTAGCAAAATAACATTTCCAATTTTGTGACAGATTTTCACAGATTTGATGGCTGTAATTCTGCACACTTTTTAACATAAATTCATATGCCGACGTGAACGTGTTCTTACAAACTGTTTTACTAAAAACATACTATTCGTCAGTTAGTAGACACCATTTTAGTAAAATATTAATTCGGCATGTATACGTCAGAATAAACAGTTTTTCATCATGTTATTACGAGAAAAACGTTTCCACTGCATGCCTAATAAGTTTTGAGTACAATTTTACACACTGTGTAATTTTACACACTGTGTAAACATGCAAACAAGTTTGGAATTTACAAAGTACTGGACATGGAAATTCAGTCTTCAATTGTTCTTGATAACGGTATTCTTACTCAAGTTGTTAATATAAATCTACACATATTTAGTTATTGTACATGTGCACTATGGAATCTGTATTATTGCAATGAAGACCGTGTGTTAATACAATGACAGTATAGTAATTAAATACAAAATGAAGAATGTGTCGATTTATATTCAGACTTTTAAATGTGTAATTAAACACTAACTTTCTAGTTCATAAATCAATACATTCGTGCGTTTTAAACAAGAATTAGGGATATTTTTGTATTCGTAAAAACATTTGTGTATAATTACACATACCGTAGTTGTTTTCCAAAATTTCACATAAAAAAAAAAGTTTTTCCTTAAATTCTGCAGAAGCAAAACACCAACTCGAATGTGGTGTAATGGTGTGTACCTAATCCATTATATAATTCATTTATATCACGTTTATCATTATTGGTGTTGCAAAACTACTAAAAAAATGCAAGTTAAATTTAATAATTTTTTTTTTAGTTGGTCTGGCTTACCCCCGTACTGTGTAAAATCACCGCAGAATCAGTCTGCTCAATCACCTTAAGTGCAACGCGCACTCCGCCAACGCACAGACGCTTACACTCAAATTTCCTTTAAAGAGTGTTGATGTATGGTAGCAGAGTTGGGTGGTAATTTTGACAACATAACTTCTCTACTTGAGCTAGCAACAAGTTTTGTGAAAACAACCAATACGATTTTAATAATAGATGTTTATTATTTTGGTGCGCCACAAAAAAGCCAACATAGAGGGTTTTCTTGTATCGGACACCTCTTGTGGATTAATATCAGGTTTACCGAAAACTGTCTCAAGGCTAAGCAAGTAATCCCATTTTGCCAGAAAATTTACAGATTTCATTTTATATATATATTTCGCATGCTGCTTAGGCGGTATTGCAACCACAAAGCACGTGAAGTAATAGCACGGTTTCGCCTAATGGTTTCGCCTAATGGTACTCCTTGTCGAATTTAGAATCTTACAGCGTGGACTGTGGAGTGTCCAAAGAACATGATTCACAAACGCAAAAAATTAACACGTATAGTCCAAGAGTTTCAATAGTCACAAATTTTGACAAAACTCGATGAGTTCAACAGCAACGTCAACTGGAACTGACCTATCAAATCAAACCTTTGACGTATACGGACTTACGAAGTTCGTCGACACTCAATATTACTAATTTTGGAAGCAATTGGAACGTATTTGTTTGGGCCATGCCCCCTACCTCCGTACTGTTTCCCTAAGTTGCATAACTGCCTTATCTTTAATATGTGACAGCACAGAATCAAAGAAAAATCGTAGACGAAAATTAAAGTCAGCTTCTCC
Source organism: Clitarchus hookeri (assembly GCA_002778355.1). NCBI lineage: Eukaryota > Metazoa > Arthropoda > Insecta > Phasmatodea > Phasmatidae > Clitarchus > Clitarchus hookeri. The sequence continues at coordinate 247,371 of NQII01004012.1, forward strand.
TCTTATAGACAAATCCCAGGGTAGTCATTAAAAAATTTTCAATAACAGTTTTTGGGATAAAAAATTGTAAATTTCAACATCCGTGCATGGAGGTTCGCAGAGATCGGACTTAATTCATAGCACACATAATTTACTGCTCGTGCACGTGGTCACCATAAATAAATACAATGGTTGTTACCAAAAATAACGTAGGCCTAATTAAACATCAATAAACAAAAATTGAAACACAATTGTAACTAGTTACAACCTAAGCTCGTATGAGTTACACAAAAGAATAAACGTGTGTGATAATTTAATAAAATGATTTTATAATAATGACATTAAATATTGAAATTAAAACATAATAAATATCAAAATCTAATGTAAAGAAAATCATACATATATTAATATCAGTACATACTACAATTTTTATGTTAATGTGAATTTATAGCTGAATAATAATCAACTCGAAAATTTGTATAGGCCATTCACGGTTACTTCACACTTTTCTGAAGCCCTGCAAAAGTTCTACTTTTGCTTACCGATCACATATCCTTCCGCTACATGCGAACATAAACAATGCCATTAGATTATACGTTTTAACTGTCAGATGCTTTGTTTACTGTTTTCAGCTGTTCAAAGAATTCTGTCATATTTCAAAAAAAACCATTACGTACGAGTGTTCACTATTTAGGCCTATAAGACATATTTAGGCCAGCTTTATTACTTTTAACAATATCTGTATTGACGATAGTTCTTATTGTTATTATTTTACATATTAACATATTTGTGTTATACACGATATAGCACATTACACATAATACACGTTAATATTTTGCCGTGACTCTGTTTAATCGAGCTATAACTGTGGGTGAAAAAACTGTAGTATTCAACTTATTGTTATTGATATGTTGGGCGATTGCGTTAAAATAACCGCCTCAGTTGGAATAAATATTAAAACCAAGGAGCAACCAGTCCAACGAAATAGAAAGTGAATTCAAGAACGCAACTCGTGTCGCTAATTTTTTGTACGTAACAGCAACAAACTTAAAAAATAGTGGCAAACATGCACACAAATAGGTCTACAGTAACTTTAATTCCGCTTATATTTATTTGCACAGGTACTTGGCTTTTACTAGGTTTACTTATTTTAACAATTTCTGCCTGAGCTTAATGATTTGCTCGGTTGGTGGCAAACATTCCAATCACAGAAACGTAACACAATAAAATTGAAAACTTGCATAATTTTCAGGCTACTATTAGCGGTGCGAAACTTCGAGAGAGAGAGAGAGAGAGAGAGAGAGAGAGAGAGAGAGAGAGAGAGAGAGAGAGAGAAAAAAGAGAAAAAGAAAGAGAGAAAGAAATATAGAGATAAATAGAGAGACAGAAAGAGAGAGATAAAGAGAGAGAGAGAAAGAGAGAAAGAGAGAAAATGAGAAAATGAGAAAATGAGAAAATGAGAAAAAGAGAAAAAGAGAAAAAGAGAAAAAGAGAAAAAGAGAAAGAGAGAAAAAGAGAAAAAGAGAAAAAGAGAAAAAGAGAGAAAGAGAAAGAGGGAAAGAGAAAAAGAGAAAGAGCGAAAGAAAGAGCGAAAGAAAGAGCGAGAGAAAGAGAGAGAAAGAGAAAGAGAGAGAAAGAGAAAGAGAGAGAAAGAGAAAGAGCGAGAGAAAGAGAAAGAGCGAGAGAAAGAGAAAGAGCGAAAGTGAAAGAGAGAGAGAGAAAGAGAGCGAGAAAGAGAGCGAGAAAGAGAGCGAGAAAGAGAGCGAGAAAGAGAGCTAGAAAAAGCGCGAGAAAGAGCGCGAGAAAGAGAGTGAGAGAGCGAAGGAGCGAGAGAGCGCGAGATCGACAAGCTCCTCTCCGCCTATTGAATCTTCTTGCTCGGACGAAAAAAAAACGCCATGTCACTAGGGCCTACCCACGGTAATTTGCGCTGATATTTGTACCTGTAACAATGAGGTATGTTTCCTTCAGTGCTACCTAAAATTTAAATTTGTCAATTGGTTAAGTTTAATTTACAAATAGCATTCCAAAAATATTGGCCGAAACAATATTTCAACTGTGAACTATTTCTTACTAGCCGTTGCCAACGTATCGCTGCTCTCACTTTTATTAATTCGTTCAACAATATACTTTCAAGTTAATCATAGTGTTATACATTCGTGGTATACAAGTTATTTTTTAAAAAAAAAACAGGTTGACATGTTTCTCTTAAGGGGATTTCTCAAATGTTTGTTTCAAAACATCCTAAGAAACCATGAATGGACTATTTTTAATTTCTCTTGATTAAATTGAAGAGAAGAGAATGTGTAAGTTTACGCAATTTTCCTCTGATATTAATCATAAATAAAAGAGAGAAGGGTGAAGAGGCTCTTAACAGTGAGGTCTTGAGAGCCAACGAGGGTGATTGAGGTGAGTATGGAACTGCGCCAGAATGGGAGGGCGGGGGAAACGGGATATCCCCGAGAAAACCCGCCGACCAGCGGCATCCTCCGGCACGATTCCCACATGCGAGGGATCTGGGAGTGACCCGGCCGGGGATTGAACCCGGTTCGCCTTGGTGGGAGGAGAGCAGGCTAACCGCTCAACCGCCGCGGTCCCATCAAAGATTAAAGTCTTACGTGTGAAACAAACCGGTTTTCTCATTTATTTCATAACTCCAAAACTTCTTCCTTGTTTTTCATGGTGTATATTATCTAACTAAATGCAGCTGTGTTGCTAAGCTTCGCGTTCCGTAACTTACGTAGAACTCGCTATTAAATATATACAGCTGCAGTAACTATAAGCGCGATTAAAGGGTGTTCCACACTAAAAAAAAATACGTTTGCGCTTCGAACGTAACGCGCTGTAACAGAATCTTTCAGTGCCTTAAAATGGAACAAGTTGGGTAAACTACGCAAAGAAAATTAAGTACTTAAACTGCAAACAGCGTAGTATTTGCTAAAAAGACAATTTTAAGATACAAAAATTCGGGTCCTAGTAAATATAAAGGCCACTCCAGCGTACGGAATTCTAATTGGTTAAACAGTAATGCGGAATCCGTATTGCTTAGTAAGCTTACTATCTCACAGAGATCAGCCTAGCGTTTGGAAACTTCTGGAAATATATTTAACTTTCGGGAGCATTGCTATAAACAAAATCAGAGTTTACTTTTGCAATGCTGTTTACCTTATTTTACGCAAATGAATGTTTAAGAAGTTGAAGTGGAATATCTTGAATCTGGATATTGACGAGAGAAGTGTGATATCTCGTTACAACAGCGATTTACAATAAAAAAAACTGTCTGTTCGGAACATTTGTAAAATATTAACTTCCCTAATAATTTCACAGTTTTACTTACTGACGCATGAATAAAGTTATGAGACCCATAGCAATGTTAGTTTTACATATGGTAAAATAATAAACAATGTGCATGCAAGTAGATATTGAGCAGAGCTTTTGAAATTGCTCAGTTTACCGTGGACAGCGTTTGCAAGTGCCATCGCAGTTTCCTCTTCAATCCTTTGCGTATCCATCCGCCACACTCGATTATCGACATTGCCGCGGGCTTAGTTACCATTATTTAGACGGCGATCAAGCGGTAGCGAATTATTGCGTGAAACAAACATTTGTTACTTATCCAAGAGGAGGATTTGATTTCAATTTCCACGAACTTAAATATTACACCTTAAATTCCACTTGTGACGTGGTACAACTTTCCCTAATTCGCCGACTACGTTAAGCTAACCGCTCAAGTCAGTGTTTGCGAAAACACGGGCAGTTATGTGCACATTTTATTTTTAATGAATGATTTATAGATTGCTCAGTTAATAATGAATTAGCTATTTAATGGTAAAATCGGAAGCAGCAGTAATATAGTACGCCAGCGTAGTCAAGTCGATAAGACGTCATGACTCGGCGGTTGTGCATTCTCAATAAACGCTCTAGCGTCGATTTCCCGAACCCGAAAGCCTATACTTTCTCGGGCCACATACCACCATCCCCACATGCACGGATGACTTCCTGTGGCCAACAAACAGAGTATCTTGCTAAATCATTCATTACACTATCATGTTTCCGAAAGAAAAGAAAACAAAACAAAAGGAAAGCTGAAAATGGAAATGTGCCCACATCATTCGCGAAAGTGAAAAAAAAAAAGCGCAAATTAAAAAAATATATATTGCAAAGTCATAGGTAGTAAATGTAGGAAATGCACGTATATTTCGCCCCAGGACGTTCATTAAAAAGGCGTAAAATCGTTTATTTCGAAGTATTGCAAATGTCTCCAGCAAGTAATTTTCATATTGGTGTATAATATAAATTCTAACTCTACGATTGTGAGCGTTCCTTCACATAAAATAGATATATATGACCATTTATATTANTGTATAATATAAATTCTAACTCTACGATTGTGAGCGTTCCTTCACATAAAATAGATATATATGACCATTTATATTATACAAGTATTGTATCGGAAGAAAGTGTAATTTGCAAAAGAAAATGTTTCCTACTCTAAATGCTGTGTGCAACTATTTACAAGGAATTATTGAGTTGCTTTCTCAGCATTTCCAAAATACATGGACTACTGGTGTTGTCGCAAAGATGACTAGAAGCTGTTTCCTGAAGAAAAAAAAACTGACTACCGTTGGTGTACTTTGCAGCTTGTTTTTTTTTTAGAGCTACGTTTGCTTCGTGTCAAGTTCAGTCGCGAGACCCGAGAAACCAAGTTTCTGTTTCGTGANTGTATAATATAAATTCTAACTCTACGATTGTGAGCGTTCCTTCACATAAAATAGATATATATGACCATTTATATTGTGCAAGTATTGTATCGGAAGAAAGTGTAATTTGCAAAAGAAAATGTTTCCTACTCTAAATGCTGTGTGCAACTATTTACAAGGAATTATTGAGTTGCTTTCTCGGCATTCTCAACATACATGGACTACTGGTGTTGTCGCAAAGATGACTAGAAGCTGTTTCCTGAAAAAAAAAAACTGACTACCGTTGGTGTACTTTGCAGCTTTTTTTTTTTTAGAGCTACGTTTGCTTCGTGTCAAGTTCAGTCGCGAGACCCGAGAAACCAAGTTTCTGTTTCGTGANTTTTTTTTTTAGAGCTACGTTTGCTTCGTGTCAAGTTCAGTCGCGAGACCCGAGAAACCAAGTTTCTGTTTCGTGAAACCGGGTCGAATTACACAACTCAAATAGCATATAAATAAGACAGAAGTCAGAAAATTGGAACACGAAAAACCATATCTTTTCCGATAAACTTGAAACCAAAAATACGCATTGAGAGCGCCATATAGTGAACTTCTTACAAAACAGCTTGACAAGTACACTATCGTAAAAAAAAAAAAAAACACGAAGTCCTTGTTCCAGGTGATGAACATTTTATTCGCGTTTACTGTATGCCGTGGGCAATCATTCTCACGGAAACATGCTCGCGTGCACATAGTCAGAAGAACNATCATTCTCACGGAAACATGCTCGCGTGCACATAGTCAGAAGAACATGTTCAAACACCATTCCAGTACCCCCGCATCCCTCCTCTAGCTGTAATTCACGTCACAACTATCGCATAGAAACCAAGTGAGGCGATGAATAAATATTCTTACGCGGAATGGAATCACATGCGCATTCCAACTGCGGACGGAGGTAGGCAAGGATTGTTACCGTCGTCGAAGACCAGGCCATACGACGTCCAGTGAAGTCCCGCGCCTGACAGATGGGGAACTATACACAGAGAAAAACAATTCCGTAGGAAATTCACCCAATCAAATTTGTTACAGGCACTACGAAATAATTTAATAATTTTCCACAGACAACTAAATAATTTCGAGTTAACCACAGTATTAATTCGTTAACCACAGTATTAATTCGCAATGTGATTATCAACAAAATATTCAGTGGCAGCCACACTATATTTTTTTCCAAAGTAGGTCTGGCGATCGTGCTGTCGAGGGGATTTGACGAACACCTCTGAGAGAGTGTTTAGTTTTTACGAGTGATATGTTGGTGGACATTAACCCTTTTGGAGTAACACATCTTGTTGTTGCAAGGCTGGCAGAAAAAACGGATTGGACGGTGTTCTGGGTGTACCGTGAAACATTCAATGTTCCCTGTACAAACACCGGGCAATGTGGGCTATGGCTTCCCATGCCATGATTCCACGCATTGACCCTGTGGTTAGTCGTCATATACAGGATGAGCCGAATGCCCCGTTAACCCCTGTGTATTTCTTCCCCATTCATGTATAATATTAATGCATAATTATAGTCTGATAACATAGACTACCTATAACTGATTACAAGTTACAAAGCTTATTTCTTGGCCTGCTTACCAAGTAGCTTGTGCATCACTATAAGAGAGATCGAGGGCTAGATATGAAGACTTGAAATTGTTTAAATACTTGAATATAATAAACATCACAGTTCCTTTACGGACACGGCTCATACAATGTTATTCGTGGGCAGTAGGAGGAGTGTCTGAAAGGCAAGTATGCCAGACGTTGCTGATCGCTGGTGACGTCACACCGTCGCAGGAGTACTCGGACCTACGTACGTGCAACGAAGTGTCGTCTCTCGCCGCGGGGCGCTAACGTGAGTGAGTGGAGAGATTTGGGCGGCTCTTAACATCGAGGTCTTGAGAGCCGATGCGGGTGCAGCGAGGTGATATGGAGCAGCGCCAGAATGACATGGGGGGGGGAGATCCCCGAGAAGGCCCGCCGACCAGCGGCATCGTCCGGCACAATTCCCATGTGCGAAAATCCGGGAGTGACCCGTCCGGTGATTGAGAATCCGGTTCGCCTAGGTCGGGGGCGAGCAGGCTGACCGCTCAGCCACCGCGGCCCCAGTCGCTAAGATGATCACTGCAGAATGGCCAGCTTCCTACGACGTTTGTCGACGGCTTCTGACGAAATGACACCTGACCTCGCGCCTCTACCTTTATAGCTCCCTCCCATTGCCCTCATTCTCCTGCCCCGGACTCGACTGTTGTCTCCGCGCCAGCATTGTTCGCTGGCTCGCATTCCTGCTTCCCTCGCCTGTTGTCTGATTATTGTACGGGCGGAATTGTATTAATTTACGCACCATAACAATGGTTAGCTGTTGACACGAACCTTATGCAAGTGTGTCTGCGTGTGTGTGTGCGCCGTCATGTTCACAGCAGAGGACTATTCTTCTCCACGTACGATGTGATATCCTCCTCAACATTCGAAGCAAATGCATTTCGAACGGCTTCTTTAAGTTCGTCAACTGTTCCATAACTGTTGGTATCAATAGTCTATTCGCGGTTTCTTAACACTTTTTTGATCACACATTTAAAAAAAATCACCCCATGTATGTTCGGTTGTTTCCTGAATATATCATGTGTCACAAACTTTTTATACTTCTGTTAACATAATGGTATCAAATTTTTAGTTAAATTGAACTTTTACTTACATCTTACTTATAAATTATAATATTTCGTATATAATTCATATGAATAAAAAAAAAGAGAAAATGTATATGTTGTTAGCGCTTAGTAAAAAATAGTTCTTATACAAAATGTTATTACACTCAGTGCGCACGAATTCGGTGCATTGTCCTTTTGGTGTAACTTTCTAGGCTCGGTTAAACTTTGTTTGCGTGAGGCGGTGGAGTATCCTGAAAGCAGAACTTTAGCAGGGCTTCAGGAAAGTTGGAAATAACTGTGGACGGACTATAACTTCTATTTTATGTGCCCCGCAATATAGCCTGTCATCACACAATGACAGGTCAGTACTTCGGGATGGCCGCTTTTGAGATGCTGATGACTGCAGAACCTCTTGCAAACCATTTATCTTCTTACGCCTCGTTTATATATTCCCTTGGGGTTATTTCCCCTTTATGACGGAACCAGACTTGAACCGAGAAGTCCTCCCGTTCTTACAGTTCAGGAATGAATCAGTCGTACATCGGGGGGAGGTAGCCGACATGGTCCACAGCACCTTCGAAGAAGCATGGACCGAACGAGAAATGCAACGGATGCCGCAGCCCACGTCATCACACGGGGCGGTTTCCCTCCCAGTTCTCCGAAGAGCAACGGATTCTGTCATCCACGCAGGGTAACGGGACTTCCGGCTCGCCTGTACACCGCAGAAGGCGTCACTCTCCCGTTCGACATCGCGAACGCAAACGACCATTATTAGCGCCGAGGTTTGACGCGATCCAGGTCCCTCCAGGCGCCCTTTACTGGACCCCGCTGGAGACGAGCTGTACAGTGATGAGGCATATGGGAAACATCGTACAGCGACACCCATGGCCGTAGCCCAGTTTCAAGTACACGGCTGTGGGTGGTCCCTGGTTTAACACTATAGTCATTTCACGGTTACTTCCACCTTTTCTGAAGTCCCTACTAAAGTCATACTTTCAGGGCATTTCTCAGACTTATGCAAACCAAGTTTAAACAAGTCTAGAAAATTACGCCAAAAGGACCACGCACCAACATTCGTGCGCACTCACCTTAATGATATTTTACATGATAACTGTGTCTTACTAGGCATTACCAACTCAATTTCTCAATGTTTTATTCATATCAGCTATAAATCGAATATTATTTATCGTTAATATATAAGTAAATTATTAATTTGACCAAAAATAAGGTACTTTTATCTAAACATAAGTANAATATTATTTATCGTTAATATATAAGTAAATTATTAATTTGACCAAAAATAAGGTACTTTTATCTAAACATAAGTAGTATACAACGCTTGTGATTCATTGCATATTTAGGAAATAAGCAAACGTGTCACAGAGGGTGATTTTTAAAACGTTNAGTATACAACGCTTGTGATTCATTGCATATTTAGGAAATAAGCAAACGTGTCACAGAGGGTGATTTTTAAAACGTTTGATTCAAAATGTATGAAGAAACCGCGAATAAACTTATACCTACAACCTTTGATGTGGCTATTGTAGCCCCTCTTGGCGTACGTCTGTACAGTATGTCGCTTATGTCGCTGCTGCTCGAAGTAAGACACGTGCGCTTCCTCCGACCAATGACGCCAGCATTCGTGCATTTCCGGCACCGCTCGTCCGAAATGTTGCACGTGATGTTGCCGTCGAGCCTCGAGAATATCCACAGTACGGCCTCGACTAACTGTGCGGTGTGCACCGTCATCGTACGCCAACAACGATCAGTGTAACTTCGGAGCAAAGTACTGCGCTGAAAAAACTATACACTACCATAGACTAAAGATGAGGTAGACCGATCTCGCTGGCTGCGCACGACCAATCTCCGTGTCCCGACGTTGGAACTGCTTTTCTGCCAACACGACTAGCAAAAATGGCGTCGATTGGGTTTGAGGTTAGGACACTGTTTAGTAAACAAGTGTTTTGAGATGTTTTTTATACTTCCTCTAATCAATCTGTAATGCTTTTTCATTAAATTCAAACTGGTAAAAGTATTTTATTAATATGATAGTGATTGCCATTAAAAAATTAAGATATAAACAAAGACGTTCGCCAATGTTTAACACGTGACTTTGACAGTTGTGTATGATAGGGGTAGGTCAATATGGGTACATGCGCAGAAGGCGAATAAGCGGTCTGGCTCATCTTTAGTCTATGCACGCTATGGTCCATTCACGGTTACTTCACACTTTTCTGAAGCACTGCTAAAGTTCTACTTCCAGAATATTCCTCCGCGTCATGAAAACAAAGCTCGACTAAATGTGGAAAATTACACCAACGGGACCACCCACCGCATTCGCGCACACTCAGTGTAGCAATATTTTACAAAAGAACTATTTCTCACTAGGCATTACCAACATACATATTTCCTGAGTGTTTATTCATATTAATTGTAAATAAAATTATTTTACCTAAATTAGAAATAAAATTTTAATAAACCAAAAATAAGGTTTTTTTTTTATGAGCACAAGTATAAAACACTTGTGAAACATGGCATATTTGGAAAACAACGGAACACGTCATATATTGATAGGTGCGAAGAAACCGCGAACAGACTATATATACTCCCTCTACTGATGCGCAGTCACTGGTACATCTCGGATATTCGACAGGTAATACTAGACTAACTCTTCCACAGCACTATGCTCCTGATCATCGGATATACCGACCTCCAATATTATCACAAGCACGTACACTGAAGAGCCAAAAAATCTGGTACACCTGCTTAATATCGTGTTGGGCCCCGGCGAGCACGCAGAAGTGCCGCAAGACGACGTGGCATGGACTCGACTAATGTCTGAAGGTATGCAGGAGGCAATTCACACCATGGACCCTGCAGGGCAGTCCACAAATCCAATCGGCGCCAATTTGAGAAAGGGTTGTACGTCTGTCACGTTTAATGATTCTCGTCAGTCGTCGTTTGTCCCGTTCTTTCGCGATCTTTTTCCGGCCGCAGCGATGTCGAAGATGTGATGTTTTACCGGGTTCCCGATATTCACGGTACACTCGTGAAACGGTCGTACGCGAACATCCAAATGTTACCGCTACCTCGGAGATGCTATGTCCCATCTCTCGTGCGCCGACTATAACACCACGTTCAAACTCACTTAAATCTTGATAACCTGCCATTGCAGCAGCAGTAGCCGATCTAGCTGCCGACCGCATCGCGTTACTCTGATTGGTTCCATACCTCTGTTATTTGCATAGGCCACGCCTGTGTCTTTTTTTTTCTCTTTAGTGTATTTATAATGCATTTTCCTCTGGGTTTTATTTCCGGTAGTGAACTTCAACGCCATATTTTCGATCCAATTTTAGTGGGCGTAATTTCTCGCTACTTTTGGTTTACAATGCTTTCACTGAAAATATTTTCAATATTACATAAAATATAATTCACTTTTAAAGTATCAGTTAAATATGTCTCACATGGTGCCATGCTGTAGTTTCTTACGCCGTCGGTTGCCTCTTAAACACCGTAGGCAGAAATCAAATTGTTTTTCCTAAACGCAGTAAAAAAAATAATGCTATGACTTGTTTTAACTACACAATCGTTTAAAATGTCTCCATTTATTTTTTCAGTGTTACGATGAAAAAATATTTTAGTAGCAACATGTATGATCTTTACTAGCTACTGAACGCTCGTTGACAGAGAATACAAAACTGTTGGTATGAAAAAGTAAGCGAATTATGACTGGGGTTATTGAGTGCAATAATCACCATCAGCGTCAGTGTGCATACGTTCGTGGTATTTAAAAATACATATCTTGAGGTATGCAAGTTATTTCTAGGTAAGCGTGAATTCTTTACTAAGAAAATGTCCCTTATCCGTGAGTTACAGGCATTAAGAATTAAACTTATTCAGTCTAGTTTGACCTTGCTTTGGGAATTTTCTTTTCTAGGTCTTACGATACTTTTACGTATATTATACGCATTGGCATGCATGTATTTATATACTTGAAATATGTTTTTTTTTTTTTACATTGTCCCTACTTTCATAAATGAAGTTTTCATGCTAGAACTCACAAATGTTACCACTATCTTAAGACTCTTCCCTTCTTTTTATTTTCCAAATCGACCTCACTTGAATATGTTCCAACACTGCCAACGTTGGCAATAAATTTTGGAATAACTTCATACAATTGATTTTAAGATTAGATGATTATGACTTATGTTTTTACTTCAATTATAGATAGGACACCACGAAACAATTTAAGACATTATTTATGCTGCTCGTAGGTTAAATAACTGGTGATGAGGAATCACCAATACTGAATATTTTTCATTGTCGTGTAATTAGACAAACAATTGAGGTTTATGCATATTCTGCAGGTTATCGTAAGTTATTAATATACTGGAAGTCCCACAAACTCATATTCTTAACATTACGTCCAGTAAAAATTTAAAAAAATCTCAAATAAAACCAACGTCAAAACTATAATGATGAGGAGGAGGGGTGAGAAATTCGATATCAGTGTGTGAATGATTAAAATAATCGCCTTTCAACCAATCAACACAGAGTTTTTTGTTGTATTACTTCTGGAGAAAGGTAACGGAGGAACTGTTTTATTTTTCAATAAGCGTACATTTTTATTGACCTCACAATAACTGGACGGTTATCACTTGATGCTGTGCAAAGATCACGTAAGGAGCTGCCAAAACCTGGCATAACTAGCGTATCTTACGATAGATGTTCAGCACTAATGCTCACAAAATGAATTATAAATACTTAATTGCGATTTCCTCGTTTCACTTTGAATAAATATTGCAACGCTTATTTTTTAAGTGAGATTTGGTTACGTGACCGTCAATTTGATCACCAATTACGAGGTAACGGAAAGATGTATCCATACACTTGTTCTTAATTAACGGACTGTGACCAAGATTTAAAAATTTATTTCGTTTGAGGTATTGTCGATTGGAAGGCGTATTTCTCATGGGTGAATTTTTTTATGTCGTATTTAGGAGTATAGTTTGTTCACGGATAACTGAAAACTTGCAAAATAAACTTCTGAAAAGAAAACCCCACTTCAACTAAGCACATTTCAAAGTAAACACTTACTTGTGTCTCTCTAAAATCTTTATAATTAAAACTTCTCCAAATCAGCGAATTTGACTGCAGATCTGGTGAAACTACACACCTTGACTCAATAAAATTGTACTGATAATTTTAGTTTCCGGTATTCCCTGATTGATCAATGATTTCTACCAATTCCTAGTGAATTACTCTGGCCTNTACTGATAATTTTAGTTTCCGGTATTCCCTGATTGATCAATGATTTCTACCAATTCCTAGTGAATTACTCTGGCCTAGAAGTAGAACCCCAGTGCATTTCACAGAGTCGTCAGTATACGACGGCTCATTAACTGAAGATTCAGTTCAACAATTCTACCGACTGAAATCACTGATTCGGATTTAGAGTGCAGTAGTAATNGCTCATTAACTGAAGATTCAGTTCAACAATTCTACCGACTGAAATCACTGATTCGGATTTAGAGTGCAGTAGTAATTATCATCGATGAGGAACAGCAGTCACATAAATTAACATCTTAATGAGGAGCTCAACATTTAAGTTTCGTTGCAACTCGTAGATTCATTTGCAGGAGTAAGAATTATAGAAATGCGAACACACGAAAGTTTCTTGCAGTTTAGTGGTTTCACATTATGGACGCACATCGACATCAGACGTAGGGCCTTTAATATTTTTTACGTGTTGCTTTAAGGATACGCAACGCACACAAAGGGGACACTAGGCAAGTGTTTCTCAAGTACTTGGAGAACCGCTCTGAATTACTCAGCGAACCGCGAACACCAGTTTCCAAAACACATTTCACAACTCGGCGTCGTTTACGATCCGACTATCACAATCGACGTATTGTATGGTGATGATATACTGTACGACAATTGTGGGTACTCTGTTTTGTAGGTCCGTCAACTTTCGCATTGTAATGCATTATAAATATATTTCTTGGAAAGTTTTATTAGTAAAAAATGTCATGAAGTTATCATAACAGTCTTCCTTCCGAAAACGAAAGTGCATTAAAACTATGAATTATTGCCGTATGGATCTCTACCAGACGCACGCTGGTTTCTTGTCGAAGTAAGGTTGTGCGTTTGATCAGCGCTTGTGGGGTCTTATTTCACGATCGCAATTTACTACATTCAACAACAGATCAGGAAAGAATATAAGGGAGAAGGAAAGTTTACGAAGCGTGCGTTAAGAGTCTGGATTGAAACCACTCGGGCATAGCATGTCCAGATAAGAAAAAGGGTTCCCCCGTGGTTTAACCTTCCACTTCTCAAGACGTCCATTCTTTTCAATTTTACGGCCGGGGAAAAAAATNAAGGGTTCCCCCGTGGTTTAACCTTCCACTTCTCAAGACGTCCATTCTTTTCAATTTTACGGCCGGGGAAAAAAAATATCTAAGGGAAAATAACATATAAACCCGGGAAAATAATTTTTTTTTTTTGCGGTTTTGAAATACGCAAGTTTCATCGATTTTGTGTCGGAAAGGTTGGATGGGTCACGAAAGAGCAGGAATCGCGATAAAGCAAACGGAAGTTGGTTCTGGAAAGCATGAAATGACGTAGGTACTCTTGATCGTTGAGCAACAGGCCAATTCCGTACGAATTTTACGCTTCGTTTGAGTTACACGCACAGTCGTTCTTCAGCGTTAGCCTCGAAACTGAAACATTTTGCTGAATGAATGAGGATACGGTATAGTTTAAATGCTGATAGTTTCATATTTCCTTCAGCGCCTCACCCGTAACTATAGCAAATAATATATAAATAATCGTTTAGTTTATTATTTATGCCGTACACTGACAAATTTCTGTTTATGAAGCCCACCCACCCCTCTTTTATTTGTTCATGTTTTAAAAAGTTGAAGGAAAAAAACGAGTTAAAGTTATTAAACATTTTATCTCCGTTGTATAATTTCAGTAAAGAAAATTCTTTTAACTAAATTGCATAAATTAAATAAAGCCATTTTTTTTTATCTCGTAGTTGAAATTATATTTGTAAGTTACAAACGAAAATAAAAATAAAACTCGTCTGGCAAAAAAAAAACATCACATTATCACGTTTGTTAAATTTTAGAAATTTCTGTCGACCTAAATATTTTTCCATCTTTTTAAATTTCTCTTCGGCAATTTGGCAGTAGGTGAGAACCAAGCCGCACCGCACGACACTCGGTGTTGGCTATCTTCGAGGGTGGAGTGCCTTCTGTGGGGTCAACGCCTTCCCCAGCATCGCCACGCGCGGATCTGCACCGTCGTTTGCGGGACTCGCAGACGGCGGCCGCGTCCGGGTGCACTGAACGCATTCCTGCTGAGCTCAGCTGACACCGGGCCATGCGGCGAGGCTTCTCGGCGTAAGGGTCAGGAGAGTTCATCCGGGCCCTGACTAGAGATTTGGTTTGGCACTCGTGCGCCTGGTGTTAGTGTGGGATCGCCCGCCGTAGTGTTTCAGTTATGGATAAGTGCGGTACGGGCTTCATTGGTGCGGTTCGAACGACCCCCCCCCCCCCNAACAACAGATCGGGTGCTGGTCATGACGGGATAGGATGCTGGTGGACCACTGCGAATTTATGTTTCAGCAATGGGAACCCGGTTAACCCATCCAGGCCCAGTCCACACATGTGTGTACATTACGCACGCGTAGGTGATTTTTTTGTCTGTACTGCACACCGCGAAGTACAGTGACCAATGATCTTACCTGTGGGTAAATGATCCGCAAAACAGCCTCACTGGTCCAAGTAATAACTAGTTCATATAACTGTAACCGAACATATAACCTACAGCTAACTGGCTGTGATAACGAAACATGTGTTGTGTCTCCCTAAGTACAGCACGCATCATAATTTTTTTCTGTTTGCAACACCTGAAACCGTAAATTAAAGTGAGTCTGAACGGGTTAAAATTAAATCAACAAAAACTTAATTTTAACTTAAGACGTAAGTTTGCCATACGCGTAATTTTGTTAGTGACGGATTGTGCTGGGAACACGAGAAGACTCTCTGAAGAAACTCTCTTCCTTTTCTATATTTTGTCTTGTCAGATTCTATAAAATGTTGTGAATAATCTGATCACTCAGCAGGTTTGATTCAATGTTTATAATTACCACTAGTTGAGTGTTAATTTATCTGTGTTTCTTGTTAGCCTATTGCTGTTGAGATAACTTAGTTGCTGCGTATAAGTTAATTGAGAATGAGATCAGTAATTAATCAATTATTATTGGTTCAGAGTAACACTGGCTGCATCTATGGGCCGGACTTGCTTTTCTCGGTTATGTTACCTCACGCTAGATAATGTGCTGGAGTGCTTTACCTTACTTAAAAGGAATTATGAGACATTTCTGAGCAATACAACCCCTGTATCTTATGGTTCAGAGATGAAGGGTGAGAATTTGGAGTTGCCGCCTAAGAGTAAACATGTACGAGACGTGCCTTAGATTTTTTCTTTCTGACGGACCAAGCTCTGTCACAATACAGTATATAAGAATGACTATGAATGGGAACACAAGTGAATTCAATTTTAAAACCTAGACGTACCGTAAAGTGGGGTGAAATTAATCAGCAAGTGTGAGATTGATAACATGACAGTTTTCTGTACATATTAAGGACATTAATATTTATAGAACATTTTCATGTGATCGATCTCACCTCTGCTGATCAATTTCACCCCACTTTACTGTACATCGCGTTGCGGTCCACAACTACAAATATGTAATCTTTTCAAATTCAACCAATTGTTTTGTGGTTTCNCTTTTCAAATTCAACCAATTGTTTTGTGGTTTCCTAGCTGTAAGTTGAAAGCTTCATGTGTCATTTTTATAGAGCTCAGAAACCGTCCAAAGAAAGATAACTTATAAACATTTATTGCCTCTTTGAAATAGGTGAGTAAGTTAGTTAAAATTATAAATTCTTGTTGTATTAGGGAAGCTCTCTGAATCCAGGTAGGTTTCATCACAAGACTTCAATAGTGTGTCTACGAATTTCACAAAACAATTGTCACCCAAAGATGACGCCGTTTTGGCGAGTTTTTGAGATAGCTGTGTGTGTGATCAGTTTTGCAAACTCATTTGGTTTTCCATCAAATTTGGTAAAGTTTAATTCACACCTGGTGTGTAAACTTGGTATCTAATGTTCAGTGGTTAATCTAATGGATATTTTTTTAATTATCGGTGCAGTGTAAGAGTTTTCTGGAAGGACTGTATA
>NQII01004012.1:264266-371287 GCA_002778355.1 Clitarchus hookeri
ATTTCAAACAAATACTTTATCATTCAAAGACGCGCTGGCTGAGTCTCTTCCCAGCGATAGAAAGGATTTTACAAATGTTTGATCCCCTTAAGTCATATTTCCTGAAAAAGGAAAAGAATAATGCATCCAGAACTTTGAAAGAATTTTTTGAAAATGACCTTAACGAAGGCTATTGTTGGGCTGTTCATTCTTTCATGGCCATTTATCAAAATCCCATCAAAGATACAGAGAAGGCTCATGTTTCTGTAAATGAGGTTTTGGAAAACTGTTCTGAGATAATGAATAGCATAAATGCAAGGATTGAACAAGACTTTTATCCACTGAAAGTGACTTCTATTTTGCGTAAATTCAAAGACAATAACGAAAATTCTGAACAGGTGACTGCTTTCAAAGAGGATATTAAAAACATGTACATTATTGCAGTACAATATTTACGATCTTGGACTGAAAACTTATACAAAGACACAAAACATTTCACATGGATGACTTTAAAAGATGTTCCTGAATGGAATCAAGTTTCCGATACGATAAGTATCCTATCACAAAACAACGTTAAAGTTGACGATAGCAAATGTTTTGACCAACTGCAAAACCTTAAAAGTTTTCTGAATAATAACAAA
This sequence comes from Clitarchus hookeri, assembly GCA_002778355.1. Classification (NCBI taxonomy): domain Eukaryota; kingdom Metazoa; phylum Arthropoda; class Insecta; order Phasmatodea; family Phasmatidae; genus Clitarchus; species Clitarchus hookeri. The sequence continues at coordinate 264,887 of NQII01004012.1, forward strand.
GAGAACGTTGATTTCAAGAAGCTGTTAGCACACAAGAAATGGGTAGTCTATTTTAAATCGATGAGTAGTCAAGATTGCTTTTCAGAATTCCTAACTATTTTGCAGTATTACTTTGCGATCCCAGGACATAACGCAAACGTTGAAAGAGTTTTTTCCTTGATAGGTCAGCAATGGTCAAAAGAACGCAACAGATTACATGTTGACACTGTAGCTAAAATGTTGGTTGTAGAATTTAATTTAAAACATTTGACGTGTAAGGATTTTTACAATTGCATTTTAAAAGAAACTGAGCTTTTAAAGCAGGTTTCTGACAACCAAAAATATGAATAATTATTTTTATTGTTTAACTTAAAGAGAAAAAGTTTTGTTTTGTTTAGATTGTTTTTTTATTTTGTTTTGCTTTGGGAAGTAATAGCAGGTAAATAAGACTTATTTGTGCAATTGCCTTTCATTAGAATTTAAGAAGAATTTAAAAATGTTGATAAATGTTTATCTAGAATCTAATTTTGACTGATGACTTTATTTGACTGATTAATAATAAAGTACTTAGACTGATTTGGCATTCGATTTTATTTATATTTCATTAGAATTTAACAAGATTTATGGTAGTAATCAAAAAAGCTTGATTTTACATACAATTTTTTTGTCGTACCTATTAATACTCAGACACAAAATCCTCAATAATGTAGGGTGTCCGGNGTCGCAAGTAAACTGACATAATAGCAAAGTTACGCTTATTTAAGTACGTTAAAAAAAGTTAGCTTCAAACATTTTAAAATATTATTTCAAGTTGAATAAAAGTACGAGAAACAGCGTTATTTGAATGATTGTATAGATTATATTATACTAATTAATTCTGTTGGGTTTTCACTTTTGGTCTCGTGTAATTATTCCCTGTCTCAGTGTTGGTAACACTGGTGGGGACGCACTCGAGAGAGAAGAGGGGAGAGCGAGGTACTCGAAGACTTCAGGAGGCACGCTATTCGCCCTCCATAGCTCTCTGAGGGGCCGCGGTGGTGTAGTGGTTAGACTACTCGCCTCCCACCTAGGTGAACCGGGTCCAATTCCCGGCCGGGTCACTCCCGGATTTTCGTATGTGGGAATCGTGCCGGACGAAGACGTTGGTTGGTGGGTTCTATCGGAGATCTCCCATATTCCCCGCCCTTTCATTCCGGCGCTGGTCCATTCTCACCTCAATCACCCTCATCGGCTCTCAAAACCGGGCTGTTAAGAGCCGCCCAAATCTCTTCACTCACTCATACTTCCTTTTTTTCAAAGAACATTGCTTAAAATTCATGCACTAATTAGACACTATCTAAATTCCAAAAAATGAAAGTGATAAAGGAATATGTTACACTGTTTCAGCTATATGACAAATTTCCCCCAAAATATTTAAGACTCCTCGTTTTGTACATTTTGTATTCTTTCTGCAACGACAACACTCCCACTAGTTAGGTCCTAAGAACATATTCCGAACTTGATGAAATTTGGTTGATTAATTCTTGATAAGTAATATATAAGCTTAACGTTTTGGTAGAACACTCCACCACTACCTTCCCACTCACTCCCCCAGAACTTTGGTGAATATTAATTATTGAAATATATGCTCTTATTAGGCATAGCATTCTACAAAGTTCGATAAATCGGTCTAACACGCCCGGAGATAAATCAAGCCGAACGTATTATAATCACTTCATTTTGAAAATGAGTGCCGCGTACATTCAGTCAGGATCGAACTTGCTGTAACTCGTAAGCGGACTGGATGAGTTATGAATCACAAAACTTGCTGTATCTCGTAAGCGGACTGGATGAGTTATGAATCACCAAACTTGCTTTCTCTCGTAAGCGGACTGGATGAGTTATGAATCACCAAACTTGCTGTCTCTCGTAAGTGGGCTGGATGAGTTATGAATCACCAGACTTGCTGCCTCTCGTAAGCGGAATGGATGAGTCATGAATCACCAAACTTGCTGTCTCTCGTAAGCGGACTGGATGAGTTATGAATCACCAGACTTGCTTTCTCTCGTAAGCGGACTGGATGAGTTATGAATCACCAAACTTGCTGTCTCTCGTAAGCGGACTGGATTAGTCATGAATCACCAAACTTGCTCAAAAGATGAAGGCAAAGAAGCAGCAGAACAACGAAAGGAGAAATTGCTTGTAACCCAGAAATATTCGTTACCATAGTGTTGTCAACATTTTCTGCTTGAGAAGCTCGAACTAAAAATGACCGCTTCAGAAACATAGGAAGCGGATGATTAGCGCCTGGCCACTGAACCAGAGCTTGATTTGTATTAATTCGAATATTTTTTTTATTTTATTTTATTTATTTTTTTGTATTCTGACTTACCGTAGTTTGTTTTGGCAACACAGATGCGGGTTTCTCGAGAATGTTGTGTCGCTCTGTAAAGACTCGTTTTTCTTTAATTGGTTGGCAGTAACTTAACGTTTGGAGCACTGTGAGAAATATAAAAACCTCTAAAGGCAACAGTTACATGGTACAAGAACCGTAATGCTAATTTACTGCAATTCAAATCGCAACAAGCCGGCGCTATATTTTCTTTGTCTCTCGTATCAAAATGATAAATTTCGCTGAGCTAGCTAAAACTGACAAAATCGAAGTTATTTACGTTGCTTATTTAGTCTAATTTTATGTCGTATGTTAACACAGCCGAGAAAATTTTACGAGCAATACCCAGCGCTTTGATCCACATATTCCCAACAGCGACTGAATAATGAAGGGGGCTTGTAAACCGCGCTCCACATGAATTATGAAAGTAATATGTGGGTCGGCACGGCAGCCAGAAATGGCAGGCCTTTAATTAGGGAAATAGCTAGTCATTTCATAAAAACAAAGAACGACGTGAAAATTCTGCAAGTTTAAAATTAAAAAAATAGGCGTTTTTGTTAGCTGCACAACAGCGACAAAGCTTTGAAGCGCAAAAAGAACACACATTCGATTTGGCGCAAACGTATCACGCTACGATTGGTTTACGAGAAATGGTTTTTTTTTTCTCTTTCAGATTTTTTTTTAATTTCTCTGTTTAAACGGACAATTTCACAATGCTTTAATTTTTAATAAACGCTATACACTCGATGTACTAAAAATGTTTTATTAGAAACTGACAATTTAACAAACTGGAATGAATTTTTAAGCACATGATACCCTCGACTTTGAACTTTCATTCTGACTTCGAACTGCTTGTTAAGCAATAAACAAATTTTTGTTTACGACTTTGCAGCAAATTACATAGTCGTATGTTGAGACTGCATTGCTCATTATCTATGCACAGATCGCGGTTAATTCAGCACTTTTGAAATCAATCATTGAAAAATGTCACTGCTCATAATTGCAAATTTTTTTAATGGGCACACCGACTGGCGTTCACCCAGTTAAGTTGGTAACGACGAAACGTAAGTAGTTCCGTGTCTTAAATNATTGCTCATTATCTATGCACAGATCGCGGTTAATTCAGCACTTTTGAAATCAATCATTGAAAAATGTCACTGCTCATAATTGCAAATTATTTTAATGGGCACACCGACTGGCGTTCACCCAGTTAAGTTGGTAACGACGAAACGTAAGTAGTTCCGTGTCTTAAANTTTTAATGGGCACACCGACTGGCGTTCACCCAGTTAAGTTGGTAACGACGAAACGTAAGTAGTTCCGTGTCTTAAATTTGAATTAAAGGCATTGGGTAAATAAACTTTTGTGAATACTGAAATTGTTTCTTTTGCTTTCTGTTTTTGTTAACATATATCAATATGTAAGAATTAGCAACTTTGTAAAATATTTACCTATTTAATATAATTTTACAGTTTCACTAGGCCGACGCACTAATAAAGTGATGAGGCCCATGGCAATGTTAATTTTACATACCGCGGAAGAATACAAAATTAAGAGTAAAGCAAATCTTAGGCAGCACTTTCAAAAGTGCTCCAGGTGCCGTGAACAGCATATAACAGTTTTACCGCTCCTTAATTTGATAAATTCTTCAGTAAATATAAGTATATATATTTCGTATACTATATAGGTATAAATATCCAATGCAGCAATAAATATTTAAGAGGTATTTCAATTAATAAACAGTTATTTGTTGCTTAATTTAAACTTTCCTTAATAAATAAGACACGTTTTGGAATTCCAAGGAACTAATTCATTCTTGTGTGTATTTTTTGTGACAAGACGATTGTGTGAACGCGAACGATGACTTTAGTTAAGATTGTTACGTACTTTATCTCTCATAGAGAACTTGGTTTTTTTTTTTTTTAATCGCGGTTTCCATTCTTACGCATGTGCAACTTGCTTTACTGAAGAGGAAGAAATGTTTCTCTCTCTCTCTGTGTTAATTAACATGAAACCTGCATGACAGTTCCTGTGCGAACAAAAATTGCTAAATTTCTCATTATTTTAACTTTACGAGGGCTTCGGGCATTTAGCCGTAAAATGTNGTTCCTGTGCGAACAAAAATTGCTAAATTTCTCATTATTTTAACTTTACGAGGGCTTCGGGCATTTAGCCGTAAAATGTTGTTACAATATGATAGGCAATATTACAGGTAGATTATTCTCTTATCTTTTCCACAATGAAACTTGTAAGCGCACGAATGTGCGTAAGCGCAATCGTGAATTTGCTATAAAATTCGGTGTTGAAAATTATTTCCGTTTCTCAAGCACTCTTAAGGAATTTTGCAAAGAACTTAAGATAGTTATAACTGGCTTTACTAAGGCTTCAGCAAGGACGCATTATTGCCTGGGGATGTGTAATCATGGAGCACAAATGTATAGTTTATTCGGGTCTACTTTAATCAAACTTTCGAAAAAACATTCCACATATGACGTGCTTGGTTGTCTCCCGAATATGCCACGTATCACAGGCGTTTCATACTTGTGTTTACATAAAACAACCTAATTTTTTGTTAAATTGAACTTTTACATATATTTTGTTTATTTATTGTAATATTTCCTTAACAATTAATAAGAATAAGAACGTAAAGAAAATAGGTGTGTTGGTAATGCCTAGTAAGAAATTGTTCTTATGTAAAATTTTATTACACTGAGTGCGCACGAATGCAGCGTGTTATTAAATTAAATATTATAATTTATAGATCAAATATGAATAACAGTTTCATTTAACTAAAAATAATTGACATGTGTATTTTAACAGAAGTATTAAATGATTTTGAAATATGACATATTTAAGAAACATCCTAGCACTCGTGCATGAAGTGATTTTTCAAAAATTTGATTCAAAAAACGTGAAGAAACCGCGAATAGACTACATGTACAGGATGTTTCTTAACTTATGTTACAGACTTTAGGAGGTAATTAGGCACGGAAAAACAGGTAGAAAAGCTTAGAAACATTTTGTCACTATGCGAGTCCTTAAGGATATACGCCTTCAAACGTGCATCACACGCGAATTGAATGCATATCTGGCAGTTGGTCAGCCTGTAGAGAGTGGTGGTGACCGATAAGACTGAGTACAGCACACTATCCATCGACTATGAAAACATGACTTGTACGCATGGCCGGCGCGTTCACCAGACCTCAATCCTTTGGACCTATTTTTATGGGACCACATGAAAACGTGTACGAAACACCCGTGGAATGCAAAGCGTGGAATTGTTGTGGCCTGCAACAGTGTCCGGAACTCACCAGGGATATTGGAAAAGGTGCTAAAGTCTAATCTCCGGTGATGTCGGTGCTGTGTGGATGTTTATGGCCGTCAGTTTGAACATTTACTGTAAAACCATCACGCGAAGTGCCTAACTTCACCTCCCTACGTCTGTAACCTAAGTTACAAAACACATCCTGTATGGTGTAAACTCTTTAAAACCGTACGAGTTTTCCAGCAGCTGCTTTGGTACAGGCAAGGCCCCACAGTCGAGGAGTTGCCCTCGACTGTCGACGTCGCACCATCGTGACCACAGCCCCCCCCCCTCCCAAGGGTCTCTAGGCTCGCTGGGATGACGAGGGCGCCCCTGCCGGCTCGTCAGAAGACCAGCACAGCCAGCCTCAGCGTGTGACGTCACCCACAGCAGGTCTGCCAGGGCAGCCTGTCGGGTCGACCGCACCACTACACTATGTCACCTCGCCAGCTGTTTGTTTGGTTTGGTCTGTTACATTCCCCTCTTCAACATACGTTCCTAGTCGTATGTTCAGCGCTCTTAAATAAAACCACACTTTCTGATTGTTTAAGTGTGTGTTTTTTTTTTTAAGTCAGTCTTACATTGTATTTTTTCCTTTCATATTGTTCCAAATTGCCTAGGGCGTATTGAAGTTCGTGACGGATGAAGATCTTAATAAAATAAAAGAACTAAATTTGATTTATTTTATGTTCAAAACACAACTGTNAAGTTCGTGACGGATGAAGATCTTAATAAAATAAAAGAACTAAATTTGATTTATTTTATGTTCAAAACACAACTGTGGAGAGTGGAGAGGAAAGATTTGGGCGGTTCTTAACATTGAGGTCTTGAGAGCCGATGAGGGTGGAACGAGGTATGGAGCAGCGCCGGAACGAAAGGGTGGGGGAAAACGGGAGATCCCCGAGAAAACCCGCCTACTAACGGCATTTTCCGGCACTATTCTTACATGCGAAAATCCGGGAGCGACCCCGCCGGGAATCGAGCTCGGTTCACCTTGGTGGGAGACGAGCAGTCTAACCACTACACCACCGCGGCCCTCCACACAACTGTCTATCTCTACTATTATCTATTATTTATATCAGTGAGCACAATGTTGATGCTACTCTCATTTAGAATTAAAGTCCTAAACACTGTCCTTATACAACCTACATTTCCCTAATCTTCGCTCATCCATAACAAATACATTGCATTGCAATACGTTTAAATTATCCAAAGGTCCGTCACGAAACAATGCCCACTTTCTTGCAGTCCTGTCAATCAGTCCCAGGCTCTGCTCTCCCTGTACCGCAATCACTGGTCACTGGGCCGTCGTAGCACGCACTTGGCACTGATGACATTCAAGATTCCCAAACCCAGCGGCATGCCGCCAATTTTATAGCCGACGTAACATGGCCCAGAAGGTTCTGCGTACCTCAAGTCGTGCCGATGGCTCCCAAGTTGACTCTTGCACCCGGCAGGAGTGGCGTCAGTGCTGTTGGCGATGACGATGCCATCGCACCACCTCACTGAAGGTACCCGTTGAGATAACCTTGAGGACGGGCAGCCAATCACCGGGCTCAACTTGCAGCAAGGGGGGAAGGGATAAGAGGCGAAGCGGCCGTGCGCAACACTGTGTGTGTAAATGGAGAAAAAGAGAAAGAGAAGAAGAGAAGAGTAAAAAAGAGTAAAAAAGAAAAGAGTAAAAGAAAAAAGAAGAAAAGAAAGAGAGCGAAAGAAAGAGAGAGAAAGAGAGATAGAGAAATAGAGAGAAAGAGAAAAGAGAAATAAAAAAGAGAGAGAAAGAAAAAGAGAGAAAGAGAGAAAAAAGTAAAAGATAGAAAGAGGGAGAAAGAGAGAGAAAGGNAAAAAGAGAGAGAAAGAAAAAGAGAGAAAGAGAGAAAAAAGTAAAAGATAGAAAGAGGGAGAAAGAGAGAGAAAGAGAGAGAAAGGGAGAAAGAGAGATAAAGAGAGAGAGAAAGAGAGAGAAAGAGAGAGAGATGGCTATATGNGAGAAAGAGAGAGAAAGGGAGAAAGAGAGATAAAGAGAGAGAGAAAGAGAGAGAAAGAGAGAGAGATGGCTATATGTTATCAGCAACAGAGAAACAGAGTTGGACGAGTCCCTGCGAACTACATCACAGCGATATTTTAGGCGTCAAATCTTGAACTCGCGACCGCCAGCTACGCATTCAAAGGTGCAGACAGTGCCAGAAGCACGGCACGTTGCAATGGTTTAAACCAATTTTGAAACGGTTTAAAAGTAGCAGCTCGCGAGATGGGTTGCAGTGTTTCGGCGCGGCAGGTGAAGTTTTGACTGCAAAGTTTGGTCATACATACGGGAATTGTATAGTCGAAATACTGAACAAACGTGACGTGGCGTCTGCTGTTAAGTGACAGGAGTGCAATACTGCTGCAGGCGTAGTCTCGGCTTATAACGAGGACTGCATGATATGGACCTGAGTAGGATGACGCCCAACTCGTGTACCGTTACTAACTGCGCTACAGAAGCGCTTCGTGTGAGCTCGATGACACCACTACTGTGCTCTGGAATTACGTAGCCTAGACTATCTAATGACGTTCAGCACTGGCTGCGACAGATGGAAGAGTCGGTTAAGTTATATATTTCGAGCATACGCCAGTTTCACTATGTCGTCACAGAAAACCACGTGAGAGACACAAAGAACGACGACAAAACTAGCCGAGAGTACCTGTAGTGAAAATATATAAATAAAACTTATAATAAATCCCACTAGGAATTTTGTCAGCTAAATAACCAAATAAAAAAAAAATTTATAAAAATAATTGCCGAATGAAAAAAAAAACAAGGGCAGCTGAAATTAAGTCTCCGCAGACGAGCACAGAGACGAAAACAAAACCTTTCGCTGAAGACAGGACGACAACGATGAAGACAAGGAGAACGCGTGGATGAAGTAACAGCAGCAAGGCTAGAGACACAGCGATGACGACACTCGAGAACACAGTTGGTTTCAATCAAACGGAAAAATAATCGAAGCCAACACGACGAANATAAAAAAAAAATTTATAAAAATAATTGCCGAATGAAAAAAAAAAAACAAGGGCAGCTGAAATTAAGTCTGCGCAGACGAGCACAGAGACGAAAACAAAACCTTTCGCTGAAGACAGGACGACAACGATGAAGACAAGGAGAACGTGTGGATGAAGTAACCGCAGCAAGGCTAGACGACACAGCGATGACGACACTCGAGAACACAGTTGGTTTCAATCAAACGGAAAAATAATCGAAGCCAACACGACGAANGACACAGCGATGACGACACTCGAGAACACAGTTGGTTTCAATCAAACGGAAAAATAATCGAAGCCAACACGACGAAGACAGCGCAGACGAACACTGGGACGACGACGAGACAGAAGAACGCAGTAGGTCGGCGCGTGGAGAAAATCCTGAATCCCTAGAACCATCATGGCTGTAGCTCTGCAGCGTCGCGAAGTACATAATATGATCAGGTGACACACGTTAAGGGCCATTGGTACATCTACAAATGTCTGTAATCCGGGGAACGTTATGTACATATTCTTTAAGTGTGTGTTACGTGAATGTCTTTGCTTTCATTGTGACGGATTTTGGCTTCTCCCAAAAGTACAACGTGCCGCTACACTCGTGTAGTGACACCGTATTAGGTTTCGATGAAAACTCAACCGTTTCATGCTATGGCCCACTCGTTCACCTGAACCGAAGGATATGACGAGTGACGTAGAATGAGGCCCTAGGATGGGGCAGGGGTGGAGTGCAGCGCCACGGGAAACGGTAAGAGTCAGAGAAAATGCAGGGGAAATGGCGACCTCCGCAACAAGGTATTTTACTAACAGCAGAGTAAACATGGAGTGTAGAGAACGCCTGCAAGCTGCGNAATGGCGACCTCCGCAACAAGGTATTTTACTAACAGCAGAGTAAACATGGAGTGTAGAGAACGCCTGCAAGCTGCGTTTTAACCATATCCGTGTCTCAGCACTGAACTGATCTTCTTCTTGCACAACTGTCTAAATCAGATTGCTTCGACTAAGGTCTACATACCGTTTTGTAAAATAAGTGCTTCGATTTGCTAGTACACTACTATTGACTACGTTGCAACGCAAATATCCACTATATAATCAAGCTACGGAAATTNAATGGCGACCTCCGCAACAAGGTATTTTACTAACAGCAGAGTAAACATGGAGTGTAGAGAACGCCTGCAAGCTGCATTTTAACCATCTCCATGTCTCAGCACTGAACTGATCTTCTTCTTCTTGCACAACTGTCTGAATCAGATTGCTGCGACTAAGGTCTACATACCGTTTTGTAAAATAAGCGCTTCGATTTGCTAGTACACTACTATTGACTACGTTGCAACGCAAATATCCACTATATAATCAAGCTACGGAAATTNGCTTCGATTTGCTAGTACACTACTATTGACTACGTTGCAACGCAAATATCCACTATATAATCAAGCTACGGAAATTTTAATTGCTTTTGGAAAACAGTGGGTTTGAAATTGCAACCAAATGTAAACAAATTCATATCATTGGTGAAATACGTAACTGACAGTTTCTTTGGAAAATCTTGAGTCTACGAAGACTTTAGTCTATCATGAAGACTCGGTATAATCACCCGCAATTTTCCTAGTTGGGTGTATGGAGGGGGGGGGGCAAGAAGAAGCTGATCAAATCGCAGTTTCTCCTTTATTCGGCAAGGGAGGTTAGCAAAAACGCGGACCATTCAGCAACTTTGTTCCCAAGTAGTGTTTTGTGTTAACTGTGGGTTGTTCGATACCGAATCGGGCAAACAGCACAACTGTGGATTTCCTCTTGTTATAATTTGCTTCCGCTGACGAGGGGGAAAAAAAAATGTTTTGGTAGCAAAATTGCAGGCGCGACAGGTCAAGGTTTTGTGAGGTGATTTCGCTTTTATAGTTGAGTTGCAAAGGTACGTAAATGCGTTTTTGTCTGTTCGTTGAAAGGTTTTTCACGAGCGCTGAGCTTGACCAAGCAGTGGCTGCAGCATTGTACAACAGACAGTCTCGCAGCAGATAGTGAGGTTAGTAGGCGCGACGACTCGGGGTTTGGGGTATAAAGGGGTCAGAACACCTGCCATGACAGACAAGCGTCTGGTGTTTGATTCCCAAGGGGGTGTGACTTGCGGCTAACAAATTGTCGCAAACACAAATACAAAGTAGACAAACTGTTAAGGGAAAATGAAAAATCACTTAAATGGGGGGAATGTTTGGCCCGTCATAACTGATGTGTTAAAATTTTACGAGAGAGAACATTAAAATAAAATTGAATTAGTGGTGCGTCTAGTAATCTAAACGTGCGTTTGTTGAGTTGTAACAAAGACAACATAAAAATTACAGTTTCTGTAGCCTACAACTTCCAGGATGCTAGATTATTACGCCACAGTAATGCGAGGCCAATGTGTCGCTTCACTTGGTAACGTTGTAAGTAACGGTCCTGTNGACGACTCGGGGTTTGGGGTATAAAGGGGTCAGAACACCTGCCATGACAGACAAGCGTCTGGTGTTTGATTCCCACGGGGGTGTGACTCGCGGCTAACAAATTGTCGCAAACACAAATACAAAGTAGACAAACTGTTAAGGGAAAATGAAAAATCACTTAAATGGGGGGAATGTTTGGCCGGTCATAACTGATGTGTTAAAATTTTACGAGAGAGAACATTAAAATAAAATTGAATTAGTGGTGCGTCTAGTAATCTNCTGATGTGTTAAAATTTTACGAGAGAGAACATTAAAATAAAATTGAATTAGTGGTGCGTCTAGTAATCTAAACGTACGTTTGTTGAGTTGTAACAAAGACAACATAAAAATTACAGTTTCTGTAGCCTACAACTTCCAGGGTGCTAGATTATTACGCCACAGTAATGCGAGGCCAATGTGTCGCTTCACTTGGTAACGTTGTAAGTAACGGTCCTGTNTGCTAGATTATTACGCCACAGTAATGCGAGGCCAATGTGTCGCTTCACTTGGTAACGTTGTAAGTAACGGTCCTGTAAGTATTAAATAATAGTGCGACTTAAATAAGCGACAAATAAATAATTATCATAACCGTATAAATCGCATTTTCAGATAATTTTGTGATTGTGTAACTTAAGTCCTTTTTTTGCACACAGTTGCGTGTGACCTGAAGGGAACGTTGACGGCCAAGATCCTGCCAAGCAAATTCGTTTTACAATAACACATTTGACCATGGCAAACGATAATCTAAATCAGGACAAAAAAAAGCACACATTTGTGGCATTCTGTTATAGGGTACGTATGTACAAGGAAAAGTCTCTTCACTTGCGATAACCGTAGAAAAATAATGACACATTTGCATCATCAAGGTCGCTTGAAAGAAAACGAATGGTGACTGAAGCGCGAGTATAGAGCTTCCGACCTGATTAAAAGATTATTGAATGCTTCGCACGGATACGTAATAGTTTTTACTAGCCTTTTGTGGAGCAGACAATGAAGAAGTGTGACAGAGCTGAAAGCTGCTCTGCTAGCTACAATCACTAGCAGTGAAAGTGGCGCACCTAGTACGAACTGACGTTAGATCGGAAATGAATATTCCCCTCAAATGAAAAGTACCGGTAAAGGTAATTATTAAGTTTAGGGGCTTTTCTGTAAAAATAAAAATAATTAATGGAAAATGGTATATTTCCACTCTACTCTACTAATGAAGCAGAACATGAATATACTAGGGGCATTAACGTCCGACTAATTTCGTAATATGTACCCACCTAACCTAACAGAACCTAACCCCACAATGGGTGAATCACTATTTTTAAACTAACCTATGAATGTTGGATTTTACACTAACCTAGGATTTTTGAATTTTACACTAACCTAGTCATTTCACAATTTTCAAAATATGTTGTACTTATTTTAAAGCTACGCCCCTAGTATATTTATGTTCTACGTGATTAGTAGAGTATAAATATATCATAATTTGGAATTTTTTTGTGTTTTTCAGAAAATCCTCTTAACTTACTAATTACCCCGGTAAATTTATATATTATTTTGTGAAGATATTTGCTTTCTGTATCGGTTGTATGTTGATCGTAAATACATTTCTTCACCAACGCACAGAATTTTCCTATCCAGAAGACTTGTATTACAACAACGCAATATCGTAAGACGCGTGTATCATTGTCACTGAGTTACTGTACGTACTGAATCGAACTTGTTATTTATCGAGCTCTAGTGCATCGCGTTATCGCACTCGCGGAAATCCATTTGTGACCGCGCTGAGAGTCGGACTTGACTCGGAGAGGAGGTAAGTGCACTGCCCACGCGGACACCTCGGCTTCAAGGAAACACGAAGGCCACACATAGAACCTCGCGCGCAAAGATGGGACGTTCTGATAAGTTTGGTAGTTGTACGAGAAATCCTATATCGAACTTTCTGTTATTAAGAAATTGGCAAAATTTTGAACGGTCCCAAACTTCTCACATTTCTCGACAGGAAAAAACGTTTGTTTTATGCTTATATTTTAAATTCAGAGTTAATGGTGTAGACGATTTTACTGTGGAAATATCTACGTAGCATCTAAAACTGTTTCAATAACAAAGGTCTTGAGGGGAAACGCTGTTCAAAGGGTTGCAACGTAACGAAATTGTACGTTAGTTTCGTTCCAGTTTTCCTTTACAACTTCCTCGAAACAGAGCAGCGAGTTCGTAATGACTCAATTGTATCGTGCGCTCACATGCAGGAGAACATTTGATCTCCTCGACTAGGAAAAATAAACCAAAAGGAAACCTTGCCCGAAGTTCACGTTACACGATATTCACTTTAACAGTTTTTCATTCGCATCCGTGGATACAAAGTGCTTTTTTTGCGTACACTTCTACAAGTTTTCGTAATCCTTTTATTATTGCTGGTCTCTGCGAGCTTCAAGCGATCGTCGTCCTGTTACTGGGCGTGGAGTACAGTTAGTGTAGAAGGAGAATGGCTTCCGGTGGACCGCTCTAGCCTATTCGTGGTTTATTCGCAATTTTTTTTTAATCAAACCTTTCAGGACTCTCCCCATGTACGGCGCGTTTAATTATTTCCTAAATATGCCGTGTATCACAAGCGTATTATATTTGTGCTCATAAAAGTAACTTTCATTGGTTAAGTTGAAATCCTATTTATATTTCATCTATAAATTATAATTTTTTTAATTGTAAATAATTTGAATAAAAACGGTGAGAAAATGTGTGTGTTGGTAATGCCCAGTAAGAGATAGTTCTCATGCNTTTATATATTATTTTGTGAAGATATTTGCTTTCTGTATCGGTTGTATGTTGATCGTAAATACATTTCTTCACCAATGCACAGAATTTTCCTATCCAGAAGGCTTGTATTACAACAACGCAATATCGTAAGATGCGTGTACCACTGTCACTGAGTTACTGTACGTACTGAATCGAACTTGTTATTTATCGAGCTCTAGTGCATCACTTTATCGCACTCGCGGAAATCCATTTGTGACCCCGCTGAGAGTCGGACTTGACTCGGAGAGGAGGTAAGTGCACTGCCCACGCGGACACCTCGGCTTCAAGGAAACACGAAGGCCACACATAGAACCTCGCGCGCAAAGATGGGACGTTCTGATAAGTTTGGTAGTTGTACGAGAAATCCTATATCGAACTTTCTGTTATTAAGAAATTGGCAAAATTTTGAACGGTCCCAAACTTCTCACATTTCTCGACAGGAAAAAACGTTTGTTTTATGGTTATATTTTAAATTCAGAGTTAACGGTGTAAATGATTTTACTGTGGAAATATCTACGTAGCATCTAAAACTGTTTCAATAACAAAGGTCTTGAGGGGAAACGCTGTTCAAAGGGTTGCAACGTAACGAAATTGTACGTTAGTTTCGTTCCAGTTTTCCTTTACAACTTCCTCGAAACAGAGCAGCGAGTTCGTAATGACTCAATTGTATCGTGCGCTCACATGCAGGAGAACATTTGATCTCCTCGACTAGGAAAAATAAACCAAAAGGAAACCTAGCCCGAAGTCCACCTTACACGATATTCACTTTAACAGTTTTTCATTCGCATCCGTGGATACAAAGTGCTTTTTTTGCGTACACTTCTACAAGTTTTCGTAATCCTTTTATTATTGCTGGTCTCTGCGAGCTTCAAGCGATCGTCGTCCTGTTACTGGGCGTGGAGTACAGTTAATGTAGAAGGAGAATGGCTTCCGGTGGACCACTTTAGCCTATTCGTGGTTTATTCACAATTTTTTTTTAATCAAACCTTTCAGGACTTTCCCCATGTATGGCGCGTTTAGTTATTTCCTAAATATGCCGTGTATCACAAGCGTATTATATTTGTGTTCATAAAAGTAACTTTCATTGGTTAAGTTGAAATCCTATTTATATTTTATCTATAAATTATAATTTTTTCAATTGTAAATAATTTGAATAAAAACGGTGAGAAAATGTGTGTGTTGGTAATGCCCAGTAAGAGATAGTTCTCATGCAAAATATTACAGCTGAGTGCGCAAGAATTCGGTGCGTTGGCCTTTGGTGTAATTTTTCAGACTTAGTTAAGCTTAGTTTGCACGAGGCGGAGGAATGCCCTGCTAATAGAACTGCAGGGCTTCAGAAAAGTGTGAAGTAACCGTGAATAGATTATAGACCCGACTTTACAGCATTTACAAAACACACTATAAAGTAGTACACACACACACTAGTAACATTGTCACTAAAGTATAATCTATGTTGCAAATGAAAGTAGAATGCATTTACTTTGCAACAGTGTAAAGTACTTTGCTAGACTGCACTTATTTGAATGTTACAAAAAATTAATGCGAGTATATAGTTAACAAAATTTAACCGTGCAATATTTTCATTCTGAATGCTTCAGAAAGCACGTTTTGTAAGAAAATTGTCGTTATGTAGAAAAAATAATAATAATTACTGTGGTTGTATTCACAAATGTATTGGTACAAATGTAAAAAAATATTTTTATTTATTTATTTTATGTACGGTACGCATATTTTAGATATAAAAATTATAGCTATTGTGGTTGAAATGGATTGGCATAAAATCAAGTTTTAAAAATATTTGTAAACTTTATTTACAAAAAAAATTTACAAACAACTAGAGTAATTATTATGACAGTTTTGCTTGATNTTGTCGTTATGTAGAAAAAATAATAATAATTACTGTGGTTGTATTCACAAATGTATTGGTACAAATGTAAAAAAATATTTTTATTTATTTATTTTATGTACGGTACGCATATTTTAGATATAAAAATTATAGCTATTGTGGTTGAAATGGATTGGCATAAAATCAAGTTTCAAAAATATTTGTAAACTTTATTTACAAAAAAAATTTACAAACAACTAGAGTAATTATTATGACAGTTTTGCTTGATGGAGGTTCTTTTCAAAATGTGGTTTCTGAATCCTCCAGAAAGTAAATATGCTTAAACTTTGATTAAAAATAGGATTAAGCATTCAGTCATATTGGATGAGTAAATTCTAGCAAGATATCTTACAATGTTTAAAAATATATGCATTGTTCTTTCAGACGCAACATAAATCGTAATTTCCTGAAAATATTGGTATAGTTCATTCACTGTGACTCCCAACTTTTTTTGGAAGCCCTGCTAAAGTTATACTTTAAGAATATTCCTCCACCTTACGCAAACAAAGCTTAACTAAGTCTAGAAAACTACGCCAAAGGTACGACGCATTGCATTTCCGCGCATTCAGTTTAAAGATATTTCGCATTAGAAGTATTTCTTACCGCGCATTATAAACCACAATTTTCTGTCTAGTTTAAGTCATATTAACTACAANTAAACCACAATTTTCTGTCTAGTTTAAGTCATATTAACTACAAATGAAATAAAATTTATAGACAAAATATAAGCAAACGTCCAGTTGAACCAAAAAATAATAAACATTCATGCTAACAGAACTATAAAACGCTTGTGATACGAGAAGTATTTACGAAACAACCNAGGTACGACGCATTGCATTTCCGCGCATTCAGTTTAAAGATATTTCGCATTAGAAGTATTTCTTACCGCGCATTAAAAACCACAATTTTCTGTCTAGTTTAAGTCATATTAACTACAAATGAAATAAAATTTATAGACAAAATATAAGCAAACGTCCAGTTTAACCAAAAAATAATAAACATTCATGCTAACAGAACTATAAAACGCTTGTGATACGAGAAGTATTTACGAAACAACCNAACCAAAAAATAATAAACATTCATGCTAACAGAACTATAAAACGCTTGTGATACGAGAAGTATTTACGAAACAACCAAACATGGGGTGATTTTTCAAGGGTTTGATTCAAAAAATTGTTAAGAAACCGCCAATAGGCTATTGTGTGTGTACTACTCGTTATAGGCTGTTCTCGGTAAAGTGAGCACTTTTGAGCCTCTAGTTACTTTTCCTTTAGCCATTTTTTTTCCTCCTTTAACCACCTTTTTAGATAATTATTGTCATATACATAACAAGTACAGTGTGTATATTCCGCCGCACTCGGAACTTAACGTCTAAGGCTAAACTAAAATATATTTATTGACTATTATTCCCAATGATAGGGCTTTCAAAAGTGCTCACTTTACCGTGAATAGCTTATATGTAAAGCCACTGCCTCGCAGCGCAGTTTCAGCGCGTGCAACGGTAGAAAACGAACTCCGCTCAAACGGAAATTAAACACATTTTATTGAAATAAATTACGTTATCTACGAATTTTAATAACTTACTTTTATGATTACATTTAAATTTGTATTAGTCTTTTTTTGTTCTGTTCTTANCACATTTTATTGAAATAAATTACGTTATCTACGAATTTTAATAACTTACTTTTATGATTACATTTAAATTTGTATTAGTCTTTTTTTGTTCTGTTCTTAGAAATGTATTAAATGAATTGAAGTTTAAAAACCCTGTCACCGTATGCACGCGCTAACTATGTTTACTTAAAAACCAGTTAACAACGACGCTATTTCAACCGCGAAACTCTACGACACAGAAACTATCTTACGAAAATAAAACATACACTACATAGTCAGATTTTAACGTAATATTTGTTTTGTATAGTGAAGACGTCGACAATGGATTCCTGCATCTAAATACTACGTTTCTACCCTCCTACACCGGAATAATTTGCGAGACGTCCATTCTTACCTTGGATGACAATGTTCAGCTGTGCTGGCTGGCCGGGGCGAATGTGAACGTGGATCGCCTGGCGTAGCTGTTGTCCTGCGACGGTAGACTTCGAGGTCCGATGGGGGGGCCGACCCGGACACTCCGACCACGAGCATAGCAACACCGTTCCGTCCGTTTACAGAATACACACAAGGAATTAGGATGGCCAGCAGCAAACACGCCCGCGGTCAAACGCTACGATTTCAAACGCACGATACATCAAGACCACACAGCAAAATACTCGCGATCGAAAAACCCAAAAACGGAACTCGTGAAAACTCGCGAACAGTCTCACGGCACAAACACAAAAATGACTCCCCAACAAGTTTCAAAAATTCGAACAGTCACCGACGGCGGCTACAGAAGAACTGCTTGCAGAGTAACGACTGACTTTAGCTCCGACGATGTGGGGCGCTGCCGGCCTACTGATGTCACTGCACCTTGGTTGGCTTCCGTTGGCAGACCAATCTAAGATGTTTGGAGACGACGTGGTCGAAAATATTGAAACGGAAATGTTTTTATTAATTTTGTATTTCTGGATCAATCTATACCCCTGGGGTTTTTTTCACGTGTGTGGAGGGGGTTTGTAAACTCTGACTGGGACTGAGTGCGAGAGGAATCGGCTCCCGTTAGTGGTCATGGATGGATTCAGGTTAAGTTACGCCAAAGACCCCTCATGTCTTAAAAAATGATAGTTTTTAGCTCAGATGAAACTAAGTTTGTAGTTTTAATACTGGTTTCATTTTCCGTCAGTGAAAATAATTTGAAATATGTATGCTCAAATTGGAGCGAAACTTTATGCGAGTTTAGAAAGTCATGTTAGAGAAAGATAACATTCTCGCTCATTGAGCAGCGGAAAATGTTTCTGGACATCTGTATCAACGCACGTTTTTGGAGAGGAAATCTTAATGGGGGTTCAGAAAGTAAATGTAATTGCATGCTTCACAGGGAGAATGTTTTTTTTTATAATAATCAGTATTTATGCTTATTGTCGATCGGAAATTTTGTTACTGTATAAAGTTTTTAATGGAATTTATTTTGAAACATTTTGTTCCAATAATGTTTTGTACTCAGGAGAAATACGTTATGAAAATCTTTATCTGGAAATAACGTGTTCTATTCCTTCCATAGGGTGCACAATATGTTCCTTGTCAGGGTTAGTAATTCTTTCCTGTCCTACATGACATCTTACCTTGAAATTTGCCAATTAATCTGTTTTTGTGGTAGTTCTCTTAGTGAAGAGGACTGGGTAATAATTCTTTTGAAGGTTGTTTGAAATGAAAATTATCGGCATTCTGAGGGGCTGGCGTTGTCTTTGCATGTGATTATTGGGAAACTTGGCCCTGTTCGCCAAGGCGGCGAAAGAGCAGGTTTTCTAGAGATCACAATAGTTTTATAATATTGCTAACATATAACATACTACATAACTATTTAAATATATAACATTTTTATGAATATAGCTGTAATAATACAATGTGTTCCTGAAACACGTGGTCAAGCTGTCAGGAGATTGCTGACGTGAAAATAATGCAATTTAAATATAAAAATATAAATATAAAAAATATATAAATCTCAAATAATAATGGCTGTATAAGATCTTAAAGGCGGGGACCATAAAGCATATTATGTGGGATATTATGAAAAGTACTTTTGTTAGAGGAACAAAATTTGGTATAGGAATTAATTCAACCCAGATCTTGGATACAATGAAGGTATGATACGTCGTACTAAACTTCATCACGTAAGAAATCGCAGTTTGCACGTTGTTATTCCATACAACTTTGTTACCTTGAGGTAAAATTTATTTATGATGTCATCGTATTAAGCAGGACAACGTAATTAGCCAAAAAGGTACTATCGTCGCAACTCACCAGGACCCGCCGTTTTCGTGTAAAATGCACACAAAGGTTTCCGTTGGGTAATTATATATAATAGGGGCTTTTCTGAAAATAATTAAAAAAATTACGGAAAGTGGTATATTTCCACTCTACTAATTACCCAGAACACGAATTTCCTAGGGGAATTAACGTATTATCGATACTAACCGCAAATACGATAATGGGGAGGGGTATGAAGATCAGGGAAATAGTGGGGTAAAATCACAAAAAAATACACCAACAAAAAATACAAAAACACCTCAATTTAACATTTGTCCACCCAATTTCGCAATATGTGCCCACCTAACCTAACTTAACCTGACTCCACGATGAGTGAATCATTATTTTACATTTTTAATGTAACCTAGGATTGTAGGGTTTTAATCTAATCTGGGTATGTAGGGTGTTAATCTAACCTAGGATTGTAGGGTATTAATTTAACCTAAATAGTAGGGTTTTAATCTAACCTACAATTTTATTCTAATCCAGTATTTTAGGGTTTTAAATTAACAGTAAGACATACCGGAAATATATGAATTAACTCACCTAGGTAAGCGACGGGTACAATTCCACTGTCCTCGGTCAATTCAACTACCGTCGTGCACCTTACCTCACCCGACAAACACCATGCATAATCTACTAAAACGTCCAAGCAACATCCGCCACATAGCCGACTGTTACGCACAGAAACACTCGTACTAGCACCCTCCACTCTACAATCACAAGCCTTCACACGGTCGGGTTCGGACGTCACAAACCACGCACACACAATATTCCACACCGTGAACTACGCTGTATCGCATACAATGAGGTACTAAACTAGCGTACGTCATCACGTCCGCAGCCAATAGGAGGCGTTAGAACAGAATTACAAGGCTATTCAACATGGTGTCTGACGTAAATGATTCCTGCGGTTATTTCAGTTTGGTCACATGTTTCCGAAACACATTGTATATCTTCATATAAATAATGTATACTAAATAATTAACTATCGAAATAATAACAAATAAGTACAAAAATAGATGATAAAATTTTTTATAAAAAACTGTATTACACTTACGTCTTTTTAAATTGGGGAAAAATTAAATATATTAATTTCTCTAAACATTAGTTAGGTGAAAAATATTTTAAAAATTGTTTGTAGGAACCGAATTTTTAACATGCAATTAGGAATAGTTTCCGATGTCGTCAGAATAGCACAAATAGGTTGTTTGAAATGCATTATCCACGTGCTCGCAGCTTGAAGTTCTGTGTTAAAATTCGAATTTTAATCCCTTCAAAAATGAACTCTAATTATGACACTGAGCTATGTATCTCAGGGACGTTAGTTTCTTTATTGCAGTAAATACGTATAACTGGGTCAAAATAAATCTTTAAATTTTTTCCTTAATATTTATAAAAGCAAATCCGACATTTTTCTCTTTGTGTCCGTAGTGAGTATTATCGTTGTATTTGCATTTCCAAACAAATTGTTATCAGATACAGTATTCAAATAAAAAAATTCCTAAATACATATTTATTATAACACCGCTTCAAAGCCCCTTACACTCAAATGAACGTTTTCATAGCGTAGGAACTTGACCGTCACAAGTAATACATTTCGAGTAAGATGTTCTTGCTTCTGTCTTGTAAGGGAAAATTGTCTGCATGGCAGCGATATTCCCTTCTCGATTTTTGGAGCTTCATTTTACCAAAAATAAAAACGCGGACCTGCTTTCCTTCCATTGCCGTTTTATACGGCGAGCGCTCTATGTTTTCTCTCTCCTCAGACTTGAGAAAAGTAAAAGAGATGGCGTCTGTCGTAAAGTAAGATGTAGAAGGCGCAGACGTTCGTAGTCTGACTTCGCTGAGCTCGGGCAGCTGTCCTGCCCCCTCCCTCGCCTAGCCTCGCGCAACTTTCCTAACTACGTCGGATCGCGCCAAACTAAGCATTACAACGTTGCCTGGAATAGAAAACACCCGACCTATGCCCTTTTCAAAGGTATCTAGTTTACTTTCAAGATTAAGTTTACAAAATTCCAAGGCACAGCGTATATATAGAACTCCTCAATATACACTGAGGCGACAAAAATCATGGGATACCTCCTAATATCGTGTCGGACCTCCTTTTTGCCCGGCGAAGTGCAGCAACTCGACGTGGCATGGACTCAACAAGTCGTTGGAAGTCCCCGGCAGAAATATTGAGCCATGCTGCCTCTATAGACGTCCATAATTGCGAAAGTGTTGCCGGTGCAGGAGTTTGTGCACGAACTGACATCTCGATTATGTCCCATTAATGGTCGATTGGATTCATGTCGGGCGATCTTGGTGGCCAAATCATTCGCTGAAACTGTCCAGAATGTTCTTCAAACCAATCGCGAACATTTCTGGCCCGGTGACATGGCGCATTGTCATCCATAAAAATTCCATCGTTGTTTGGGTACATGAAGTCCATGAATGGCTGCAAGTGGTCTGATAGCAGCTGAACATAACCCTTTCCAGTCAATTATCGGTTCAGTTGGACCAGAGGACCCAGTCCATTCCATGTAAAAACAGCCCACACCATTATGGAGCCACCACCAGCTTGCACGGTTCCTTGTTGACAACTTGGGGCCATGGATTCGTGGGGTCTGCGCCACACTCGAACCCTACCATCAGATCTTACCAACTGAAATTGGGACTCATCTGACTATGTCACGGTTTTCCAGTCGTCTAGGGTTCAATCGATATGGTCACGAGCCCAGGAGAGGCGCTGCAGGCGATGTCATGCCTTTAGTAAAGGCACTCGAGTCGGTCTTCTGCTGGCATAGTCCAGTATAGCCAAAGTTCGCCGCACTGTCCTAACGGACACGTCCGTCGTACGTCCCACATTGATTCCTGTGGTTATTTCACGCAGTGTTGCTTGTCTGTTAACACTGACCATTCTGCGCACACGTCGTTGGTCTCGGTCATTAAGTGCAGGCGGTCGGCCACTGCGTTTCTCCATGGTGGGAGGTTATGCCTGAAATTAGGTATTCTTGGCACACTCTTGACACTGTGGATCTCGGAATGTTGAATTCCCTAACCATTTGCGAAATGGAATGCCCCATGCGTCTAGCTCCAACTACCATTCCGCGTTCAAAGTCTGTTAATTCCCGTCGTGCGGCCATAATCACGTCAGAAACCTTTTCACATGAATCACTTGACTGCAAATGAAAGCCCAACCAATGCACTGCTCATTTATACATTTTGTACGCGATACTACTGCCATCTGTATATTTGCATATTGCTATCCCATGACTTTTGTCACCTCTGTGTATTTGAACTGCACATGTTATCTAGTTAGCGCCTGACGAGAATATTAGACTTAGGCCGGACTCACAATAGTCCGTCACATCCGACAAATCGTCCGTCAATCCGGCGGTCATGTTATACTTTTAGCTTTGGACGGACGGATAAGTCACCCCTTATTTACGACGTTCCTTAAACGTGAATACGTACTTTGAAATAAATTTCAAGGCTGTGGAATCTACGTTGATTTATCTTGTGTGGCAAATTCAGGAATTTAAGTATTAAAAAAATTCAGCATAGATTATTATCACGAGAAAAAAATTATTCCCCCAAAATAGTTACCTTGAAAATGTATTTCCAACCACAATATATCTCCAAATAGAGATATGTCGGAGAGTTAAATTGTCAAGTTGAAATTTTGCCGCGCAGAAGTATTGACGGATGACGGATTGTTGTGAATCGCTTTCAACTAACGGACGAAAGCACAGCCGGATGACTGTCAGACAGACGGGTGACTGACGGATGCGACGGATTACTGTGAATCCGCCTTCAGGCTACTACTAAGTAAGACCCAGAGGTAACCCATCCACCACATGAAAGTAACCATGAATCTCCTTGCCATTCATATCCCTCTGAACGATAACGATGTTAATCGAATTCTGGCTTCAGCAAAAATAATCGATAACTCGTCCGCCTGAGTACAGATATCCCGCTAAATTTTGGTTTTCGTTCGACCTCTTGAATCAAATGATTAAGTTAAACGTCGTCCTGTTGTTTGTTATGTTCGTGGGAACGAAGGTCACTTGCAGTTTTACTGCCTGCTTGAGAAAAAAAACCTGTAGGAGTGGGTAGTGTTAATTTTTTTTTTATCTAGTAAAAATAGACCAAGTTTATTGTTTGTTCCTTCGCAAATAGAGGTTTCTACTGCGAATGCGTTAATAGATTCAGGTAATTCTGCATCTTTCTTGAGCCACGAAATGTGTAACCAGTTAACGTGTGATAATTTAGTTGGGGTTATTGAAGTATCGCAAGGCCACACTGCCGTATTTTCTCTTGCTGATGGTGGATTAGTAAAATCTCAGGTCGTAGCGACCATAAAGGTGAAAATTTAAAATTTTTCATGGGTAATGCAGTTTTAATTATTTAAGGAGTTGTCATATTCTATTATTATAGGTATTGATTTTCTTGGAAAAACTCGTGTTGTGTGGACGTGAAGAATAAGTGTTTACGTTTTGAGTTTCCTCCGGAGTTTCCTGTCCCATTGGCACATGTTCAAATGGTTCGATTAGGGAAGTTGTTACAGACAGAGATTATGAAATTAAAGACGGAAACGACAAAATTGTGCCACTACACTAAAAGTCCCATTGTTTTAAAGTTGAAGAATCATGAACCCGTGTTTTCAGTCCCGTATTGTGTGCAACCACTCAAAGATCCTATTTTAAACCAAATAATTGCTGAATTGAGGAAAGAAGGTATTCTAGAGGATTCGTACACCTCTTATACGAGTCCCTCATTTCTCATCCCTAAGAAACAACGAGGGAAATGCAATTTAATTCATTATTGCAGGTTAGTGAATTGTAGGATTTATGTCGATCCGTACCAGAGACCGTGTTTCAATATTTGTGCGTGCAGGGCTGCGTTTTTCACCATTTTGGACCTGAACTCGGCGTTCTTGCAGANAGAGGATTCGTACACCGCTTATACGAGTCCCTCATTTCTCATCCCTAAGAAACAACGAGGGAAATGCAATTTAATTAATTATTGCAGGTTAGTGAATTGTAGGATTTATGTCGATCCGTACCAGAGACCGTGTTTCAATATTTGTGCGTGCAGGGCTGCGTTTTTCACCATTTTGGACCTGAACTCGGCGTTCTTGCATAGTGAACTTCATCCGAATTCTAGAGAACCGTTAGCATTTTGAACCACTTGTGGCCTATGTCAGTAACGTTTACCGATGGGAGTAAATTGCGGTCGACAAGGAATGTCAGGAGAATTATTTCAGGTGTTAGGTAAATGCGTACATGATTTTGTGCTCGTGTAAATATACGATGTGTGTATATCTAGTAACATCATAAAGGAGTACCTTGAGAACATTCGTCGGGTGTTAGAGGCTTTGCGGCAAGCAGGTCTGACGATTAATCCCTATAAGATAAGTTGGGCATAACAACATGTCAGGTACTTAAGATTTATTACAGCTGATGGTCCATCACGCACGGACCCGGAAAAATTATAGCTATCGTAAATTTATCTGTGCCGAAAAACGTGCGGGAGTGCTCGACGTTTTTTGGGTATGGTTTCATTTTATGGTAAGTTTATACCGAATTTTTCCCATATTACAGAAACTTTGAATTTCTTGAAAAGGAAATACACCGAGGGGGTTGTGTGCTGCCAATCGGCCTGACATAGGATCCGGTTGTGCTCTACGCCGCATATTGTTATGTAAAAGAATAATGAAAATAAGGTGGGATGTTCATCATATAAACTGTGCAAGACATGTTGATAATGCTTCCCGTAATCTGTACGCGATACTCAGAAATGATGAATACAAGTTCTTCAATTATTTTAGAATTTCTACTGCTTCATTTGATGAACTTGTTGTATTATCCCAAGGAACTATGCAAACAAAACTATGCCTCCTCAAGAAATGTTAACTGTCACTCTCAGGTAAGAACGAATAAGTTAGTTTATATTGGTAGTAATAACATTAAATAATGTTAATATACGGTTAAAACATTTAATCTCGTAAATTTGTAAACAAATTAAAGTGAATGTAGCCTGGTCCATTCGTACTTGTGCTTGATTATCATCAACATAAGGCGTAGACACATTTTAAAACTATGTACCGTCCTGATGAATAGGATAGTTATTGTACATTTCTATGATAGGAATGTAGACCAAGCTCTATAAAAGCACAGTTGGTACGTGATGTGAACTATACTTTTTCATAGTAGAAAAAACACTGAAGAAGACAATACAACTAGCCTTTGAATAATTTTGTAAAACCGCTAGAGAGCCCTTTTACAACACGAAGCCCTCTTCTCCGTAACTTTCTGAGTACGCCTGCTCTGAAAACCCAGACACTAAGGTCTGATTTGAAGACCAGGACTGACTGGCGTTCTTCTCGAATTCTTAGAGCCACGAAACGTTTGGGATCTTCACTGTTGATGCGTCGTTCTTGTGCATTTTGGGGGGTTCCCACGAACGTTGTTGGAAGACGTTGGAAGAGGAGAATGCATTGGCTGCCGGAGCAGTGTGGTTGCTGCTGCTGAACGCAAGGCTGATGTCCGTATCGGTTGCAATATTCTGGAGGAGGCGGCCACGGAATCGTTAATGCAGAGTAAAATGCTGCAGAGGCATTCGATGTTGTAGCTGCTGTTGGTGGCGATGGTTTATTGTTTTTGTCTGAGTAATCCATAGCTAGTTTCATAATATCCATTCGAAATTTCATTTTCTGATGTATTGGTAGGTGCTTTATAAAGGGAATCAGGGATTGGGAAAAGGCCGTATCATCACATTGTGGAGCCTCAGCCCAATGTTCTGTTCTTCCTATTTTGCCAGGTCGCACATTGTCTAAATAATCTTCGATTTTTGGTTCCAACATTTTTGAGGCTCTTCGTTGTGTGCCAGCCGAAACACTTCGATCTTCCAGTACAGATCAGATCGCCTTTGATGAGTTCCGATCGCAACTGCGGTGTCATCTTAGGCCGTGCCCTCAGAAACTGCTCGACCGTCATTGTCTAAGGATGACTCGGAATAACCGGAATGTAAAACAGCATTCGAGAACCGTAGTTGTGGTGCATAAACATAGGTATTTGCCTTTTTCCGAGCCTGACCGGACTTTATATTTCTTGTTCTTTCCACTCCTAACATAAGAAAGTTTGAACTCATCTTATGCCTTTCTTTCCAAAAATGACTATACCAGCAACAGATACATTTATAACAAATTATAAAGTAAATACGAAGACTAATGCGACATTACTGTACTTGAAAGCAATATTTTATGTTGTTTTAAAGCAAGAAACGACAGCTACCATAATTTATCACAATAAGCCCCCTCCATTTTTGTTAATAACAATCCGGATTATGTTCATTTAAAATCTTAAGAAATGAAATCTCTCTTAATTAAAGAGATTTTTCTTTAAAAATGCGTCAAATTCAATTTTTTTTATCTCTGAGCATGATAAATAATTTCTTACATCAGTTCAGGTAACTCTTAAAATGCTTTACATCTGCGTTGCCGTCGGTGACTGACACATTCAAATTTGGGCTATTGTTCTGTACGAGTCTATAAAAGTGGGGAAGAGACATCGCTTCCAACGAAACTCGTTTAAATATCAATATTTAAATACCTTTTCCGAATCGCAGCTGTTTCACTTCAGCACGAGGAAATAAAAAATGCACGCGTCAGCCTCGTATTTCGTTACCCTGGCTTGAAAACGTTTTGATTATAATCCACGCTCTCTCTTTGCGACAATCAAGAATGCCTCTTTGTGCAGGTACAATGCATATATTTTATTCGAAACACGTGGGTCGCAGCTGTCACGCTAAATGGAAAGAGAAAAAAAAATAAAAGCTGAAATGACGGAAAATTCGCAAAAGACAATTCTGAAAGCCATGTCATGTCTAAAAAGAGGGGATGTTTGCTTGCGCAACTGTTTGCGAAATTTCAAGTCGAAGAAAGAAGAAATAAAGAAGAAGCTGCTATTGGCCGAACACTTCACCGTGATGTTTTTAACTTGGGCAGGTGTGTACAAAATATTGTATTCGTAACTTAACTACATCAAAAAACAATTTATTTTTATTATTATTATTTTGCATTCAGCCAAGAGCGTATATTATCAGTAACCTAGAAGAGTGTACGTGAGTATAAAACCAAGATCACTATCTAACGGTATCTTGGAAACACTATAAAAAACAGTCCTTAGAAATTTTTACCTACGGCAAAGAAACCCGTTTCTTAGAAGCTGTTTTGTTCACAGTAACACAATATTGCTTTAATCCAAAGAGTAGGTTACAGAAACATAGATTTGCTGTCAATAATTTTGTTCTTTATACGTTTTTGTTCTATGGCAACATTACGTTCCTTCATAACAAATATATAAACATTATTTGAGCTCCTTTTGTTTGCAGTAAAGAGATACTACTTCGTGCCGAAGGTAACCGTTTAGCGATAGTTTCTGTCGTTCATTGCAGTTTTCCGTATCTAACTATTGTCCCGACGCCAACGTTCATAAACCAATATACACTGAAGAGCCAAAAAAAACTGGTACACCTGCCTAATATCGCGTAGGGTCCCCCGAGCACGCAGAAGAGCCGCAAGACGACGTGGCATGGACTCGACTAACGTCTGAAGGTATGCAGGAGGCATTGAAATCTGCGCCAATTTGAGAAAGGGTTGCACGTCTGTCACGTTGAATGAGTCTCGTCAGTCGTCGTTTGTACCGTTCTTTCACGATCTTTTTTCGGCCGCAGCGATGTCGAAGATGTGATGTTTTACCGGATTCCCGATATTCACTGTACACTCGTGAAATGATCGTACGCGAACATCCAAATGTTATCGCTACCTCGGAGATGCTACGTTCCATCTCTCGTGCACCGACTATAACACCACGTTCAAACTCATTTAAATCTTGATAACCTGCCGTTGTAGCAGCAGTAACCGATCTAGCTACCGACCGCATCGCGTTACTCTGATTGGATCCATACCTCTGTTATTTGTATACACACGCCTATACCAGTTTTTTTTTTTTTTTTTTTTTTTATAGTGTATTTTGCAGTTACGAAACTGCAAGTGAGAAAATGCACAATACTGCAGACGTTTAATGTCGTTCCGAAGTGCAGTGGTTCTCCAAATAACTTACCTCGATTCCTCCCTAGTGATGACATCGTACTTTGGCCCGTGTTACCACTTAACAAAACCTTTCTGTCAAAAGCATTCCGAACGCAAAGTCGTATGGTGAAGGGCGTTATAACAGTAACGCGGAGATGGTCACCTAATAACGTCTCTTGACAATGTCTCGAGCCAAAGGATGTCAAGAGAAACAAACATTTATGTTATTTGGCAGTATACTTGGTTCACAATACGTCTCATACTCGAACGTACCGAGTCGNGTGGTGGTGGTGGTGAGGGTTTCCATGGTGACGAAGTTTCGATCTTTTTCTTGATTAGTTCTAGGTGTCTTTGCTATGTTATTTGGCAGTATACTTGGTTCACAATACGTCTCATACTCGAACGTACCGAGTCGGAACTCGACTGGCCGTGTTCTCTGGTAAACAAAACAGTAACAGAGAACGGAAGTTCACAACAATGTCGATTTTTTGCTTAAAATTCGCAGCAAACAACTGAACAGAGTTGAGTTCGTATAAATCAAGTTTTAATTAAAGTTCTTTAGTACCACAAGACCCAGAAAAAAAATCCACGAATAAATGTATAACTCCGCTCGGCAAGAAACAAAAAAAACTCTGTTTGCCTGTCTCCGTGTATAGTCTATTTGCGGTTTCTTCAAACTTTTTGGATCAAACCTTTGAAAAATCATCCTATGTATGACGTGTATGGATATTTCTTAAATATGTAATTTATCACAAGCGTTTTATACTTTAGTTAACATGAAAGTATATTTTTTTTGTTGACGTTTATTTGTATTTTACTTATAAATTATAATAATTCATCTGTAATTAATATAAATAAAAATAGGGAGAAAATATATGTTTTGGTAACACCTAGGAAGAAGTAATTCTTATTAAAGTGATGAAGCACGAATGCGGTGCGTTATCTCTTTGATGTAATTTTCTGCACTAAGCTTTGTTTGAGGTAGAGGAATAACTTTAACGGTAGAATTTCAGAATGGCTTCAGAAAAGTTAGAAGTAACTGTGAATGGACTATACCTAAATTATTGAATGCTGTGTCCTTGGAATAAATTCGAATATAAGCCTTCGTGATACATCTGTGCACTTTGCGAAATAATCTGGCACAACCTCCCGTCATCGTTCGCACAATTTTCTTCCATCATAGTCAAGTATAAGATATGCCGGTTTGAGGCACCAAAGGAAGGCCACCTGAATAACACAGCCAATTTCAGTGGCAGAATAAAATATTTCAGACAAAAGTTGCTTGAGTTCAAGTCGCTAATAACTTGATAGTGATAATTACCTCGTACGTACGAGGGTACATAAGATGCAAAGGTACCAACTTCGTTACTTTAAATGGAATGATAATTTTTATTAACACCACTCGACAGTGCGTATTATGATGTAATAAATGATTCTTCGCAGAATTTTTGGTGGTCATTGGATCCGTTGGTCTGGAAACACGAAATGGCCTGCACGTTCCCCGTACTTGACGCCAATGGACTTTTATCTGTGGGGAACATTAAAGCAACAGGTCTGCAAAGACCCACCGACGACTCCCGAAGACATGAAAGGCCGTATAACACGAGCTTGTTCTGCGATACGTCCAGATGAAATTCTACGTGCGGTATTGTCCGTTCAGAACCACTTTACATTATGTATCGATGCTTCCTTTGCTATATTATTGTGATATCAGGTGTTCAAATTGGTGACCTTGTGCATTGGTGCATGCTGTACGGCGATTCTGAGCGGACAGTACCGTACGTCGAATTTCATCGGGACTTATCGCAGAAAAAGCTTGTGTTATACGGCCTTTTATGTCTTCGGGATTCGTCGGTGGGTATTTTTATACATATTGCTTTAATGTTCCCCGCAGATAAAAGTCCATAGGCGTTAAGCACGGGGAACGTGCAGGCCATTTCGTGTTTCCAGCCCGACCGATCCAACGACACTATCATACGTACTATCGTGGAGTGTTAATAAAAATCATAATTCCATTTCAAGTAACGAAGTTGACCTTTGCACNCACTATCATACGTACTATCGTGGAGTGTTAATAAAAATCATAATTCCATTTCAAGTAACGAAGTTGACCTTTGCACCTTCTTCACCCTCCCACGTACGGGGTAATTATCCCTATCAAGTTATTAGCTCCTTGGACCCAAGCAACGTTTGTCTGAAACATTTTCTTCTACCACTGAAATTGGCGGTGTTATTCAGGTGGCCTGTCACCCGGTATGTAAGAACAATTTACGGTCGTTAAAAAGAAATTTCCCTCGTCATTGCTGCCGACTGTGGTAACGAAAATTCAACCTGTTTGAAAATGAATCATTCCACAGTTCGGAATGTAATGTCCGTTCGAAAGACGACGTAGTGCAGCGCGGTAGCAACTTGGCGGTGAACAACCACGAAGCTAGTTGTGTGCGGTGCCTCTCGTGAACGATCCTGGCGCGGAAACTGCAACCACCAGCGGGATATGTACCAGAGTTCGGTGCTCCGCCAAGCCTTGGACCATTCCCTTGGAGCGCGGGAGGGGAACCTCCGTAGGACCTAGTTGTGTACGAGTCACTCCAATACAGCATGGAGAAACAAAGAGGCCGAGGCAACATTCCTACCCCTGCACCCTCACACGTACATAGTAATACATATTATTACATACGGCAATAAAGCAAAATGTTATTTAGAGTAAATAGCAATGGGGTTGATAAAGAAAGTGGAACTTACATACGTGTGACCGAAATGAGTTTTAATGAAAGTGAAACAACATAACAATAATAAAATATTTTTAATGTGTAACAACAGTAACAACCGTAACAAAGGCTTTATATATATATATATATATTTATATAAATGTTGTGTCCGTTTGTTCGGACGCGTGTAACTCCCGAAAAAATCAACCAATTTTCATTCTGTTTATTATAAACCTTCCTTTCGTTCCCACGAATGTTTATACGCCTTTCTTTTTTATCTGTATTACCTGCAAAGGTACTAAAATTTGCAAAAAGCTCATTTTTACCATGCTTTCGCGTCAGGAAGCGCCTTTGTTGACAGCTGTGTGTTTGAACATTTCAGTTTGTTGATCTCAATGTATATATATATATAATTATATATATATACTTACATATATACATATACTTCTTTCAATTAATTTCGCAGAAATGAATAGAACCAAAATCTTTTATGCCACAGCAACGCGTGGCCGGGTAAGCTAGTATATTATGATATCTTGGATTTGACAACAACAAACTGTTGTAATAAAATAAAGGTTTTTTATGAAATAAATTGTCGTTAATTTATTGGGATCCCTCAATTAAACAATTTAAATTCCTAATTGCACAATTTGTCGAGTCATAATAAAATTTAGAGGTTACGTTCTTTTTTTTCTTGATTGATTTAGTCAAAAATAAGTTTGTTAAAAAAACAGCGACTTGATTACTGTATAGTTCAAAGATTCATGCCCATGCCGAAAATGACGGGAAAATGACTGGACTTCCCCGAGACATTGCCCATCTCCAGGACATCTCCCTTACCAACGCCAGCATCGGTGTTACTTCGTCATAAAATTGGCCTCAAAAAGACGCAAGGTGACTTCGAAAAAAAAAAACATGGGGTGTGGCTGCGACGGGGACACGGCCGTTTGTTTTGCGTGAATACGTCTACGTTTTTACGTTCCCGGCACCGCTTCACTCGATCATATGGGGTTTCATGGGTATCACTGGATTGCTCTTGAGATGCTCTTTCCAACCGTATACGATTTTTGTATTTCGACTTGGCTTTTTGACGAGTATAGGGCGACATTGTGTTCAGTTTTCAATTTTTTTTTTTTACTTTAAACTCATACAATTTCACCACAACCACGCCACACAAATGGTTTAAACACTCAATCGATTGATCTCGACGAGAGCTGTTGATTAAAACTTATACGAGCGTCGTAGCTACTCCGCGTCAAAAGTTATACTACGCGGAAATTATGAGACGCGGCGAAACGAACTCAAAATGGCGGTGCCCCCACCCNCCCCGCCCCCGCCGCGCGCGACGCTTCGCAGTCCTCGCTCAACGTAACAAATTCTTTGATCCTTTGGCAATCGAGTGGTGTAATAGAATTTAAGATGTATACGATAGATTCTGAGCTGCAATGCCAAACTGTATCCCCCGATTTTGTTATCATTAGATTTTCTGGATTGCCCACTATGGTTACTGATATCCAACAAGACGACCAAAATGGCCCCGCTTTAATAATAACATGATAGTGTTTTTGTGTTATTTTTCGGGTGACATCATGTAAGAAAATCATTAATACCAAATTTTGTAATTTTAATTTGTATATAGGATAACAGTTCGCTATTAAAGGGTGTAATAAATTTAATAGAGGTAGTAATTTATACGGAATCGCTACAAAAATTTTGAAAAGACTATTCCAATTTAAAGAGTGTTCCTCTGCAATCTTTTTAACGAAAAAAACTGCGGCGGTGTAGCGACTTAGATAGAGCGCATGCCTTCCGCCAAGACGATCGATTTCCGGCCAGGTCACCTCGAATTTTTCGCATGTGATAAATCTGGTGGAAGTTGCCGTTGGTCTATGACACATGACGGATACTCCAGTTCCTCGCACAATTGCATTCGGTCGCTGTTCCAGCTTCACCTTACTTCTTCCTCATTGGTGCCACTGTAAGATCTACATAACTCCAGGACTCTCACTCCCTTCGAACCGATGATAAGATCTACCCTGTAATTATCTATAGGAAATCCACACCAACAAATAAGCAATATTTTCTATATAATTGGGATGGATGAAAAAATATCCAAACTGCAGGGGTGCCTCCCCCCCCCCCTTTTTATACCACGCAACCATATAACGTAAAAATAACACTTTAAATGGTTGTATATAAGCTATATGAATACTAAAAATAAATAAAATAACGTTAGCTTTGGAATGATGCTGCATCGACCAGGAAAACGTCCAGGAAGAGCAGGCGAAGGCCAAGTGACGAGTCACAAAAGTCGCTTCTCAGGAATCCTGTGCAGCTCGGTTGCCATGAATCACTCTGCACCGATACAACTACCTCTGCTTGGTACACAACAGCATCCTTGGCCAGCTGAGATGAAGCAGTGTCGGTGCACACGTATCTCCGGTGCCGCTTTGTAGTACTATGCTGACAATCGGCCAATGCACACATGCGGTTATTGGCCGTAGCTGCGAGATTGACGATGTTTTCAAATTAAGAACCCTTCATATAAGATGTGGAGAAGCATGCCGAGCTTTAGGAAATATGCCTTGGAAGAATTCCACAAACGTACCAAAAAAACAAAGCTTGTGGATTTCCATTTGCAGACAGTTTTGCAAAGGATCTGATGAATAGAGGGAAAAAAACCTTTTGAGTAAATCCATCAGCATTTTACATTGTTGAAGTTTATGAGTGCATAATACTTACACAAGAATATGTGATTGAAATATAACAAAAACGAAAACGGAACAAAGAAACGTCGTTACCGTATTTTATCGTTTGGACTTTCCTAATAAATATCACAAAACAAAAATTTTAATTTTTTTTAACAATTATAAAATGTTTGCATGAATAAAATTACCTATTTTATCCGATTGAGTTTGAAAATTAAAAAAAAAAACTCTATTTGGTTTTTACTGTTGAAATAGGACTATCAGTCATTATATTTTAATAATAAAAATAAATTTAAAAAATTGTTTTTTGGTGGTGATGAAAAAAGTAAAAGGCAACTGTCGTTACACGACCAACATCAGCCTGCATGTTTTCATTTAGCTGTATTGAAGAGTCTTACAGATTATTTATTACAACCATTGCATACTCGCTGTATCTCTAAGGTTTTTCAGTAAAAGCATGCGTTATACGTCATCAATATCTATAATAAACTTGTGTACATGGTACGCAAAAATTAATCGTTTTATTAGATACTGCTTGCCGATCTCTTTTGTAGGAATAGTTCAGTCTGTGCAGTATTTGTGCGCAGCATGTGAACAGATGTGTAAAAAATTAGCGACCGCTTTGCTGTTAAATTCATACGACAAAAATATAGACTGCGTAATATTTACGTCATAACCAATACTTGACGAACATTTATAAATAGTGTTGTAGTGTCGGCAGCGAATGAAACGCAACTCTGAATCAATATTTGACTGTTCATTCGGCATAGTTATATTCGCTCCAATAACCTATATTTTTTATAGTAATTCTAGTAGTATGTAACCCCACTAGTTATTTAATAATACTGGGTTTAGATAGGTATGTAATATATTTTGTGCATGGTAGAAGTTGTAAAGTACTTCTACATACTCGTACGTTTAGAATATTCAAAATTTATTTTTGTTTGAAAAAAAAATTTGCTTNTGCTCCCTGTGCACTCTCGGCATCCCCTCCCCCCGGGGAAATGCTTGCACGTAAACCCTTCACCGAGTTCGGACAGTGGCCACAGAATGCAGAGGGCACCACTTTCCACTAGCCTTTTTGCTAAAAACCTGTTTCCCGGTAAACATTTCCACCAGCTATTATTTTTACTAGATACTCAAGTCACTAAATGAATCTATGTGTATTTCCTCGTGATTTGCCGTCTTTAGTTTGTTTGTGCTCCCTTTCGTTTGTCTGTAGTAGTAATTTCAAATGCGCGTCGAGATTCCAAGTTTCGAGAAGTACAGGAAGGAACCGTTTTCGTTGGGTTGCAAATGAAAAACATAACAATAAGGCACTTCAAAGCGTAGAATACAATCAATTTAGTTTAAAAAAGGGCTGCTTGACACGTGAAATTATCCTCAGATCATGGAACAACTGCAAATAAATGGCCAATAAAAACTTAATTATTCCTTAACAGCGTATTTTTAAAAAAAATAACTGAACTTGTAAGTAATTAGTTATGATCTTCAGTGTACTAAAGAAAGATCGAGAACGAAAGTACACAATAATGAGCAAATTTTATAAGGATACTACCCCCTTAATCTTGCGCCAAACTCCCTTGGTTTAACAATAGTGCTTACCGACCCAGTGTTATGATCCAGTAAATTGGAGCTAATATTTTACTTCCATATTTACTTAGAAGATATTTAAAGTAAATGATTTAGTCTGACAAACATGAAAGACACGATAAACAGTAAACTTAATACTAACAGAGCCAAGAATCTGCTTGACTTTGAGAACAGGAACATTCTGCAGTAATGCGTGAATCATGGATGAAAAGTAAACGATTTTAAAATGCAATACTCAATCAAAACCGTATTAAATAAAGTTGTGTAAGAAAAATAATAATAATTAATTTGTGACTGTACTAATGATAAAAAATAATCAAAAATAATTTGTCAATAAATTTTATTCGCATTCTTAATAATAATAATAATAATAATAATAATAATAATAAGAGTAACATCAGCTCGTACTCTTTAACAAGTACAATATGGAAGTCGCCCGGATACGAAACAAGAACATTCTATTTAGCATGCACATCAACAGCAACAGTCGGTTTCCGGCCCCTGCCAGATTTACTGTATAGTCATAGCACGCTATTAAAACTTCGCCCATTTTAATTAACTGTGTAGACGTCCGTCATCAAATTACGAAAATCACGTAATGCCACGTGTTCAGTAGAAATAAGTTAGGCAAGTTCGCGTGGCTTCCATATTCTCCACTTGCACAAAAGATTCCAATATTTACTCTGTCTGTGATGTAAATTAGCGCTCAGCGTGAATGCCAGCATTCGCGTAGCGAATTACGTGGATGCTCCCCCCTCCCCTTTCCACCTTGTCGATTTGACAGAGTCGCGTGCATTCTGAGCGCACGTGTTTGCAGTGGTTCGCATATTTGTTGTTTGTGTGGTCTATCTTTTTCCACGCCACGATCACAACTTCAGATTCAAAACAAATACTCGTTTAACGCATATTTTAATATTCATATTTTTTTTAATCAAATATTTTGTCACGATTAATTTTTGTGAGTTTTCTCAACTATTTTAATAATTTAAATGTACTGCATCAGATCTTGCGACCTGTAGGGCGCAAGCAAGCTTTGTACAGGATGCAAATATGTAAATGAATAAAACGGACAAGCGAGAGCAGATGACCCGTATGTCCGCTACTAAAATTATTAAACAAATATATTTAAAACAAACTAAACCAAGCAACGCGCAAGAACGGTATGCACGAGTTTATTAAATGGAAAACGTATTGCTTGATGTACTCGTAGCTGGACTAAGATTCGCAATTACTACAAAATATGTCGTATGCTATTTGGTGGAAATAACTACGGTTACCGTCGATATGTTGCATTTAATTTTATGACGTGGTCGCATACTTCGCTTTTAGTGATTTATTGTTTGCAAGGAAAATGACCAAATTAAAATAATAAGTACCCTAGCTTTATTGCCTATACCAGCGTTTCCTAACCTTTTTCAGCCACGGATCCCCACTTATTTCACTCACCTCAGTCAGCCTCGCACACCGCCCGCTGGCGCACGTTCGTCGTGCTAAGTAAGCGTAGCGATTACCAGACACCTGGTGGCATTTATTTATTATTGTTAAATGGTCAATATATGAGACTGCGGACCACCATACATATACTCGTGGACCCCCAGGTTAAGAAACACTGGCCTATACAACGTTTTCGACGAATTTGCAAGTAAATAGACTAACCAAGGGTTTGGAACGCTTGCAGGTAACCGAAGCTCACTGCACTCGAAGCGAGAGTATCGTAGAAGAGAGAAGGCAAATATTATATGCGCCTACGATGAAGCTTAATTTTAATACGTATTGCTCCCGAGTGTTATACATTTTGCTTAATATATTGTTTTAAAACTCTTACAAAAAGGTTTAGATAAATAACAAAAAGGGCCTTCCTTGTTTACTTTGATTAACAGNAGGTTTAGATAAATAACAAAAAGGGCCTTACTTGTTTACTTTGATTAACAGTCGTAAAAAAGAAACGACGATGCTTCTGTTTCGTAAAATTTAATTTAGAATAAAAGTTTGCCGCACTAACTTATTCCATTATAACATTTGAAGACAGTGATGTGTTTTGCTGTGGCTGTAGAGCTTTGTAAAGTTACAGATTATCCTGACACCCAGTTTTCCGTCTCTAGTGCGTTCAGTAATATTTCTAAAAATAAAAAAAATACCCGTGTTTAAACTCCAAATGTGTATAAGGTTTTTTTCTTTTTTACCCTTTTAAGTCAAGCGGCAGNATTTGTGCTCCTTTTCGTTTGTCTGTAGTAGTAATTTCAAATGCGCGTCGAGATTTCAAGTTTCGAGAAGTACAGGAAGGAACCATTTTTCGGTGGGTTTACAAATTAAAAACAAAAAAAAAATAAGGCACTCAAAAGCATAGAATATACAAACAAGTTAGTTTAAAAAAGGGCTGCTTGACTCGTGAAATTATTCTCAGATCATGGAACAACTGCAAATAAATGGTCAGTAAAAACTTAATTATTCCTTAAAAGCGTATTAAAAAAAAAAATTACTGAACTTGTAAGTAATTAGTTATGATCTTACAGTGTACTAAAGAAAGATCTAGAACGAAAATACACAATAATGAGCAAATTTTTTAAGGATACTACCCCCTTAATCTTGCGCCAAACTCCCTTGGTTTAACAATAGTGCTTACCGACCCAGTGTTATGATCCAGTAAATTGGAGCTAATATTTTACTACTATACGTACTTAGAAGATATTTAAAGTAAATTATTTAGTCTAACAAACATGAAAGACACGATAAACAGTAAACTTAATACTAACAGAGCGAAGAATCTGCTTGACTTTGAGAACAGGAACATTCTGCAGTAATACGTTAATTATGGATGAAAAGTAAACGATTTGAAAATGCAATACTCAATCAAAACTGTATTAAAAGAATTTGTGTGAGAAAAATAATAATAATTAATTTGTGACTGTACTAATGATAAAAAATAATCAAAAATAATTTGTCAGTAAATGTTATTCGCGTACTTAATAATAATAATAATAATAGTAACATGAGCTCGTACTCTTTAACAAGTACAATATGGAAGTCGCCCGGATGGGGATCAAGAACATTCTATTTAGCATGCACATCAACAGCAACAGTCGGTTTCCGGCCCCTACCAGATTCACTGTATAGTCATAGCACGCTATTAAAACTTTGCCCGTTTTAATTAACTGTGTAGACGTCCGTCGTCGAATTACGAAAATCACGTAATGCCACGTGTTCAGTAGAAATAAGTTAGGCAAGTTCGCGTGGCTTCCATATTCTCCACTTGTACAAATGCTTCCAATATTTACTCTGTCTGTGATGTAAATTAGCGCTCAGCGTGAATGCCAGCATTCGCGTAGTGAATTACGTGGATGCTCCCCCCTCCCCTTTCCACCTTGTCGATTTGACAGAGTCGCGTGCATTCTGAGCGCACGTGTTTGCAGTGGTTCGCATATTTGTTGTTTGTGTGGTTTATCGTTTTCCACGCCACAATGACAACTTCAGATTCAAAAAACAAATACTAGTTTAACGCATATTTTTATATTTGTAATTTTTTTAACAAAATATTTTGTCACAATTAATTTTTGTGATTTTTCTCAACTATTTTAATAATTTAAATTTACTGCATCAGATCTTGCGACCTGTAGGGCGCAAGCAAGCTTCCTACAGGATGCAAATATGTAAATGAATAAAACGGGCAAGCGAGAGCAGATGACACGTATGTCCGCTACTAAAATTATTAAACAAATATATTTAAAACAAACTAAACTAAGCTATGCCCAAGAACGGTATGCACGAGTTTATTAAATTGAAATCGTATTGCTTGATGTACTCGTAGCTGGACTAAGATTCGCAATTACTACAAAATATGTCGTATGCTATTTGGTGGGAATAGCTACGGTTACCGTCGATATGTTGCATTTAATTTTATGACGTGGTCGCATACTTCGCTTTTGGTGATTTATTGTTTGCAAGGAAAATGACCAAATTAAAATAATAAGTACCCTAGCGTTATTGCCTATACCAGCGTTTCCTAACCTTTTTCAGCCACGGACCCCCACTTATTTCACTCACTCCAATCAGTCTCGCACACCGCCCGCTGGCGCACGTTCGTCGTGCTACGTAAGCGTAGCGATTACCAGACACCTGGTGGCATTTATTTATTATTGTTAAATGGTCCATATATGAGACTGCGGACCACCATACATATACTCGCGGACCCCCAGGTTAAGAAACACTGGCCTATACAACGTTTTCGACGAATTTGCAAGTAAATAGACTAACCAAGGGTTTGGAACGCTTGCAGGTAACCGAAGCTCACTGCACTCGAAGCGAGAGTATCGTAGAAGAGAGAAGGCAAATATTATATGCGCCTACGATGAAGCTTAATTTTAATACGTATTGCTCCCGAGTGTTATACATTTTGCTTAATATATTGTTTTAAAACTCTTACAAAATGGTTTAGATAAATAACAAAAAGGGCCTTCCTTGTTTATTTTGATTAACAGTCGTAAAAAAGAAACGACGATGCTTCTGTTTCGTAAAATTTAATTTAGAATAAATGTTTGCCGCACTAACTTATTCCATTATAACATTTGACGACAGTGATAAGTTTCGCTGTGGCTGCAGAGCTTTGTAAAGTTACAGATTATCCTGACACCGAGTTTTCCGTCTCTAGTGCGTTCAGTAATATTTCTAAAAAGAAAAAAAATACCCGTGTTTAAACTCCAAATGTGTATAAGGTTTTTTTCTTTTTTACCCTTTTAAGTCAAGCGGCAGNAAAAAAAATACCCGTGTTTAAACTCCAAATGTGTATAAGGTTTTTTTCTTTTTTACCCTTTTAAGTCAAGCGGCAGACCATCCGACCGGCGGGGTTTCGGGTAAGTGGGAGGATGGAACAATAACACAGAAAATTCTGAATTAGTTGAGTGTCCCACAAAAAAAAATGCTGGTTTAGTCTCCTCTGCTGACAAAATACGTAATGTTGCCATTCACGGTGCCAACGGAAGAGTGTTGTTTGCAACCAATTTCATATACAGCGTGTGTCAAAAAGATTCATCCGATTTCACAAGGCTATAACTTTTACATGCGTGCTCACAAAATCTTCGGGTGAATTTTTAAATAAGTATAAGAATCCAAAGTTTTACGTTACCTTTTCACAAACGTTGAATTTTCCCTCGTCTAAACGGTAGTCAAACTCGCCCCCATAATCGTGCGAGCATGTGAGGTGTTACCGCAGCCACTGCTGTTGCTATACAGCGTCGCAGTTCCCCCGCAGTTGTTGGAAGGGGAGACACGTAGGTAGTCTTTCACAAACCCCCCACGGGAAAAAAGTCACATACGCTGAGATCAGGTGACCTTGAGGGCCAGTGGTGCAATGCGCGGTCCGGAAGACACTTACAGCCGATCCATCTTTAAGTAAGCTCATTGTCGAGAAATTCTCTGACATGCAGGTGCTAGTGCGGTGGTGCTCCGTCCTGTCGAAAAATGTAATTGTCGGAATGTTCCCGTAATTGTGGAAACAGCCAGATCAACATATCCAGATATGGCATTCCCGTAACTGTGTTTTCCGAAAAAGAAAATGGACCGTACATCTGCTCGGCACAAAACACATTCACTTTGGAGAGTCTCTCTCATGCTCGACTATGGTATCTGGCCGCTGTGTTCCCCATATTCGTACTTTTTGGCGGTGCGTTTTTCTACTTGAATGGAACGTGACCCCATCGCTGAACACCAAACGTGAACAAAAGTCTTCATTGTCAATCTCCACGCCCAGAATGACTTCACGAAACTCTATACGGCGTTGTTTATCACGATCAGGAAATGCTTGTATCACTTAAATTCCACATGGTTTGAGAAACAGTCGTCGCCGCAAGACACGCCAGACACACACGTGGGAGATGGCCGGCTCTCGGCTCCACGAGTTGACTCACGTGGACTCCGTACTAAACTCCGCCCGGATGCGCTCTCTACGTCGTGTTCAAGCAGACGGCGGCCACCTGTGGACTCCCTCCTACATGAACAACCGGCAGTTCCACTGCTCGTGCCGCCGTCGTATGCAGTAGGAGGTGAAGTACCGTACTGTTGACCAAACTCACGCTGCACAGTTATAACTGACTCATACTCGTTGCAACGGAGAACGCAAAAACACTTGTTGTTGCTNCCTCCTACATGAACAACCGGCAGTTCCACTGCTCGTGCCGCCGTCGTATGCAGTAGGAGGTGCAGTGCCGTACTGTCGACCAAACTCACGCTGCACAGTTATAACTGACTCATACTCGTTGCAACGGAGAACGCAAAAACACTTGTTGTTGCTGTGTTATCGCCATCCCGACGCATACTGAACTGAACAAGCGCGCTGGCAGCAGCTGTAGTGCCACCAGGGTGACACCTACCGGCAACCAAGTGAACCGACGACGTGCAACATGTTCCAGGGGAAACTTTACGTTGAGATGTGTATTTTACAATTTTCCGCGAGGCTCTATCTTCATTCATGTAAAAGTTATAGCCTTGTGGATTCGGATGATTCTTTTAGTTACATGCTGTATTTTTAAGT
Source organism: Clitarchus hookeri (assembly GCA_002778355.1). Lineage (NCBI taxonomy): Eukaryota > Metazoa > Arthropoda > Insecta > Phasmatodea > Phasmatidae > Clitarchus > Clitarchus hookeri. Next base: position 307,196 of record NQII01004012.1, read on the forward strand.
AAGTAAGAGTTAAAAATTGAAAAACTGTAGACTGACTCTGAAATTGCAGTGAATTCTGCTCAGCTGTAAGGTAATATTTGAAAACCAATCAGAATGCTCTCTTTCCTACGAAACTTTTCTACCGCCCCTGAGTGCAGTCGATTTGCCTTCGCATTCTTCAGCTATATNGTTGCTGTGTTATCGCCGTCCCGACGCATACTGAACTGAACAAGCGCGCTGGCAGCAGCTGTAGTGCCACCAGGGCGACACCTACCGGCAACTAAGTGAACCGACGACGTGCAACATGTGCCAAGAGAAACTTTACGTTGAGACGTGTATTTTACATTTTACCCGAGGCCCTGTCTTCATTCATGTTAAAGTTATAGCCTTGTGGATTCGGATGATTCTTTTAGTTACACGCTGTATTTTTAAGTAAGTAAGAGTTAAAAATTGAAAAACTGTAGACTGACTCTGAAATTGCAGTGAATTCTGCTCAGCTGTAAGGTAATATTTGAAAACCAATCTGAATGCTCTCTTTCCTACGAAACTTTTCTACCGCCCCTGAGTGCAGTCGATTTGCCTTCGCATTCTTCAGCTATATNGAATGCTCTCTTTCCTACGAAACTTTTCTACCGCCCCTGAGTGCAGTCGATTTGCCTTCGCATTCTTCAGCTATATTAATCAAATAAAGTACGTGTCTTTATTCTTCCCTATAAAATCTTTCGCGCCTAGGGCCAATAAAATCATTTCTTTACACAAGTACAAGCGCCATCCCATCCTTAGGTTTTACTTTCTTTCTCGTCGCTCTAATTGATTAATCTCTTAACTTCGTGCGTAAACGTACCAGCCGCTCTTTTTCTGCCTAATTCTCTCGCATTCAACATTTTCCTGTTTATGCTTCTTCATGTTCAAGTAGAACTACGAGTTCGGGTGAACTACCCCGATATTTTTATTTCCAGATTCCTTCCTTTTAAGAGAAACTCGTTCAAGGACTTCAGCATCTACAAACTCCTAGTGTTTGGATCATTCTGGGAAAAAAAAATTCGTGAACACAATCATCACTACGTTTTCATAATCCTGATTGTAAATACAGATATAGAAATTATACCAAGCTAACTCGCGCGTCTGCCAACAAATACTTTAATAACAGTATTAATAAGAAATAAGATACGTAATAAATTTTAAATCGTAAACTTTTTATATTTATATTATTAAATGTACGCTCAGGAAGCAACACTCTTTTCATTAAACTGTGGTTTTGATTGCGTACGAGAAGTGGTCCCGTCCCTGCGTTCATACGTCACGAGTGCTGGATTCCGTCTGTCGACCGACGCCGCACGAACCCCACAGCAATGGAACTGCAGAACCAGCTGCCGCTTGCAGGGTGAATGAATGATCAAACTTTGGACATTCGGATAGTGCAAAAGCGGCAGGGCTTTACTGGTGAAAAAAATAATATACAGGTGTTGTATTATTGCTCGTTATTTTCGATTGAAATGTAGTCTGATGCCTAAGTAAGAAATGTTAAACTCCTCAAGGTCAGGTCAGGCCGCAAGGATGCATTGCCGCGCGTGATCCCAACATTGCGACATGAACTCCTAGGAAGCTGAATTCCTCGTTAATTACATCTGCGGCTGCAGGACATTACAACATGCGTTGTAAGCCAGCGGATTAAACTGCAGATGTTGCATTGTATTTTTCTGCTTCACTTTCAGGAAACTGCGCATGAAAATGCTGTTTTCAACCATTTTCACCACCTTTTTTCTGATTCGAACATATTTAAAAGGAAAACAGTAAAAAGTGGAGACTGTAGATAAAAGTTATTTGTATTTCCTGGGGAAACTTCGTATTCCCAGAACATTTATTTACCGAGTTACGAGTATACGTAGTAACACTGATTTTACATGCCGTATTTTACTAGGGAGACACCTTAAGGGAGGAAGTATCCTTGCCATCTTGGATTTGCGTATTTTCTTGCATAGCTTAATTTTCGGTAAAAAAAAACCAAGCTAGTCAAGGTATAGGGAACATCTTAACAGATCATTGGTCCATCTCCACCCGCATCTGAGCGAGAACATCTTGTGTTGGTACTCATGTATTATATATTACTGTTCCATGTTCGCACTTTTTGTAAACTATCAGTTAAATAAACAAACTATGAAATCAAATCAATCAATCATCTTAACAGTTATTTAGAAATCCAGCTTATTTTTTTCTAACGTGATTAGTTTCACATCTGTAACCGTAATCAAATATCACCTACTTATTCAATAATGTCAACTCCACATAGGAAAATACAAGTACGTACAATTGAAACCGTACAAATTTAAAAAAAAAAGTTCGTTAAGTAGTCCTACATGACATGTCTAGATTTGATTTTTTTGTGTCTGGTCATAGATTTCCATTACGAATATTTGTAAGAAGAACTGAAGATGGAATGGATACAGACCCTCTTAAAAACCAGGGAATGTGTTCACTCTGCCAAAATATAGACGATGTGGCCTGTAGCTTATCTATTAAGACCTAGTCAGTTTTACGACCTACAGCCAATTAAAAACATATATATATGCTATATAACTGCTAATTCCATCTGTTATTATAACTGATAGATAGCCTCCATGAACTCATTATTTAGTTTTCCTTTTCTCGCGTCTTGCTTTGGCCAGACTGACCAATAAAGATAGCATATTCCCATAGTTTTCGGGGGTGCTTTTTCGATTGAAATGAGTCTGGTGAGTGTTGTGTTAGCAGTTATATATAGCGGTTGTTATTCCTGCAGTTATTATCATTGTCAATTCCATCTGCACCCACATATACGGTGTTTATTTTACGTGAATATATGTATATATATACACACGTAAAATAAACACTGTAGATGTGGGTGCATATGGAACACGGCTGAGCTTTGTAACGGGCCTTTGGCGTGGCAGTCGTGACGTGCGCCATTCCAACTCGAGCGCAATGCCTCATCAGAGGAAAGACGAGCCGAAACGTGGCGTCGCAGTTGGCGACGTAATTGCTCGCCCCGCAGCATCAGAAGTCGAGGGAAGCAGCTCGAAGTTCCAAAAGGCCGGCAATTAGTGCTTCCACCTTCTCGCCGTGATGCGGGGGTCCTTACTCTCCGCGCATGTCGGCCCACCCAAGTGTGTGTTGGGAGGTAGGGGAGCGCGATATTGTGCCGGGGACTCGCACGTGGTAATTCCCCACCTCCTATCTGCGAGCGAATATTGAATTGCTGTGCTTCGTGGTCTTACAGTGCAGAAATAAAATTGCAATAACAATTTCATATGATATACACTGGAGAGCCAAAAAAAAAAACTGGTATAGGCGTGCGTATGCAAATAACAGAGATATGGAACCAATCAGAGTAACGCGATGCGGTCGGCAGCTAGATCGGTTACTGCTGCTACAATGGCAGGTTATCAAGATTTAAGTGAGTTTGAACGTGGTATTATAGTCGGCGCACGAGAGATGGGACATAGCATCTCCGAGGTAGCGATAAAATGTGGATTTTCGCGTACGACCATTGCACGAGTGTACCGTGATTATCGGGAATCCGGTAAAACATCACATCTTCGACATCGCTGAGGGCCGGAAAAAGATCGTGAACGAACGGGACAAACGACGACTGACGAGAATCATTAATCGTGACAGACGTGCAACCCTTTCTCAAATTGGCGCAGATTTCAATGCCTCCTGCATACCTTCAGACATTAGTAGAGTCCATGCCACGTCGTCTTGCGGCACTCCTGCGTGCTCGCGGGGGCCCTGCACGATATTAGGCAGGTGTACCAGTTTTTTTGGTTCTTCAGTGTATGACCACTACCAGTTGACATGCATCCAGACTTAAACAGCATTTTTCATCGTCTCTTACAAGATTAACATGTTTGATTATCGTTCCTGAGGTAAGGAATTACATCTTAGCCTTAAAGATAATTTATATTTAATGACTTGATGATAAAAACCAAGTAACGTGCCAAGCTCTCTAGATATCCGCACATATTAATTATAACATCCCTTTATTTTAGAACTATTAAACGAATAAAGTTCTTGCACGTGCATAGCTGGGGATGATGTTAAAGTAATGTAATCATACCCTAAATGTACAGCGCCCCGTGTAACTTTCATCGTTACTGATATTCAGTGATCCAAAATCCTTCATGTAGTTTTCAAAATTTTATATTTATGTGTTTTTATTTGATATAAAATACTGAGTGATCAATGTGCAAATTAAATGGGAAAATTAATTTTAACTACATTAAATATTTAATACATACTGTATACATTAGTGATGCAACGAATATTCGCATTCGCATTCGCATTCGCGAATATTCGCATGTTTTTGAACATTCGNACATTAGTGATGCAACGAATATTCGCATTCGCATTCGCATTCGCGAATATTCGCATGTTTTTGAACATTCGCATTGGCATTCGCATTCGCAAAAATGATGCCAATATTTTGCGAATGTATTTGGCAATGAAAAATGAAAATGTCTATTAAATAATAATGCAACTGCTATGATTAAGACATATTTGTTTATTAACATATTTTTTATGTATAAGAGTGTATTTTAATGATATTTGGGAAACAGCCTTGCAGTTATTCACTAGATTACATAACAGAAACACACTCTTGATATTCTTTTATTCTTATTTACCTAAGCAAAATCAAATTAAGGCAGGTAATTTCTTAAAACTTCTAAACTATATTATAACACAACTGTATGATCAAATACCATTGAACTGCTTTAACACAAAACAATGGAATAAGATATAACCCAACCTTTTTAATTATACAAATCAACTTTAAATGAGATCTTTTGTAAAAACACTTAACAATATGCATTTATGCAACCTAAAGGGTATCTTATTCAAATATGTGAGATCTTTTAATGAACTAGTAATCATGTTTAATTGTAAATCAAATCGACTTCTTATGAATAAAGTTAAAAATATATTGTGAAGAAAAACAAACAATATAATAATCTTCTTTTCAATTAAAACAAATATGTTCTTAACATTTTGTTAATTTTAACTTTGGTACTAAAACTAACTCACTAATTATGTAATTTTTAAGATATCCATTAAACATTACTTCTTGAAATCGAAAAATAAAACTATGAAAAATTGTTTATATCTAAGCACAATTAAGTGAAACACTTATTAATTAAATAAGAGTAGAGGAATATTAAACTTCAGAAATAGAAGTTTTGATGCCTTTTCTCCTTGCAGCCTATTTCGGTGGGATGTGTAAAGAAGACCAGCCCCACTAAAGACCCTTTCGCTAGGCACACTAGTGGGTGGTGTTACTAAATATTGCCTGGCTATGGGAGAAATAATGCCATACTTCTTATTATTTACCGCCCACCATGTAAGTGGCTCTGCATCATTTTCCACACGTTTATCTAATAAATATTCATTGATGGTTTTTTTTATCAAAACTTCTATAGGGTTCGTACATTCATTTTCTTATTCTTCTTCACTTTCACTGGAATCCATCAGCAATTTCATGGTGTCTCTTAAAGATATAGATTTCTCTGTCAGACTGGCACTGGAACCAGATGTTTCAATCCGATGAGTAGTCATTCTGGCACGCTTAGGATTTGAACAAGACGATAGGCTTGATTCATCGTTTCCAATTGACTCTAATATATTTTTCACAACTTGATCCCTGGTTGAAGAATTTTTGAAAAATTCTAATTTGTATCTTGGGTCAATAAAAGTTGCCGTAGCAAACAATACGTCATTTTCCAAATGGGAAAATCTGCGACATAGTTCTCGTTTAAGAACTAAAATCGTATTCCCAACGCATTCGTCGGTCACATCAAATTCACCAATTATTTTTTCCAAAGTGGACAATAATGGAATTACTGAGGATACAGAAATATTGGCTGCACTTAGTTCTTTTGTAATTTCCTCAAAATATCTGAGTAAAGTTATTATTTTTTCCACAATAATCCACTCTTCGGAAGTTAGTTGTGAAATCTTGTTATTCTGGGAAGCATAAAGACACAACGAATCTTTGTTTTTCAAAATACGCTCTAACATATACAAGCTGCTATTCCATCTTGTAGCACACTTTTGTATGATTTTCAGCTTTGGCTGATCGATTCTTTCTTGTAGAGCAGCCAGTTCATCTTGAGCTACATTTAAGTGATGAAAATGTGTTGCCATCTTTTTACATTTTGCAATCACTGTTATAACGGAATCTTGTGCCTTAAGCCCTTCCTTGACAACCAGCTGAATTTGGTGTGACGAACAATCAATGTCTCTAATTAATAACAAGGAAATACCTTCTTTCATGTTTGTGCCACCATCTCTAACAATGCATTGCACTTTTTCTTTAGGTATTTCCCAATGCGACAACATGGTTTCAAGTTTTATAGCTATATTTTCACCAGTATGTCTGCCATCGTTAAATACCTTTGCGTTTAACACAATCATTTTTCTCTCAAAGTTTTTTGTTATACCATGACATGTAAGACTCAGCAAAGATATTCCTGAACAAGAATCAGACCAAATATCAGTGGTAAACGCCAATTTTTCAAATGACTTAATTAATCCCAAAATTTTATCTTTGACTTTGCCGTAGAAATTCTCACATATAAAAGAAGAAAAATGTTGTCGGCTTTTTATATTATACGACGAACAAAGATGGTTCAATAGTCTGACAAATCCAACACTTTCGACAAAACTAAAGGGTAAGTCCTCTAAAGCAATCATTTCACTTATGAAATTATCAATTTCCAAAGACTTGGCATTGTTGTTATCCCACTTTTTTGTTTTTTCGACGCAATCAGTCAAATACATCTGTTTCAGGTCGGTTTTCGTACATTGTCGCGAAGTGGAGGCCACAACACTTGTTGTAGAAGCATTTCGCTTTTCATTTTCCCTATTCTTTAAAGCATTATACTCGTTTTTATGCAAAGCTTCCAGGTGATTTCTCATAGCACTTGTTGTTCTTCCTTTGCGCTAGTATTGTTTATTACATATTTTGCATTTCAAATTTTCAGCATCACATATTGTAAAATAAGTCCAAACTTCGCTAACACACGACCGCATCATTTTGAAATATCACTTATCACTGTACAATTACAACAATAGAGTATTTACAAGTTAAAAACAAAACTTAAGTATGTTGACTCGACGCTGCCCCCACCTGCACTATACAGGGTGGTGGATAGCAGGGTACATAGTAATTTGTTACGGTGCTGGCTAACTGCACCTTGGGCTGCTGTAAGATGGGTGACACAAAGACATAACTGGGTTCGGTTTATTCACGCTTTACTTTTATTGTCCAAAGTTACAGTGATCTGTACATATATGAGACCTAGCCCCTTTTATATCTTCTCGGACGGTGGAATCTAGCTATCCCTCGATGCTGGTGGCTGGCGTTGTCGTGCTGTCTCGGTGTCTCTCCCGGGAAGTCCTGGGCTCGATCCCTGGACGTGCAGTTCTCTCCTCGTCGCTCGTCGTTCCTCGTATCTGACTCTCTCGTGACTCCGGCGTAACTCCCGACTCCGTCGTAACTTCGTTGTAACTGTCTTGTCGCTGCTGCTCCGTCGTAAACGTCTCGTAACTCTCGCGTAACTGACCTCAACTGTCCTTCACTCTCGCGTAACTCTCTTAACTGTCGCATAACTGACTTAATGGTCCTCTGTGGCTCCTGTATATATATGTTTCTGTTCTATTTTCCATATAACTCGGGACTTACCCTCTCGTGTTTGCGGTGGGATAGGGGTAGGCGGGGTGCACTGTTTTTCCCCGATTAGTAATTTCTTGTGGCGAGGGGCGATAACATGCCCGGGACTCCCCGCGTTCGCAGCGTCACGTCGTGACTCAGGCAACATGACAGGTGCAGTTGGTTCGAACTCGGGGATTCCTCTGGTCGTTAGGCCATCGGTTTACGGCGTGGGTAAGAATAGCGTCGCCACTACTGGTAGGTATGAGCGGTACTCGTCAAGGTAACCTCAAATTAAATATTTACGAAAACATTATTAGCAGCTAACTTCATTCAGTAAGCCAGCAATCACGATTTGTTTACTTCGTTCAGAGTCGGGGCATATGGGCTACTCTCGGTTTTAACATGGCCGCCCGGCCGGCCAGTTATAAACGCGCGGTAAAATTCAAGTTCGTAGGCGCACGCTTTTGGTGCCATATTTGAAAAACCAACATTCGCATTCGCATTCGCATTCGCGAATTNTCAAGTTCGTAGGCGCACGCTTTTGGTGCCATATTTGAAAAACCAACATTCGCATTCGCATTCGCATTCGCGAATTTCGGAGGTGGATATTCGCATTCGCATTCGCGAATGTGGAAAAATCGACATTCGTTGCATCACTAGTATACATATTATAAATACAGTTAATTGGGTGTATTAAAAATATTCGTCCCAACGAAATTTCAAAAGAAAACAAGTAGTTATAAGTATAACTAATAACCTACTTTCCCTTACATTTGTACACTGCCGGACAATAAAACTAGCGCACCACGAATAAACCACACGACAACCACGATGTAAGTAGCGAGAGTGCTAGCTGGTATGCTTGATCTCATGTTGACGCGTGAGCATTTGACCGCACGCTTGGCAGCGGGCGCTGCACTCACCGACCAGTGGTCGTAGACGGCGGTGCGTAGTTGAACCCGCGTGTACGGGAGAATCACCACACGATACCAAGCATGCGCATGCGCACAGAGTTGAGAAGAACGCCAGGAAGCTTTACGCAACTGACGGACTTCGAAAGAGCTCTCATGATGGGGCTGGAAACCGCGGAGTGATCGTGTCGCCATACAGTCCACTGCCCGGACAGTCCCGAGACCATACTGTCCGTTGCTGTTGAGAGAAGTGGACACGTGAAGCCCCCCCTCCCCCCACACACACACGGAGAACCGGCTCAGGATGGATGGATTCGACTACCAGTGGAGAGGATCGACGGATTGTGCGCCAGGCGCGGAAGGACCCCATGAAGACCCGGTCTACGACACTGGCCAGAGTTTGAAGCTCCTGTGTGCCCGATGCCTTTCGGAGGCGAATGTGCGACCCCGGGAGTCCATTGCGTGTGCTTCCGTTAACTCTTCGATAGCGGCAGCTCCGTTTGCAGTGGTGCCAGGCCAGAACAATGTGCAACTCCACAGCCTGGCGATGTATGGTGTTAAGTGATGAGTGCCGTTTCGTTGTCAGGACTGACGATCATCGCGTCTGGGTGCGGATGGTCCCTGGTAAATGCCACAATTTCAATTTCGCTATCGAGTGGCACGCTTTTCCCACGGCAGGCGTTGTGGTCTGGGGAGGTATTGCCTGCGATAGCCGGTCCACTCTCGTCGTTTTACGTGCATCATTAATGGCCCAGCAGTATGTTGATGAGATCCTACCTCCCTATCTGCTGCAATTTCTGGCCGGGATTCCAGGTGTGATGTTCCAGAAGGATAACGCCCGACCGCATACCACTCAGGTCACCCAGGACTGCCTCTGTCGTGCCCAAACACTATCTTGGCCTGCCCGCTCCCCTGACATGTATCCAATCGAGCCATGTGTGGGGCCAGTTGAAACGTCAGCTGCCGTCCTGCCACAGTATCCGCGATTTTGCACATGCCGTCCAACAGTTGTGGGCCCGTCTGCCTCAGAACAATATCCGGCATCTGCTGGACTCCGTGCCAGACCGTGTTGCAGCGTGTATCGCAGTGCGAGGGAGTGCGACGCACTATTCAAGATGGCCGTTCGGCGTACCACACATCCCTACGTAATTGTTCTGCTGCTCTGTTTTTGTGATCATGTGTATTACTCACCTGTATTACTACCTCTATACAGTTTCAGTACCATCTGATGCATCCTTCTGTGTATTGTCCGGCAGTACATATTCAATTAATGTTGTTAAAGTTACTCTATTTTTATTTTCCGGCAGTACGTATTCAATAAATTTTGTTAAAGTTACTCTATTTTTATTGTGCGGCAGTATATATTCAATAAATGTTGTTGAAGTTACTCTATTTTTACTGTGCGGCAGTACATATTCAATAAATGTTTTTGAAGTTCTGAATTGCTTGAATAGTAGGAACTGGTGTTTTCTAAAACCAAGTAGGCGCAAGAAATTGTATATAAAATTTGATGGGACTCGGCAGTTTCTGACATTTGATCGTAATTATTTGTTGGTGCTACCTTGCTAAATATCAAGAGATTTAAACTTTTTCTTAGCGAACTTAGTACTGTGAGCTCGCTAAGTTAGGTTTAAATCAGTTTAATTGTTCCAAATATATGGCGTGTAACACTAAAAGAATAAGACCTCCATTTTAAATATAAGCAATTTATTTATGAAGCTAATTTCATGTAGCTTTCCTTGGTACTACTTGCATGCGAAATGATATGGAACTTGGTTAAGAAGTTACTGAGATGTGGATTTAAGATAAGTTTTCAGTTAATAATATATTCCAAAATGGTGAACTGAGTAGGTTATCAAGTAGTTTACTTAATGCAAGCACAGTAGGTACTGCCAGCATATCATTGGGTTTAGAACGATTTATTAATTAAATGGATACGGAATATTACAAAGTACTGTACAAATAATGTGAATTTGAAGAATGTGCCTTACTCATTACAATTTCCTTTTTCGGGTGAACTTCAATATACCAAATTCCGGATGTATAATATAAAAGTTTTACTTTTGTATTAAAAAAAGGGGGGGCAAGATCTTACAGAATACTACATAAAATAGGTTGTCTTTTAACGTATTTAATTTTTACAATAGGCACTGCCCGCGTCCGCACACCAGGTCAGTTAAAATATTTTAATGCTGCATAAAAATTGCCTACTATTTTGAAAATAAATACCTTATGCAGTCATTTAAACCACATCAATTAAAGTGGCCTGCCGTGTGTCTTAATATTATTGTATTTTGTAAATTGAAAATAATTTTAAAACAAATTTATTTAGTTATCATAAAACTATATTCTTCGCCAAGCACATCACAAACTCTCATATATGCTTTATAAAGTAAATATATACAGATTCTAACCAATTAATAACGTAATTTTTTTTTACCATAAGCACGGCAACTCTGTCTTGTCAGCGGTCTTGTGATCCTCTTCGGTCTTTATTTATAAGAGCAGGTGGTGTAGGTTCCTGCTGAGTGCTGGAGGCTGTGGCAGGTGCTGTTCCTCTATCCCTCTCTTGTCCCTCAAGAGGAAGCTGCGTGTGACGTCAGCTGTGTCGGGCAGCTCCTTGCGCCGCCACACTGGGCCTTCCTTCACCAGCAACTCCCCACATCGCCGCGTTTCCTTCTCCCTTCTCTGGACAGCTGTCGTGCCGTGAAACCGCTTTTGCTTATCCTGGATCTTCTGTCTCTCCACCATCACTCCCCTCGGGGATTTTTACCCTCATCTTTGCGGAGGCCGAAAGGACTACAGTCGGTTCACGACTGGAAGAAACTTTTGAAAATCAACCTTTGAAAAAACACCCTAGCCTTTAGCTACATGCGTATAACATTACAAACAGCGGCGAGCGCGGATACAGTTATGTCGTTAGGTTGCCAGCACAAAGAGAGGAAATAGTTCCAAAGTTTTAACGTAATTGTTAATTTATCGCTTACAAATGGGTGTCGAAAAGACTTGTATCTTATTATGCCAATTATTAATGACGTGATGCTAACATATTTAGATTTCAACGTTTCTTGCATAGTCACATGATCACGCTCAAGGGGAAAGTAGCGCGGCCATTTGTTTACTAACCTTCGTTCCGTGTGTTGTCGGCGAAGTGTGGTTGACACATGTGCCAGAGAATTTGTGCGATTATCTTGTTTAACCTATAATAATTCTTTTATTGGTTTTTTTTTACTAATATCCGCTCTTTATTATTTCTCATACTGATTCCTTTCGTTTCTGAAACCTCAATCTCCTATTGAAGCGTAGTGGTGATGGAGATGCTCCCAATTCTATAATTAATGAATTTCTATATTAAAATAAAGCATATCATAACTTGCTAAAGTCATAATTTATTTTTTTTGTTATTTCCTTTTAGATTCTGTATCCTTGTTTTGATAAACCGTTAGGATGAGAATTCCAGGGCTGACAAATTTCAGTTCTGTGTCAAAATCTTCGGCAAATGTTCTAAATGCTTTGCAATGAAAGGGCGCATTATCATACACTACAGTTTTCAGATGCCCAAACAGAGAGAACAAGCCCTTTAAAGAAACAATAACTTTAATATGCAGTCTTCGACGTTAGCGGTATGGGCTGCAGCAACTTCGAGTAAGAATTCATCGCTACAAGCCAAGATTTGCCTCGTACGTCAGCTATATCAATCCCAATGTTTTTTAATGGCAAATATAGAATATTGTGTGATATTAATGGCTCTTTAGGATGGCTTACTTGGCGTTTCTAACATGCTGAACAGACCTTGACATAATTTGCTATGTGTTGATTCATATCTGGCCAATATATTGTTTGTCTTGCAGTCGCCTTACTTTTCTATGCCACATGATATTCTGTATGTAATAATTTCAAAATATCAGTCCGTGACTATGATTAAATTACAACTCTTCCGCCATAAAAAGTATTCCTTTCGAGCACAAAATGTAATTTTTCAATTTAAAATCCGATGTAATTTATGTTTGATTCCACCAATCTTTCTTCAGATGCTTTCTAACATAACCATATAATCGGGTCGTAAAGTGTTTCTGCCTAAATTTTCTTAAATCTTGTGGCAGTCACTTCTAATGAAAAGGAAAGTTTTGTGTAAATTTATATAATCATCTGCAGATGGCTGCATTGTTTGTAAATTCTATATAAAAGGCCGGCAATGAGGATATTGGTATAATTCAGAAACTTTAAGCCCATTCCATGCCTCAATAAACAACGGAAAAATATCTCCAAACGTGGTATCGCTAGAGAAAGTTATTTTTAAAGATAGAAACCAGTGGTTTATTGCCTGTATATACACTGAAGAGCCAAAAAAAAAATGGTACGCCTGCCTAATGTAGTGTAGGGTCCCCGCGAGCACCCAGAAGTGCTACAAGACGACGTGGCATGGACTCGACTAATTTCTGAAGGAATGCAGGAGGAAATTCCTACCATGAATCCTGCAGGGCAGTCCACAAATCCAGTCTGCGCCATTTTGAGAAAGGGTTGCACGTCTGTCACGTTTAATGATTCTCGTCAGTCGTCGTTTGTCCCGTTCGTTCACGATCTTTTTCCGGCCGCAGCGATTTCGAAGATTTGATGTTTTACCGGATTCCCGATATTCACGGTACACTCGTGAAATGGTCGTACGCGAACATCCAAATGTTATCGCTACCTCGGAGATGCTATGTCCCATCTCTCGTGCGCAGACTATAACACCACGTTCAAACTCGTTTAAATCTTGATAACCTGCCATTGTAGCCGCAGTAACCGATCTAGCAACTTTGCCAGACGCTTGTTGTCTTGTATAGGCGCTGCCGACCGCATCGCATTACTCTGATTGGTTCCATACCTCTGTTATTTGCATACGCACGCCTATACCAGTTTTTTTTTTTTTTTTGCTCTTCGGTGTATTTCTATTTCAGCTCTATGTACGTATGAGTGAAATTTTTAAAATCAACAAAAACAATTTACCATTTATTTTTTCTATTTGATGGTATTTCTTTTAACTCTCTTTCAAACCCTTCGATCTAAATGCGATTGACCTCCCACCTTAAACCGTACCATTTAAGAAAAAATTACAAAAAAATATTCGTTTAAAAACTGAGTTAAAATTACATTATTGTCCCCGACAACCATATTGGATATACATGACCTTGACCTCAGACAAACCCTTAACCCGAAAAATCGAGAAAATCTTAAAAATTGGAAAATTCTAATAAATTAACGAAAATGTAAAAATTAATACAGAACGTAAAATTAAAAAATAGGGATTTTTTTTTTAATTAAATTATTTTTCAATGATATACATGAAGGAGGTTTATAGTTCAAAGTAAATATGGAGGGGCACATATTCTCCCAACACAATGACCAGCAGATGACTGACCACCACCAACACTTTTCACTGGTTATTTAGTCGGCAAGCTTCCGCCCCTTCCACTATATTTCATATGCTATATAGTTGACCCCCCTCCTTACCCCAAGTACCCCCTTTCAACGAATCATTGGCTGTACGTCACACCCGACCCCCACCCCCGTCACCTTCCCACACGCCATTTTTCCCACTACAGATTTACCCCCCACCACTAGAATGTGCTAGTGATTCAATAATGACCCTACATTGATCACTCTTGACTGGCTGTTGATAACATTATTTTTCGTCCGCTGCAGATAATTAATGTGGCCATAGTCGCGCCGTGTCACAGTTCTTCTTCTGATGCGAGAAGCGACATGTCGCTCTCTTCCCTAATATTTCTAGCATTCAGTCTGTTAAGTCATTTTTTTTAATGTTAGACAGTTCGATCAAATTTTGTGGGATATTGACGGGCGTGCTCGTAATTACTCATACATTTCCCCGCCAAAGTAAAAATCTGACTAGTGAGCCATTGGAGTGTAGATGTAGAGATGAAGCATTTGTTTGTTGGTATTCCTGTGACCAGCGTCCCCGCTTTGTCCTTGGTGTTATCATCGCCGACTCCATATGGACTGCCTACTTTGTTAACGATGCCATTTGCAAACAGTTAGGGCTAGGCCTTTGAAACTTGGAATGTATGTGACCATATTGGGTGATAGACAGTCTTACCTTCCATGCTATTCTTGGTCATCAACTCTCTCAATTTATAATCAATCAATAGTCAGTCTGTTGGTTTGTTCGTCTCTCCCCCACTCATACATATAGAAATACAAATCACTGTCTCCAAATTTGAACATGGCGACTGCATTAACGTTTAGTGTGCAGTCCACTCTCTGTGCATTTATAATCTTCATTAATATTCTGTATGCAGAATACCGACCAATTGACAAGACTGTCCATATAAAGAGATCATCAACACCAGCCAAGCAAGCCAGGCCAACAGTATTTCGAACATATCTAAAAAAAATGTCTTAAATCATATCTCAAAAACATACTTAAACATGCCTCAAAAACATTCCTCAAAAATATCTCAAAAACATATCTGAAGCATACTTCAAAAACATTAATTCCTCAAAATATTCCTCAGTTTATTCGTTCTTCAAATAAACCTTACCCGACTTTAATAGACCCGAGAAAGACATAATACTTCGAATTGAACCATAGCCCTGCACTTGCTCGCAGAAATTATACCTAAAACAAATTCTAGCAATCGATTTGATAAACCACTGAAATAATGAGTCTTCCAGAAATCAGCAGGGGTGGCATAATAAATTAAACACACTACTATATACGCATTAATTTACTTTTCAACTTATCTCGTATACTCGAACTTTGCATGTTTCAGATGCTTGCAGATCTTGGACAATAACCAATAGTTTAATTATATGTAACCCCTTTCCTTCCATTCATCGATGATCTCATCAATGTACGAGTGATCCCCACTTTTTGCAGGTCAATCAACTGTCCGAGTCTATAAACAAGTTCATTTGGGTTTTTCGGGAAATACATTGCAAATATTCTTGTCTTCTATCTTCTTCAGGTCATGCGTCACAGCAGACTTGTTGGGGAGATACGTTAGTACATCAGGAAAATCGCCATCACCTTCATCACGAACACTATCCTCGTTTTCTTCATCACCTTCCTTTTTTTTATTGCAGATTATTCGTCAGCACCGACATCAACAAGTATAATTTGCTTTGTAGGCGGAGTCTCATTGGCAATATTCATATTCACAGCTGCTGGTGCTTCATTATTTTTCTGAAGTTCATCCCGTTCGTGTGCCAGTTTAGCAACTGTATATTTCACATGAACCGACTGTATGGCATGCTGAACGTTGCTTGCATAGTCAGTAGCAAAGATCATCTACCTAACGGGTATGTAGTCCCCTATCGTCTTCCGTGAACACAGTATACAGCATATTAGCAGGTGTTGTTGATGTAAACACACGCTGTTTCTCAGTGGGAGAAGGAACACTATATTTGCACATCTTGACCTGTCTATTTCAAGTTATCACCTCGAGCAAATTGCCCAAGACAGTTTTTGCAGCTAAAAATCACACGAGCTGGGTTCTTCAGACATCCACTCTTCTAACGTCGCCGTGCACTGCAGTCGAAAGCATGAACTTTGTAGCAATATCGGCGCTGTCAGCGATTCAACGATGAAGTCATTGGTCTCGACTCCATTTTAATTACACTCAGCCGCGCGAATAATCTATGGTACAAGGAGAGTGACCGATTCCGAATTGTTGTTCACTGTGCCATAACAAGTGAGATATTGATGGCCATTTTTCTATACAGGATGATTTTGAGCAATGAAGACAAACTGCAGGAGATGATTCCTGAGATGAGAGGAACAAAAAAGGTATAATGGATATACATCAGGAAATGCATGGGTTTCTTGCTAGAGGGCGGTACTGTTCTCCATGATAGAGACTATTCCCCATGTGGTGACCACTTCACTGCTGTTGCCGTCTCACCCTGGAGTGGATGTGTGTCGTGTAGTGCAGCAACTGTGGGACGATGGCCCGGTATTACAATCGGGAACAGGCCAACATGGTCTTTACAATGGACAGGCAAATGGCAATGAGCGGGATGCAGCACAAATGTACCGGGAAAAGTATCCTCGTCCACAGCAAGAAAACCATAACAGGTTTCCAACAGTGTTTCGCCATTTGTGTGAGACAGGCTCGTTTACGGGAATGGGTAACCAAAAAGGACGGGTACGCCAGGAACGTACACCGGCCTTGGCGGAATATGTGATCAACACAGAGGAAGATCACCCCAGTATCAGCACCAGGCAAGTAGCCTTCCAGCGTGGGGTAAGCCAGACGACCGTGTGGAACATTCTCCACGACAACTGCTACTACCCGTATCACTTGCGACGAGTGTAGGGCTTATTACCGATGAACGTTCCTCCACGAGAACCGTTTTGTCTCTAGCTGTTGCACAGGCCACCACAATGCTAAGATTTCTGTCGTCCATCCTATTCACAGATGAGGCCACCTTTACGATGGTAGTATCATCAACCTCCACAACATCCATCTGTGGGCTGTGGGCTATGCGGAATCCCTGTGGTATGGTGGCAGTGAACCATCAGCACCTTTTTTAGCCCCAATGTGTGGGCGGGGAGTATTGGCGACCGCCCCGTGGGGGCCAGTCGTCCTTCCTCAATGCTTCACAGACGAGACATACCTGCACTTCCTGTAGGTGACCCTGCCTCCCCTGCTGTAGAGCTGCCTTTGGTAGTACGAAGGGTTATGGTGCTCCAGCCTACTTCCACATTAACATGCGGAGATATCTCGACAATTTCTTGCCCTGTCGATGGATTGGACGCGGTGGCCCAGTTGCATGGCCCGCTTGGTCGCCGGTCATCAACCCTTTAGATTTCTACCTATGGGGGCACCTGAAAGGTGTCATGTAGACCTATGCGGAGCCCATCCTGGACATGCAGACATTGAAATAATTCATGCTACCTGCGAGCAGTATGGCACATTTGAACGTATGGCAGTCGCTGCTGTGGCGCGTACACACATACTTAGAGGTCCGTAGGGGCCACTTCGAACACTTCATCTAACGGTGGCCTCATGGCAGCATGCCGATCACTCCATTGTACTGTACAGTAATGATGAATGAATAACTGGTCTCTAGCATTGAAACCATGCATTTCTGGACTTATGTCCATATGACATTTTTTGCTCCTTATCCTCTCAGGGACCGTTTCTTGCAGTTTGTCCCCATTGCTCAAAATCATTCTGAATAATCACAATTCTTTTTACCAGTGCATTTCATATTTACTACACAAAAATTATAACGGATGACAAAACCATCCCACATTCCTCTTCAAATTAATGCTAACATTTATCAACTGTTCATTATCACAGAAAGCAAAAACAAATGATCGCCGAAAAAAATATCAGAAGTTCGCGAACCGCATTGAGAACCAAAGCCCGAACCACGAAAAATGCCTCAAAGCATGTGATTCAGTTCACGCTATGCTCTCTGTGGCCTACAGAGCAAAGACGAGCATTAAGCAGTTCAATAAATGTTAGGTACAGTGTAGTAAGTCACTCGGTCTGCCCGAGGTGTCCAAAGCACTGCCCGATGATAAAGTACGGATTCGAGTCACGCACCCAACTAAATATGTTTTGAAATATAAAAATCATTATATAAGACACGTATAAAAATATTCTATAATAGTAATCACATTGCAAGCACCATAGCATGTCGCAAAGCGCATATATAACCAAAATACGTGTCCTGTCGGGAGTCCTCCATTTGAGGGGTCTCCATAGCTATGCTTCTGTCATATGGCACATGACCGATGCTGTTCGACAATTGCTATTGCCCCGAGAATTCCCCAGCCAGAAGGCCGGACACTGAGGGGGTCAAACTAGTGACACCGCAAGCTCGCGAGCATGCCCACGATCGTCGATGTTGCGCCATCTGATGGGTTCGAACTGATGACACACTCGCCGACATATTCCATACCCAGCGACATGTTTTCCGTTTGCAAAGCAGTTCGCGAAAGTTTTTCAAACTATCTATATATCGCACGAACTTAAGTCTCTCGAACCACTTCACAAAGCACACATCGTGAACAATCTATCTGATTCGCGAAACATTTCTGATACTTCTGTAGTAAGGAGCCAAGGTTATGCGATCAGAAGGCTTTCGGTCATACATCGGGAAGCAAAGTGACACAGATTCGTGTAAATTCCCTGTTATATGGCAATTTCCTGTGTCAAGGCTAAAGTGGGCCAGCACAATTTCCAGGCTTGTAACAGACCAAAAGCACATGCCTCGGTTCGTACGACCAGGGAGGAATGTGCAAAAATCTCCAGTGAAGTATGCAGATATTATCGTCACTTTTAAGTGCGCATGTGTACGTAGCGAATATTCCAGTAGCTTGATTCAGTGACAGAGTGGCAAGCCATGACACCTTCATAAATATTGTCACAACGAAATGTACACACATTCGCTCGATATCAAGAAACTAAACGAAGGTAGGGAAATGCTCTGGCTACCAAGTTCATGCCTAACAAACAGTCAGGCCACAATCGTGTCCCATTCAATCAGACGTCCATCACGCCCCGAAATCAACTGAGACCCCTCTTTCTGCGCATTTCCCTTGGACATTAATGAGCTTCACAGTTGAGGGCATACACCTCACAAAACAGATGGACACGAAATTAAATTAAGAAAGCCTCAATATTTTTAAATTCAATTTACGAGCTCTGACAGTTCCCATCTCTAACCCCACCCGGAGCCACAATTTCCAGCCTCTTTCACTCTAGAAAGTTGGGCCTTGCTTTTGTGCAGTGAGCAAGCTGCTCACCTTTTACCAGTGTACAGGTTCGATTCCCGATGGTCCACTGTAGATTTCCATACGCTAGAAACATGGTGGTCGTTGTCGTTGATCGACAAGCTTCCCCCTTTTCTCCCACTGTTGCATTTCGTCAGTTCCGGGAAATATTTCACAACACACGCTGTCTGCAGAACACGCGTAGCTTGCTGCTTTTTTCAGTTGATGGAGGAAGAGTCCACCAGCTCTCTGAGCTAGAAGGCAATCTCACACACATGCTCATCCCCTCCCCACACACACAAAGAGAGAAAGAGAAAGAAAGAGCTAAAGAGAGAAAGAAAAAGAGAGAGAAGAAAAAGAGAGAGAAGAATAAGAGAGAAGAGAAAGAGAGAGAAGAGAAAGAGAGAGAAGAAAAAGAGAGAGAAGAAAAAGAGAGATAAGAAAAAGAGAGAGAAGAGAAAGAGAGAGAAGAGAAAGAGAGAGAAGAGAAAGAGAGAGAGAAGAAAAAGAGAGAGAAGAAAAAGAGAGAGAAGAAAAAGAGAGAAGAAAAAGAGAGAGAAGAGAAAGAGAGAAGAGAAAGAGAATAAGAAAAAAAGAGACAGAGAGAAAAAGAAAATGAGAAGAGAAAAAAAATGAGAAGAGAAAAAAGAGAGAAAGGGAGNAAGAAAAAAAGAGACAGAGAGAAAAAGAAAATGAGAAGAGAAAAAAAATGAGAAGAGAAAAAAGAGAGAAAGGGAGAGAAAAATGAGAGGAAGAGCATGAGAAAGAAAGAAAAGTAGAAAAAGAGAGAGAAAAAATAGTGAAAAGAGGGGAAGGGGGAAAATTCTAAGATAAGAATCTGTACATGGTATTCCATTTGATCAAACGTCCAGCACACCAGCAGCACCTTGCTTGAGATTACTGCTACTTTCATGCTTTGAAATATCAACTCGTAAACCCTGGGGTACAACGTCCCAGGAAGTAATTGATGAAACATTCCTGTCAATGATACTGAGCACAATGGCCAACATTGCTTAAAACATTTACGTAAGTAATGAAAATTTAAAGTTGCATTGGTCACTGCACTGACAGATTATGATCCGAAAGATTTACCGTCTAAGTTAGACCAAATTGGTGCTAGTTTAA
Source organism: Clitarchus hookeri (assembly GCA_002778355.1). Classification (NCBI taxonomy): domain Eukaryota; kingdom Metazoa; phylum Arthropoda; class Insecta; order Phasmatodea; family Phasmatidae; genus Clitarchus; species Clitarchus hookeri. Next base: position 327,627 of record NQII01004012.1, read on the forward strand.
AGGTTTCCACGGTGTTTATATCACAGACACATCTCCTCACCAGGTAATAAGGCCTTCATCAGCTTATGAAATTAAAATTAATTTTACCTGCCTCACCGTAAAACACCAAAGAAAGCTTCAACAGCCTCTGCTATAATGTACCAATGCATACTGCAAGTTCTTAAGGTAAAGTACGAAACTCCATTCATCATTCTTTCACCAGAGATAAGTGAAAACCCCCGCAGCATCGACAAAACTCTCTTCCCAATGCACACACAGAGCAACTGGAAATGTAGCTACAAACGTGAAAAATTCCGAAGTGAAACAGACCTCGCACTTCCAATTAAGGTTTCTGCCCTTCGTCCAATCGAAGCCGCAATCAGACATTCATCTGTTAATGATTATTGCACAAAAAATACCAGGCAGGTACAGAACCGATAACCCACAGAGCTACAGTGCTCTCCAAACACCAAGTTGCTCAGAAATGCATTTGAGTGGGTGGGATGCTCTGCTCAATAATTTTCTTCCCTCAAAGCCAGACAATACTGACTTCAATCGGTGCAGCTAACTCGCTGAGAAACTACAGTACGAAACGTGTCCTGGTGTTCTGCAAACAATTTGGGCATTTGTCAGTAACAATCCCATTTTTCACAATGTCCAAATTATTAGGATAGTAAATAAAGACAAAAAAAACTGCAAGGCCTAGGAATTACTTATTTAAAACACAAAAAAAAACACCTTAATTCATCCAATAGGCGAGACTATGAATCTCTGCATTTGCTGGGCAACATCAGACCGCTTATCACGCGGAATGAGAAGCAGCCCATTAACAGGACGTTTTACACAGTTTCTTTCAGGGAGAAAAAAATTATATGCACAAAAATCTTTTAAGAAAGATGAAAGAAAGGCGATGAAGGAACAATCACATTTTGTAAATGNAATTATTAGGATAGTAAATAAAGACAAAAAAAACTGCAAGGCCTACGAATTACTTATTTAAAACACAAAAAAAAACACCTTAATTCATCCAATAGGCGAGACTATGAATCTCTGCATTTGCTGGGCAACATCAGACCGCTTANAAAACACCTTAATTCATCCAATAGGCGAGACTATGAATCTCTGCATTTGCTGGGCAACATCAGACCGCTTATCACTCGGAATGAGAAGCAGCCCATTAACAGGACGTTTTACACAGTTTTTTTCAGGGAGAAAAAATTATATGCACAAAAATCTTTTAAGAAAGATGAAAGAAAGGCGATGAAGGAACAATCACATTTTGTAAATGNAAAAAATTATATGCACAAAAATCTTTTAAGAAAGATGAAAGAAAGGCGATGAAGGAACAATCACATTTTGTAAATGCAATACATGGAAGCACTCTGAGAAAATCCCACACGCCCTGTTCGTGTGAGAAGGGGTAGCAGATAATGCATCCTTACATGTGACGAGAAACTTTTTCCCAATGAACGAAGAATTTTTCTACCACAAAAACTCCACGACGGCTCACAAGTGAAGATGCAGGCAAAGCTTCCTCTTCGGCTCCGTCCGAGACAAATCTGTGACCACCTCTAAGCTTATGGTACGTACAAAAGGAACTGCAGATCTCTAACACTAACTAAACCAAATAATTACAACCATGTTAAATAGATAGTAAATATTTTTATTTATTTTTTCACATCAGCACATTACAACTAACATGCTTAACAAAAATAGGTAAAGAACACTGTACTCTTACGAGACAGCGAACACATTGAACTCTTTTTATAATGCACATGCAAATTAGTCCCATGAAACCACATGAACTATACTACATGCAAAAAGTACGACATCTTTAAATTTTCAACATTTTATAACACCTAGGCTACATGATATGAAAAAAATTGTTCAGCACCAACATTCACTGACATTTCCAGTGCAGTAACGAATACGTTTTCCTTTTCCTTCAAGCTGCTTCAACACTTTCTCCTTTAAAATACATTTGTTAGTCAATTCCACAAAATTACAAAAACAATCAGCCAATTCAAAATGTTATAAATCTGTGAAACCACTGAAAAAATATAAATTTTGTGAATTGTTTAACTAAGCTCTTGCAAGAATATGAAAGCAGAAGCAGCAAACACCAGTGGGAAAAAAAAACAGTGTAATACAATCACGACAATTTACCTACTAAATACCTACTACAATTATCACATTTTGAGAACCTCAGATCACATCAAGAAACTGGAAACATTATAAACAGCGAGAAACGTACCTCCACACAAAGTGGAATCTCCATTGATCATTTCCGAGCGACCAAAGAAATAAAGAGATTAACATGAACACTGTTCTAATGCAAAAGTTTATATCATATTACAGACTACAAGCCCAATTTAACACAGTGAATTCTAGAGGATATGGAAAAAGAAAAAAAATTAGCGAAAATGTTTTGGCTTTACACAATCCCACTCCCTCCTTTGAAAAGCCAGGTTGGCCCCGACCAGGAAAGTAAGGAAGGAACGAGAGAAACGTGTCAGTGATAAAATAATACATAANGAAAAGCCAGGTTGGCCCCGACCAGGAAAGTAAGGAAGGAACGAGAGAAACGTGTCAGTGATAAAATAATACATAATGATGAAGAGGGGAAAGACGGAGAGAGAAAATGATAGGAAAACTGTCATATTTATCTAAAATATTTTTTTTTGAGACACAAAAACATGAGCTGTGTTCTTATTTATGTTCTGTATCCTACCTACCTCCCTTCCCCCCCTTCCTTCCCCAACCCACCCTATGTGAAAAAATTGTCTTTCCCCCCTCCCCCTGAGGGGCCACAGTGGTATNCCCCCCTTCCTTCCCCAACCCACCCTATGTGAAAAAATTGTCTTTCCCCCCTCCCCCTGAGGGGCCACAGTGGTATGGTGGTTGGACTACTCTCCTCCCCCTTATGGCGAACCACGTTCGATTCCCGGAGAGGTCGCTCCCGGATTCTCGCATGTGGGAACCATGCTGGACGATGCTATGGTCGGCTGGTTTTCTCTGGGATCTTCCATTTCCCCTGCCCTTTCAATCCGGCACTGCTCCACTCTCATCGGCTCTCCAAGACCGCTCTTAAGAGCTGTCCAAATCTCTTCACTCACTCACCCTTCCACCCCTCCCTCATTTACAAGTTGAAAATGCTTTGCTCACACCAAGGCGGCATCCGAGCTGCTTCTTCTTTGTGGAAACAAGTGTGCATAAGACAAAAATTACCCACTTTGCCGACTGAAATGGTGGAAGCTAAGATACTCTCTTCCTCCGATGCTGAAATCTAAGGACATTTTGAAGGATGCCAAAATAAGAGAAAAAATGCCTCAAATTCTAGTGTTTGCTGACTGCATTTTTCTTGACCAAAGTGCAAGTAACCAACTGCTGTTAATGGCGATGACTTTTGTGACGACCCAGGGGAAGGCCGGTTGGGCAAGTGCCAACTACTGTTATGCCGGCTGGGACTTTAAAATGAGGGGGAGAATGACACTTCATAAAATAAACTATGGCGATTATTTTGACACTGTCGTAATGGAAAGTTGATNTGATGACTTTTGTGACGACCCAGGGGAAGGCCGGTTGGGCAAGTGCCAACTACCGTTATGCCGGCTGGGACTATAAAATGAGGGGGAGAATGACACTTCATAAAATAAACTATGGCGATTATTTTGACACTGTCGTAATGGAAAGTTGANTAAAATGAGGGGGAGAATGACACTTCATAAAATAAACTATGGCGATTATTTTGACACTGTCGTAATGGAAAGTTGATTAGGAATAGGCAAAATAAACAAAGGATATGTAAATACTACAGAAACAGGAACAATGCATGGAGGTTCCACTACATATATCTTTGCCATAAAGTTTTTTGAAGTTTGGATAATTTATTACAACAAAAGTATGAACACATGCAAATGAAACTAGCATTGGATGAAACAGGATCTCTATAGGCCTGTCGATAGTGGTGACGACGCACCCTTTTTGCGTAACTCCGCAAAGTCATATGTCGTGAGGCGTGGTGATATCGGGGGACAACGGCATGAAGTGTTGGGTCATGTTCAGCCACCCTGTCCTATCAAACGCTCCCAGGTAGAGACAGTCCTTATAATGGAAGTGGGCAGGAGCTTGGTAATTGTGCAATCTCGGCATAACCCACGATTGAAACACATCCACGCCCACCAATCCTGTTACTGCTCTTTTCACAAAAAAAATTACCCATACACTGTTTCATAAGAAGTGGCACAGAACACGCTCACTTTTAGTGAAATCACACATACGTTGCACAGAAGCGCATGGGTTTTCACTTCCACGTGTGTTTCAATTTGTCACTGGTGTGAAATATAGCTTTATTACTGAAAATGATCGTGTCCACAAAAGCTTCATCGCACGTTAACCTTTCCCACGAACAGTACATGGAAGACGTACCGGGGTCCGCGACTGTCACAGGATAAATGCTGCAAGTCAAAATAGAATGAAGCAAAACTTGGGTGTTTACGAAGAACCCTTTGCACAGCNTGTCACAGGATAAATGCTGCAAGTCAAAATAGAATGAAGCAAAACTTGGGTGTTTACGAAGAACCCTTTGCACAGCGGTTTTCAACATGGGTATCCGGTTCTCAAACTGAGCATGCAGTTGGTTTCGCTGGACTGCAACTTTCTGACAGATAGATGGACAACCAGCTGACTTACGCTTACGTAAGCAACCCTGTTTCACTACGCCATTATTATGCCATTCACACACTTGTCATTAAGAAGGTCCTAACCAAACTTCACACAAAATGCCAGATGTGCTGTGATTCTGGACTTTGTGACATGGTATTTCAAGATGCAGAACAATTTCTTGGCAGCAGTTAACAATAAATCGTACACAATACTACTCTGTGTAGCTATGGGTATGTGGACTACACCATGACGGCGGGAACAAAAATACTGTCCGAGATCCTGTTTCTTCCAATACTCATATTATTGTGGTAAGTGCAATCAATATCTTTCAAGTAATAATTTATCCTAACCCCAGAGAACATTACGAAACACTGTATTTAGAGAAAATTCCACTATTGGGCATGATAAAATGAGCTTGCAAATACACTTTTAAAAAATACATACTTTAAAGACTCCAATGATAACTTTGATTGGTTTTAAGTGCATAAAACCCACACACTATGTACACTTTAATACTTTGTGCATTTGTAAACGCACTCTTTCAATCTAGCAACCTCTTCACTTCATTTCTCTTCCCAATTAAACTATAAATTCAAGGCGTTTCAAAAGTACAATTATATACACACAACATTAAACTTAATAGTACCAGTAGAAAACTGCATAAACACATAAATGACCAAATGAACAGATGCCTAGTCTGAGATCAATAACATGAACAATGTGTTGGGCGCAAGAAAAATCTTGTATGGCTTCAGCACTTGGATATGAAAACCTAATGGTAAACTTTGNTGAACAATGTGTTGGGCGCAAGAAAAATCTTGTATGGCTTCAGCACTTGGATATGAAAACCTAATGGTAAACTTTGATCAGTACTTGTATGCATTATAATAGAAATGCATAACTTATAGCAATCAGCATATCAGATTGGGCATAAACGTGTTCCACCAAATCCAGCCAACATAAAACAAAATTTCACTACTTTTAGCTTGTAGTGTACTTGCTTTAAATTGCAATGCAAACATGGACTTTCATGCCTTACATTCGAAAATACCTTCAAAAATTATCCCAAGGTCCCATCAACAATACAGAAAGTGAATAATTACTATAAATCTTGACATACATATACTTTAACACAAAAACAGACTGAAGTACTTACAGAATGCTCGCAACAAATTAGGAAAAATTGATGTGTCTCCATTGCCTACTTTAAAGTGACAATGTTAAAAGTGATGATCAATAGAGTTGGTTTCTTTCTATTTCATGCACATAAGACTAAGAATTGGTATAACAATAGGGTTACTTGGTTGGCACACGATTACTAGTTTTTAGGAACGCGACAACGTNTAAGACTAAGAATTGGTATAACAATAGGGTTACTTGGTTGGCACACGATTACTAGTTTTTAGGAACGCGACAACGTCAACTACATATTACACCGGGCAGAACCATAAGCAACACACAGAAAGGAAACACTCGGCAGGAATGTAAGTTGTTGAAAAGAAATTGTGATCCGATTATCAGCACTGAACATACTCCAGCCTCAACTTACAACGTTCACCANTGTTGAAAAGAAATTGTGATCCGATTATCAGCACTGAACATACTCCAGCCTCAACTTACAACGTTCACCAACATGTCAATGCTCGTGTGGCACGGAGCCTGAATTAATAACTGTTTAAACACAACCCCCACCATACCTCGTAATTTACATGCAGTAGCAGATATCAAAACTGGTTTGAAGCCTTTGCAATTGGGCAGACCACGTGATTCTCCATCACATTGGCACCGTGTAAAATGGTTATCGCAAATTATTTTGGAAAAGTGCTATTTTTTAAATTAGTGGTACCAATATGATTAAGGATAATGCAAATATAGAAGCAGTGATTTAAACTCCTTCTTTCGTGTACTCGCTAACCAACATACGCCCAAAAACAACAATCACTGTGACTTGCAGTAAAAAATTCTGAAATANTCTTTCGTGTACTCGCTAACCAACATACGCCCAAAAACAACAATCACTGTGACTTGCAGTAAAAAATTCTGAAATAATGGTAAAAGTATTTCATTTTAAAATATTTATAGCCAACAAGAATTGAACTCCATATAAAAAACGTCTGACTGCAGCTCGACCCAAGCATACACAGCGACACGACATGCTATTAAGTTCTGACTGTTTTACGACAATATTATAAAAATGCCCCGGANACCCAAGCATACACAGCGACACGACATGCTATTAAGTTCTGACTGTTTTACGACAATATTATAAAAATGCCCCGGGAGGAAAAATTTCTGCAAATACTGCTGAATATGAACTGCTTAACACTTTGTCGTCATAAATAAAAGAGGCTTAACTAAAAATCAACCACTGATTTATTATATAATTATTTAATGCACTACACATGCACTACACACTANAAAAGAGGCTTAACTAAAAATCAACCACTGATTTATTATATAATTATTTAATGCACTACACATGCACTACACACTAAATACTCTTCATTCAATTTGATAGTAAGTTAACAGTGTCAAAAATCCCTTTTATCACTTTTTTTTTATAAACTATACTGAATTAAAAATAATTCAGCTAAATACCACTACAACGAGACTTTCACATCAGATCCCATTTGCAACTAAAAGCATTAATGACTATATCACACACACTTGTCCTAAAATACATTAATTTATGGATTAAACAGCTGCAAAAATATTTTATTCACCGACACGTCATTACACTGTTAAGATTCATGATAAACTGCTCTCAAGGCATTTATATATATTTCAGTCATGCCTANACCGACACGTCATTACACTGTTAAGATTCATGATAAACTGCTCTCAAGGCATTTATATATATTTCAGTCATGCCTGAAACTCTAAGAGAAAGTTTCCTAATAAGAAAAAATAAAATAAAAGTAAAATTACATTGTATATAGCCACCCCTCAAAATAGCATTTTTTGTATGCAGCTCTGAAGTAAAAATTACAATTATACAATTAAGGCGGCATTCGTACCTTGAAATTAAATTCTAAGTGTAATTTTTTTAAGCAGTCTCAGTTTCAAACTTTACATTGTTGACTAAAAAATTTTACATCAAAATAAAAAAACACGTAGAATCATTACCTAGCCACTGAACAATGGCTACTGCGATTAACCAACACATGTTTACAGCACCATGAACATTGTAGTTGGACCACCACGAGTCTATGGTGGTCCTAACTTGCTCCACAATCCACTTAATACTATGCTGCTAAACGACGCCAAAGAGCTTAATGCTAGAAATATTTCACAAAATTGAAACTTGAAACACAGGTTTCACAATGTGGAAATTGAAACACAGGTTTCACAATGGCCAAATTAATATTGAGTTGTAATCAACTAAAAGCAATTAAAAATTTATATTTTACATCTAAAACAGACAATGTGGAGGAGTAAAAGGCATGCGTAACAACCAAAGTAACCTTTTGGAATTCAGTGCACACTCTGTCAAAACTTAATGCATTAGAGGATCATTATGTACNGTAACAACCAAAGTAACCTTTTGGAATTCAGTGCACACTCTGTCAAAACTTAATGCATTAGAGGATCATTATGTACGAGGGCTGATTCAGAAGTCATGGCAACTATTGATTATCTCCCGGAAATAACACAACACGGGAAATTTACTATGTACAGTTGAAAGTGTACGACAAGTACGTTTTAAAGTTGACACCACATGGAATATGGATGAAGGGATGCCCGGCAAGGAACAAAGACAAACATGGCTCCTTGAAATCACTGTTTAATTGATATACTCTCGTACAAACTGTATACACTCGTGAACGGGTGCGTATCGTACGCGTACGAGCTGTTAAACATCCTTCACAGTAGTCTCAGAGGTTGTCCACGGTTCGTTGCCAGCTACGAGACCAACATCGTCACAGCATTTCGACGAGAGATGGCGCACATTGACAATAGTTCATGCAGCTGATGGTATTTCCCATCTGCCTCATCGCTGGCAACGAACCGTGGACAACCTCGGAGACTACTGTGAAGGATGTTTAACAGCTCGTACGCGTACGATACGTACCCGTTCACGAGTGTATACAGTTTGTACGAGAATATACATTTCAACTGTGATTTCAAGCAGCTATGTTTGTCTTTGTTCCTTGCCAGCCATTCCTGCATCCATACCCCATGTGGTGTCAGCTTTAAAACGTACTTGTCGTACACGTTATACGGTACATAGTAAATTTCCTGTGTTGGGTCATTTTCGGAAGATAAACAATAGTTGCCATGACTTCTGAATCAGCCCTAGTCCATAACTCGGGACTTGTCAAAAGCTGTGTGCTCACTGTGGTCTTTTTTTGCTAGTACATGCCAAGTTTATATTTTTCACATTGTATGTATCTTCAAATACCATAAATATTTGCTCATAATGTTACCTTAAATAATTACAATCATTTTATTATGTAGATTAATTTCAATATTTTAGATAATGTGGGTAGTGTGCGCAGGTAACCTAAATGTCCCACAGAATGGAGTGTATCAAACAAGTAAGAATTGCCTTAAGATTATAGCAAAAGAGCAATTGTAATCTGCACTTGCTTTCAAAACTCTAATAACTGCTGATAAATAACGACCATTCCTAAGCAGGAACAAGAAACCTATAATTTGCATAGATGGAATGCAATTTTCTTTCTTGGCTGTTAGCGGTAAAACCATCAGCTATCTGTTATCTAAAGAGTAATTTTTAAAAGCACCACTCCACCATAAACAGTATCTGCCCTTTTTACTCCACACAATTTTTACTTGTTGCCAACACTGTACACTCAATTTTTACTCTTTGCCAACACTGTACAGGTGGTACAGTATTGGGACCGAACAGACGTTTCTTTTTACTTACCGTTTTAAAAAACCATGTTTAGGACTCAGGAGTTGCACATTTTTCACGCTTCTTTCTTTACCTGATTCACATGTCTAGTACATTACTTTTTTTTCATTGTAACATTGAAGTTGTTATTCTGAGGGGCAGGCATATAACAAAAGGCGTTCCTGTTTATTACACACATGCTACACGAAGGGCATTAAACTAAAATTGCATTCATAAGTGTGCACTACAAAAACACAGGTAATAAATATAGATTTTTTTTTATAAAATTACGAAGGACACGTTCACAGCCCATAACACAGGTAAAAAAAATTTGTAAACATCAAGTTACGACAGAGCTTCGACTAGATGACGCTTGCACGGTTGTACTGCTGTCTAGCAACTGAGGTTCGGTGTTGCTGTCTCCATCAACCTCTTTGTATGAAGATTCAAAACCTGAAAACACCATTTTTATTATGTTCGTTATGAGAAGCATGCCAGATTTGTATTATTTTTTACAACTGTGAGATTAAAAGTACGGTAGAATATCAATTATTCATCAACTGTTTTAACAGTCAGCCCCCAGAGAGGAAAAATAAATTCAAAATGGAATCGAATATAAAACATTTCTGTCAAAAACCAACTTGATCTACATGTTTAAATTAACTCTTGGTTTACACAAGGTATCAAATGAACAGATCATACTAAACTTATCTAAAATTGCATTTAATGTAATTACACCACTGATGATATTTGTCACTTCTATTATAATTTCTATGCGACACAGTACTCTCTTGATTGTACTACCTTCCATCGCTCCCAGGGACAGAAACGAGAGGCGACTGTAATTGCAACAGCCCGGATAGCTGTTCGAGGAGGACACGCGGAGTATGGAAAGTCGTTCGACGAGTCCTTGGAGACTACACGTGTGAATATGGCCTCGCGTGAATCTGTTATGATATCCTAACACACAAACTTGTCCTCTTATCCTCCTCTTTCTCCTGTATTCCCTCACTCCTATCCCCCGCTTAGTGCATGAAAGAATAAAATGTCCACCTTCTGGGCCAAGGGTTCATCGAGTTTTTATAGTTAACAATTTGGGCCAAATTTGATATCTTCCTGCTTCTATAGTTATAGATTTATACATACAATTTGATGCAACAAATGCTTTACAAGTGCTAAAGAATTTATGCAATCAATCAACATTTTGTTCAAATTTTGAATTAACTCTCATTTGAGAAAAACTTACCTAACGGACTTGGTGCCTGGGTTAAGTACAGCGGGACTATACTTACTAAACCAAGCACCGCTGCTCCACCACAAACAAAGCTCAGAATATTTCTGTAATACATCGAGCACTCTGCTGCACATTTCCTACAACAAATAAGGTTATCAACAGACACATTTCACTATCTCACATACCAACATTACACTGTTTACTGTTCCACAAGTAAAAATATAACAATTCAAAATTTTTGTTTGTTAAAAGTCGGTTATTCCAAAATTGCAAGAACTATTTTTTAACTGTACAATAATGATAATAATAATAATAATAATAATAATAATAGCGTGTGGGGAGTGCACCCAGGGCAAGGCAACACCCTCCGAGTGACGGTCTTTCCAGCTGGGACCCGTAGGTGACCGTTATCCCAGAGCATGACAGAAATGAAACCCTAGAATGGAGCGGCGCTGGAATGCAAGGGCGGGGGAAACGGGAGTACCCCGAGAAAACCCGCCGGCAAGCTGCATCGTCCAGCACGATTCCCACATGCGAAAATCCGGGAGTGAACCCGCCGGGGATCGAACCCGGATCACCGAGGTGGGAGGCGAGCGCCCTGGCCACTACGCCACCGCTGCCCCTTTTTAACTGTAAAAATTCATGGGTAAATTTTTTTTTTAAGTGACAGTATGATAAATTTTATGTGATGAAAAAAATACTGTAAACTTGGAAATTTTAACATTCCACACTGCATATCAAGTATAGTATTGATATGTGAGGAAACAAAGTACATAATTCATTTTGAGTTCACTGCTAGACGAATGTGTAGAAAACATGGACATGAAAAAAAAAATACATAGCATGTTCAAGATTTGTGATGGAGAAATTAACAAACACGAGAAAATGGTAAACAGATAACAAAAGATTAACAAGAAAAATAAGCAATAACTATGTGTTCTAAATAATAAACAAATGTTGAAAACAAATCAAAGACTGACAGAGTCACTAAACAAAACATTTATCATGATCAAAGAATCACCTGTTGACCAAAAAGCAATTAGGACAAGACAGTTTATAAAAAAAAACAGCACGATGAAAGCTAAAAAATTCACGGAAATATTTACTACTTGATGAGTATTTCAAAACTATTTACATTCAAATACTATATATATACTCAAGAGATGAGGCACAAGGTAGAATTTAAACAATTAATATTTGCTGGATTTTGTAACTGATAAACATTTACCAAAATACAATGTGCACTGCATTTGTGGTGTTTCTATAAACAAAAAAAAAGTGTAAATCCTTACTGTAGATACTAGGCAAATAAGCCACTGAAAGAGAGAACAAAATAAGAAAAAAGAGCTGGCTTAGGAAGGAATAAGGCCAAAGTGTTTTAAGTCGGCATGATGTACTAAGCGGTGAGGTAGAGGAGGTTCAGTTTTTGTTTTTATTTCTTTATTCAATATTTACCTTCCCTTACTGCTTCGTAGTTCATCAGGAGCTTAGGTTTTGCTGTGCATTAACTCCTTAAAATACAAGTTTCTTTATTTTACCATAGGTATTCTAGGTCCAAGCGATACTGGGGCAGTCATTGCGTTGGTCGAGAACTATAAACGCAGGCAAACAACAAAATCAGAGATTAAGAGACATTTTATTGGGCAATCCAGATTCTGAACTGTGGTCTGGGTTGTTCAAGTAAGAGATATTTCAGCAAGCATCGCAAATGGTATTTTAGTGAATGACCATAAACGCAAGACAAACAGAGTGAAAAATAAAACACGGATAGTCAAAAATTGAAAAAGTAAATAAACTACATGCTGATAAATTAGAAAAAAAAAATTTTTTAAAGTTTTACTAAACTACGACTATAATGGAAACATGCGTAAAATTCCAATTTTGGTAGTGTCAACATGGAGGAAGCTGTGATAATCAAGCACAACTATTTATCCTTCTAAAAAAAACACACACCTTTGGAAGCATTTTTAACGTGCAATGGCAGGTCACAATTATAAAGTTCTCACTTCGATAAATGTATTCATTAAATGCTAACAATTCAAGCGGCCTCCACTGTGGTACACATTTGCTTGACAAAAATCTTGCTCGTAATTTGTAACATAATTTAGTAATTTACATTGCAGAATTGTATATATACATATTTGTAGTAGCTGGAGGGAGAAGTCAAGAGAAGTACAGTCATTTGTTCCCCCAGTTTAATATTCAGACAGTAATAGGCTTCTCTCCCTGCACTATTTAATGTTCGTGACAAAACTTTGAAAAATTAAAAATTTATTAAGTCAGTAAGGGAAGGGTTAAAACCTACGAACCTTCTCACTTTTATACAGCTGTTCCTACAAGTTCTTACAAAACACCTTTGAGTACAATTACTGGATAATCAAAAATTTAAATTTCTTTCCTAATTCATTAACTTTAAAAACACAAATAACTTGTGATAAGAATGAATGAAGTAGGGTGAAACGAAATGGATATTTATCAGCTCTCGTATTTAGTGCAATGGAATATCAGGGTAGGAAACCTAAGTACCCTAGAAAACACTCCATGCAACCTAAAGTTTAGCTAAAAGTCAAAGTGTAGCACGAACAAATGGATTAGCAGACACAAAAATGTTTCTGAACTATACGAAGACGTAAAAGTTGACAACCTATACAATTTGCGAGACACTTGCAGCGTGTGTACAGTAAAGGCAATACACTATTCCTATCTTCATCTTCATTTCCAAATTTCAGACTGCAAAATACTGCAAGCACTGGCTGCAAACCTCATTTTATAAGAGTTAAAGATTCTATGTAACAAAAAGTACCAGCCACGCAGTTGAGTAAAATAATACTCACATGTACTGAATGATGACTACCGCAACACCATTGGCCAACTTATCCACAAAGCTCATCGAGCCATATACGAATGCCCCGTTATTGGTGTTGGAGCCTATGAAGTCGGCAGTTATACCGAGACTTGTCACGAGCATCACAGAGCTCCCAGCACCTGAGACAACGGACAGTCGACACTGAACACCCAAAAAGAATCAGTTTTGATGAAGTACACTTACTTGCAAGATAAAATATTACAAAGATTTTTTTTAACTTAATTGCCTTCTTTGTCAATTAGGCATGCTTTTATACTAGGTTAAACACACACGGAATCTATGTTCGTTCTGACAGGCAATCATCGCCAATGTATCCATTTAGCACTAATCTGGATGCATTAAAAGTGAAAGTAAATCTAGCCTGCCAAACAAGATAACGTTAAGCTCGTGTATTAATAAAAAATATATACAGTGTTGGTATTCTGTTGTCACTATGTGCATAAGCTGGTTGTAACAGCTAAGCAAATTTCTTGCAATTAACTTTAATTGAATTTGAAGATTAAAATATTCTTAAGTTACAATATTAAATTCTAGCACAAGTGTTGATGTTTTAAAACATTCAGAGTTGATTTTTACTCATGCTATACTGACAATTGTTAACATAAATAAAACTGAAAATATCATTGGGCATAATTCAGAGAAATATTTTTAACAACTGCATTGGTAAACTGGTTGAAATTAATGTTAATATTTTAAAATGTATAGCAGAACTGTACATTGTTATCAGTTGGCACAATTGAAGTTATGAAGTCTATAAATAAATAAATTAATTGTAAGAGTATTACTGCTAAGAAGAATATTTTATCAGTTAACAAAAAAGCTTACAAACATGTAATTCACTTTCTGGAATAGCGTATTTCACTTGACCCGATCATAAAATATTATTAAGTGTTTTGTTTCTGTTTGCCATTATTTTTGACGAAATTGTTTTCTTTTTTCCAATCTCATTAATACAAATATATTCTTCCATCTATATTTCAATATATCTACAAGCTGTGTGCTGCATATTGAGTGAATTACAAAAGTACCACAGCAAGCACCGACTTTCCTGAGTATATCTACCAGCCACGGCCAGCTGAGAGGCACACCACGATTGTGTTACCACATGGGACGTAGGAGATAACGTATGCCAGCCAGAGATAATGTAGGCCAGATACACTCCAGTTGCTCTACCTTCCTTGCTGCGGAAGATGCTTCAATACACACGCATCACTCATTTGTTAAGAGACAACCTCCTCCTGTAGCACCAACAATTGTAATAGCACATTTTCTGGACAGCTGAAAATGGATTCCGTTTGTTGCTAAAATTTAGGACAACTAGAAAGTCAAAACAGAAAGAAAAAAAACACAACTAAGGGACTATGTTATTAGATTTAAGTCTGATGTATGACTCGATAACCACGTTTCTTCTCAAACTGTCATCACATCTGCCACTCTTCCAGAAATAGGAGTAGCAGGTGACTATAGCAAAATGTGATACAATCACCAGAATTTAAATTTTAAAATTTGATGTATGTGGGTTATGGGTGGGTCAAAATCAGTCCAACATATCCCAAGCGACCTTCTTTCCATAAGTGCCTAATTTCTGGAAACTGTGAGGGGACTGTACTAAGAACAGTTTGTTCTTAGGCTGAATATCTTGATTACACAGAACACTTCTAGGACTTTTAACTTAATTCCACGTTGTTTCTGATACTTTGCAAAAAATATTTCGGGTTAATTTCCAAACATCCTATACACACATAAACACTGTAAATTTTCATAAAGGTACATAAAGATCAATATTGCTTTGACTTTAATTTAAAAATTAGGACTAACATTTAATTTACATCACTGTCTTCCTACACATGATAACGTTTTAAAAATATTTTGGCAAATAAAAAATCCTTGACGAAAATTTTAATTTGCAGCGAAGCATCAGTGCCATAGCACAATAATACAAACACAATGTCACTTTTAAGCTCTGTAATTTCAGAATATTTTAAAAGTTAGCAGCAAAATTAGGATTAAACATTTGCATTAAAAATTTACAAAAAAATTACATGTAAAATTATAAATGCTAAAGGCATACAATGCAAAAAAATATAGATTAAAATACTCATACAAATAGATTAAATTGCTCTTTCAAAGTATTCTGTAGCTCTAAGCACAAAAAATATTTATTTAACTAACAAACAAGCCAAGTAGTGTAAAACATTTTAAAAAATATCAAAAAGTAACTCTGTTAACTAGAAATAATTCAAACACTCAGACGAAATAATTAAATTTCTTACAATAAATATTTAATTGAAAAAAACGAGCAGAGTAATATCAAAATGTTTCTAAAATACAAATACACTGAAGAGCCAAAAAAACTGGTACACCTGCCTAATATCGTGAAGGGCCCCCGAGCACGCAGAAGTGCCGCAAGACGACGTGGCATGGACTCGACTAATGTCTGAAGGTATGCAGGAGGCAATTCACACCGTGAATCCTGCAGGGCAGTCCACAAATCCATAGGAGTGTGAGGCGGTGGAGATCTCTTCTAAACAGCACGTTGCAAGGCATCCCAGATATGCTCAATAATGTTCATGTATGATGATTTAGGTAGCCAATGGAATGTGTCCCATCTCTTGTGCGCCGACTATAACACCACGTTAAAATTCACTTAAATCTTGATAACCTGCCATTGTAGCAGCAGTAACCAATCTAGCTGCCGACCGCATCGCGTTACTCTGATTGGTTCCATACCTCTGTTATTTGCATACACACGCCTATACCAGTTTTTTTGGCTCTTCAGTGTAGTTACTTTGATGACTAGATAAATTAAAGGTATTTAGTGGAGCAATTTGAACAAAGGAGGGCAGCGGTTCAGGCCCAGTAGAGCCTCCTTTACGTGAAAATACAAGTTAATATATGAAATAAAATATTACGTTAAAATAGTGAATCAATGGAGGCAGTCCGTAGACCCTAATCATAACTCCATCGAATAAATAATTTACGACAATTAGAACACTTCAACAGACTACGCCCAATGCGTAAGTCGTGGTAGCACAGTAGCAACAATTAAACTTTAAGTAAATGATTGGGCAGCAGACAAAAACTATACACAACACGTAAAGCAGCTGGAACTATACAGAGAAGCAAGAAATTAGTTAGGCCGAAACTACAATTTAGAAAAAATTTAACTCACTGCAAAGCCCAAGACAAACACAATACTGCGCCACGTAATTATTTAAAATCACTACACTGACCCACAGATGAAAAGCTGCGACCACCACTCACCATTTTACAAGTCGCAGCAGAATCAGCCACTCGCGCAACTACATTATTTAAAGGCGTCTCATAGCACCCTCGTCGAAGGACGCGTAAACTGACAATTTTAGCTCATATTACATTTTAAAGCTAGCTCTAACAAGCGTCAACACGACAATCTTCTTCACAGGCGTAGAATGAACGCTGCACAAGGCGTGTAACAGCTTATATAAACTAGCCCCTGAATTTAAAAAAAGCTGATATACAAGAAGGGGTAATCAAGGGAGGGAAATGAGGGGAGCCGAGGAGCAGGCCGCCTTACAGAGGGAGCGAATCCAAAAACAATGCGCGCAGCAGTGCCATCATCACAATTACATAAACGAGATAACAAATATTGCTACATTACTCCAATGCTTCAAAAAAACTCACCCAGTAAACATGCAACAGCGTATATTTCATAAGTTGTGTATAGGATACCGCTTCCAAAATACAACCACACACATCCTCCAATGCCCAAAACTCCACCAAACATGAAGGCAATCTGAAAGAAAGATGCATTACACAAAATAGTCAAAGTTTCCCAGTTAGTAAATTCACAGTTTACAAGAACTTAAGACTTTACTTGGTATGCAATTTGTTTGACACACTTATTCCTACTTTAGGCATGAGGTTTCTCTGGGCTGTATGGTGGCATGGTATCACTACATATCACGTCTCATTTGAGCATGGAAAATAGCCAACTAAGGTTTGTTACTCTGTTTTTTGTGTTTTTTTTTTTCCTCAGAGATAAAGAATCACAAAATGATACCACTTTTTCAGATATCAGTTATGTACGCCAGAACTCAATCTGTATAAGACAAGATTATTCTAGTAATGAACATATAGTTATTTTATTTTGCCAGCAGTATGCAACATAATTTCTTATGAATTAGCATCATCAGCTTTAAGTATGTAAATAAGTGGAAAAACATGACAATTTGAAGTATTATTTTACTTATTCAAAACAAAGCTCAAAGAAAAATTTTTTAACACACACACACAAATTATTAGCCACAAACAGTTGCCAGACATTAGCTACTTACTATTTAAGCTTCAATTTGAGAGCATTTCAAAATTTTTTGAATCCTTAAATGTGTTATTGCTACAAGTAGGCTGCACATAACAACAGTTACTTTTTCTTAAAACTTCGAACAAAAGAATTTTTTTATATATTTGATTTTTAAACATTTTCTTTTACCAAATGCTAGGCAACAAGCCCAAAGTAAAAAAACTGTTTACAGAGATCAGTTAAACCTCACACCACAAACTAAGATCATCTCTCTTAATTTGCAAAGAATAAAATTAAATTAAAGAAATTACTCCAGCTACTCCTCGCAACACAAATTAAATATAATTGGTTCTGGACCACCATAACCACTTGTTAAAATGGACATCCTAAACTTCCAAGCAAAAATCTTTAACAAGTAGAAATCTGGGATCATGTATTGTGCAAAAACAGGCTTAGAACAATGTTCTGCACATCTCCTCCATCCCATATGGTGAACGAGTTTCTTCAGGGTTTCACCAAACACATCAGCATAAATAATGGTTTCATGTCTCGGAAATTGTATCTGCAAGTTTTCTTATACAATTTCATTAAAAAAAAAGTACAAAATATCAAAGGAGTTCCAAAGAAAGTTACGTAACTGTAAAACACTTCTCGCAAAACTTATGTTCTCTTCTAACAAACTACGCATCGCTTAACCAATGTAAGTTCTTCATCTTCACCGCAGACACTGATATAAATTTTTTCAAAAATTTTTCGACAAACTCTTAGTTTACAAAATGTACATGTTTCAATAAAAACACCAACTATCATATCAATGGGAAAGTTGCGAGAAAATTTAGAAAAATTAGTTCTCTGTCTTCATGTGTGTACACCATTGAAATTGTAATTTTTTTTTCCCCATTTTGTAAACATCTATGTTCTTAAAAATTCCCAATCACTTGATTGGCTTATGGATGTAAGTATTTTTTTTTCCATTTTGTATACATCTAAGTCTATGTTCCTAAATATTCCCAATCACTTGATTGGCTTATGGATGTAAGTAGGTCCTTAGCAAAATAAATTTCTACATATGACAGAAAAAAAATAAGTAGGGTTTTGAATGTTTTCAATAGCAGTGAATCAACTACACAAACATTACGACAAAATGACACAAAGTTAGATGGTCAGAGTAGTTATATTGTACCTGTCATCTTGGTACCTTGGCTTGCTACGATACTTTTACAAACCACAACTCACTTTTCAAAAATACCTTGTATTTCAATCTATCACATTTAAGTTAAATACACGCACCCTATCCTAGTTTTATCTTCAAATCAATTTTATTTTCAGGATTAACAAAGCTTAGCTGGATAAATAAAACTGCCAGTAATTTAACACAAGCAGTAGTATGGACAAAAATATAACAGCTACTTGTATTCAGTAGATAAGTTGAGCATACCACAGCAAAACATATTGTCATGCAGGAAAACTTGAGGCTAAAGCGTTTGTATCATTTTACAAAGAATGTAAAGTTTATTCCTGCAAGAAAAGAAACTACATGCAAAACCAAAAGATAAAAAATGTGCTTACACGTATTAAATTTCACTACAGAATTGTAATGAGAGTTGGTCTAGGGTCATTATGAAACTATATGCTGTTAAATATGTTCTCAAAAAAATATTACAAAGTATCACAGGTGTGAATGTACAGTGGATTCTCTATCTACCATTTTTCAGGGGACAGTCAAAAATTTCCATACATCCAGGATTTCAGTAGATGAGGAAATGACACGTAATCAATAAAATACGAATTCTAACCTTATTAATTTCATGTTGAGTACAATGACTACACATTATCTGTGAATTAAGTTTAAGTAATAAACACAATAAAAACGGGAANTAATTTCATGTTGAGTACAATGACTACACATTATCTGTGAATTAAGTTTAAGTAATAAACACAATAAAAACGGGAATTTTTTTGGAAAATTCATATTACTGCAAATAATACATTGAAAAATATTTCACCTCCACTTGTCCACATAAAGAATATAACAACACAATGTTTTTCAGGAGGAAATAAGGAGTAGGTGTAGTGACAACCTCACACGTCAAGTAGATGTCGCAGAAACATGGCACTAATGTCTCACGTCACTGTTTTTAATATGAGCTACAACAAAAGACTGCCAATAATAACAAAAGTTTACCATCACCAAGTTTTTAAGATATGTACGACTCAAATAATATATGTTAAAAGAATTTTTCGGCTGTGCAGTTTGTTGGTTTCGAAATGCATAATTATACGATGTGTGATTAGAAACATGTAGTTACCAATATGCAGGTGTATTGTAAAGATGTGTTTTACAGGAGACAATGATGAAAACAATTGCAGGCTACTTTACAGCAGCAATACGTATAAGAGTGTGCAAGAAGTTGTCAGAAATGNAGACAATGATGAAAACAATTGCAGGCTACTTTACAGCAGCAATACGTGTAAGAGTGTGCAAGAAGTTGTAAGAAAAGAAAACGTGTTCCCTCTCGCGCCCTTGTGAACGACTAATTGTAAACTTCTGAATAACTGGCTAAAAAGTGATGAACTGCTTCGATGAGCTGATAAAAACTGATTGAGTAATGACTCATAAAAAACTGATGACGAGTGATCCTGACCTACTTCTGCCCCGACTTTTTAAACTCTCGCGCACAGCATGGTGGAGTGGTAGTAGGCGAGCACGGATGAACACACGCGCCAGCAGATGGGCCGTCGTGCTTCGAAGTGCCACAATGCCGCCAGCCTGCACGTGCGCTTAACTCGTAATCTCCCTTGCACAAAGCACGCCGCCGACAGCTCAGGCAGCCGGTCTCGCTCACCAGCAGTGCTGCACCGTGGGAGGAACAACATTACCATCCTGCAGCTGCACTCGCAGGCCAGTGCACGCGTGGAGACGTCACTCACACCAACACTCGTACAGGATATCCTACTCCAAAACTGAGCCCAGGTTTTTGTTGATAACTTTAACAATAATGAAAATATTCTAACAAAATTTTCTAAAGACCTACTTTGCTTTGTGTGAATTGCGATNTTGATAACTTTAACAATAATGAAAATATTCTAACAAAATTTTCTAAAGACCTACTTTGCTTTGTGTGAATTGCGATAACGCCCACAGCCATACAACGCTGACCTCGATGCTCCATACTGAAGAAGCTGTGATGTAATAGGATTGTGAAATGAGCGTGGGACTGTAATTCCATTTTGAATTATGGCATGATGTGTCTGCCCGTGTGTTGTTTTGCCTCATGGCTGCCACCAGGGTGTAGCCAATTGTTCTGCTGTGGTGCGGATGTAGATAGGCAGCTGCTGTTGTGCCTTGCTGTCGCCAGTCAATCGCTGTGACGCGTATATCAGTAGGCGGCTGTTGTTGGCTGGAAGTGGGTGTTTAATTGTGCATGGTGAAGGTGGAAGTTGTAACATTTCACTGTCAAGGATGACGGTGGAAATTACAGCTCAGTTAGCTCAATCGATAGAAACATGAAACGTTGAAGGTGCCAAATCGATATAAAAATAAAGTCAAGTTTTGATTTATAACTCTATACTTATATTTATCATTTAAATGCAACAGTTCACATTCAATCGTTCGATATCCAGAGTCACGAACAGCTTCACAGACAGACAAGCAAAGAGCAGCGCCACAGTAGGTTAAGTAGTAACCACATCACTTATAAATAACTCGCATTGCAAGAGAAAAATGTAAAGGTAGCGACTTCCCACGCCAGCAGATAAATAAACTAGCAGGATAAAGTTTGCCGGTGTGGGGATTATTTGCCACGCTCGATGAGTCTTCAGCGAGTGCTGGTTGTCTACTGNTGCTGTTGTGCGGATATAGATAGGCAGCTGCTGTTGTGCCTTGCTGTCGCCAGTCAATCGCTGTGATGCGTATATCAGTAGGCGGCTGTTGTTGGCTGGAAATGGATGTTTAATTGTGCATGGTGAAGGTGGAAGATGTAACATCCCACCGTCAAGGAGGACTGTGGAAATTACAGCTTAGTTAGCTCAATCGGTAGAAACAAGAAACGTTAAGGCGCCAAACAAATATATAAATAAAGTCAAGTTTTGATTTATTACTCTGTACTTTTATTTATCAATTAAATGCAACAGTTCACATTCAATCGTCCGGTATGCAGTCTTGAACAGCTTCACAGACAGACAAGCAAAGAGCAGCGCCACAGTAGGTTAAGTAGTAACCTTGTCACTTATAAATAACTTGCATTGCAAGAGAAAAATACAAAGGTAGCGACCTCCACACCGGCAGAGAAATAAACTAGCAGGATAAAGTTTGCCGGTGTGGGGATTATTTGCCACGCTCGATGAGTCTTCAGCGAGTGCTGGTTGTCTACTGATTTCTGTATATCACTACCGAGCGGTAGGCACACAGGGTTTTGTCGCCGCGTGCCTATCCCCCACTCCTCGCCCAAGGGTACCAAACCGTAACCAAATAAGGGCATGGCATGGGCCGGCATCCCTTCCCCACGCCAGCCGAACTGCGCCGGTAAAAAATAATAAAACCTTCTAGAATAAAAACTACCGACTGCAGTTGGAAAGCTTCTATCTACTAAAGCTGACGCGTGACAAAACTAAGATTTCCTGAAATGGCAAACTTATGCCCGATAAACATAACTACCATGGCAAGAACTTTGAATCCCAATAAAAATATCATGAAGCCTCGCAAAACGAAACAAATTCACAAAATAAATTTAACCAAGTATCCCGATAATTAATATAACTGCGTCATTACAAAGTGTAATTGATAATGAAAGAGGGAAGAATGGTCTCTGTATACTGTGGAGAAGCATATCTTAACTTGTTCGGACATACAACAGATGTTCTGGGAAANAGGGAAGAATGGTCTCTGTATACTGTGGAGAAGCATATCTTAACTTGTTCGGACATACAACAGATGTTCTGGGAAAAGTTTAGAGGCAGACACACTAAGTAAGTCCATCATTTGGGCCCTGGCGAAGAAACTCAAAACCAAGGGGACTTTAGTGGACACGAATGATGGGGGTTATCTAAAGATACAGCAGGAAACTGTCAAGGATGTAAGGTTCCCTAGAACTGGCCTCTCCGAACAATTCACTGCAGTGAGTTTCTTAGGAAACTGGATTATCAAAAAACACTTATCGTGCAGCAAAAAAAAAAAAGTCAAGCTTCATGCATACTGCATCTCCATTGTCCATGAACTTCAGGAGCCTGACGAAGTGAAACTTGTGGCATTCAGCTGCAGGTTGCAGACACTCATCCATGCAAATCCGAATATTCTGGATTATTTACTTTTCCAGATGAAGCTTGGTTTCACCTTCCACGTTTTGCAAATTCTCAAAACTCCCATCTTTGAACGAGTGAAAATCCCCACATGGTGTGTCAAGAACCTCTCCATTCAGAAAAGTGTGGATTTTTATCTCGCCAGCTACATAATTGGTACAATATTCTTTGAGACAACCATGATGACTGCTGTATACACGGACATCTTCAACATCTTCGTTAACCAATTAGATGACTAAGTAACCATTGGCTACTTCTAACAAGATGGTGCAACAGCCCATAAATCCAATCTTGGCATAGCTGAAATTCAGTTCTTTTTCGACNTGGCTACTTCTAACAAGATGGTGCAACAGCCCATAAATCCAATCTTGGCATAGCTGAAATTCAGTTCTTTTTCGACGACCGTATCATTTCTTAGGGACTTTGTCCACTGCAGTCGCCAGTTTTGACACAGCCCGATTACTACCTATGGGGATTTATAAAGGGCAGAGTATATGAAAACAGATCAAAAACCATAGACAACTTGAAAGCAAACATCACCACAGTAATTCAGTCAGTGACACCGAGCATACTGGCATTCACATTCTGAAGTATGGAGCGTCAAGTTCAGTGTTGTTTGGATGGAGATGGTGGCCACTTCAAGTACGTATCACATTTCACACAAAGCAAACTACGTCTGTTGGAAACTCCATTACAATATACGCATTATTGTTAACATTATTACTGAAAACCTGGATTCGGCTTGGAATGGGTGAGCCTGTATAATTAATGGGTTAGGCCCATTACACAACATACTGTAGGAACTGTCACTGTGGCAGGAGTGCCTTAGAGAGGCAATCAAATCACACCACCACCAACTCAGTAACTCCCACCTCAAGAACAAGAGAATATTGAGAGTTTACTGTATCACCCATGTAATAAAAATTTTAAAAAAAATCAAGTAAGGTATTATAGTAGCAATTTAATATTAAGATATGATCTGTCATAAGGAAATGTCTGAAAGTAAGTTTACTAAATATTTTGCGGGTGAATGAGATAAAACAAGAGAAGATAAAGTATACATAATTTTATTTTAACACCACTTAATATCTTGTAACTGCCAAGTGCATTTTGATATTTATATCTGCGAAATAATGGCACCATTTTCGCAATTGCCAAGGACCTCACATCAGCTCCAGCCACATATACATTAAATTTGTACATTCAGGCTCTGTTTTTCTGATCANAATATTTTGCGGGTGAATGAGATAAAACAAGAGAAGATAAAGTATACATAATTTTATTTTAACACCACTTAATATCTTGTAACTGCCAAGTGCATTTTGATATTTATATCTGCGAAATAATGGCACCATTTTCGCAATTGCCAAGGACCTCACATCAGCTCCAGCCACATATACATTAAATTTGTACATTCAGGCTCTGTTTTTCTGATCACAGAAATTGAATGACCGCATATACCTTCTCCCTTAACCACTATTTCAGTTAGCTTTCACTGTGCCTAGGTTCTGGAATACTGACCTGCACAGCTGTATGNCCTTCTCCCTTAACCACTATTTCAGTTAGCTTTCACTGTGCCTAGGTTCTGGAATACTGACCTGCACAGCTGTATGCCAACATAAACATATGCCTATAAACTAATGAATAAGTTGCAGTAAGCTGTATTACTTTGTTTACACGTAATAAATCACTGGAAACATTTCCTGACTGTCCCTTGTGGAAATGTGAATTAAGGGCAAAATTAAAAGAAAAATAATAATGTTACTTCCACGTTATCTGTGTTATAAGGTGCAACAGGATACAATTAATTCAGAACATCTATTCATTTCCAAAAAGATTTAGCCGAAAATAATTGAGAAGTTGTTGGACATGCTACTAATTAACAAGAACGAGTTACCTTCCTCCCTGTCCTCTTGTTGAGCATCTTGGCAAAGAGCGACATGACGAAACTGGCTAGGAACATGACGAGGGGCACGATGGCGAGGCTTTCTGCTCCCAGCTTGAGAGACTCGTGCAGGTACAGAGGTATGTAGACCTGCGACAGGTTGCAGAACAGACGAGTGGCCATGTACACCACTGCAACTTGGTACAGCCGCACGTCCTGCAGCATGCTGACCATAGTCTTCTTGTTTCGTCCCACGGAGCTGACGTGTTCAGTTGTTCGTGCTGCGCTCTCCTTCACAAACACGTGAAATATCGCCGACGCCACTGCACCCATGCACAGCCCGATCGCCACTATGTGCTGAAAGTAGACACAATTACGATCATCACTGCAAACATAAAAAGCAACAGGCTTACNAGCCCGATCGCCACTATGTGCTGAAAGTAGACACAATTACGATCATCACTGCAAACATAAAAAGCAACAGGCTTACGCTTTGCTCGTAAACACTGCATCTAACACTAGCATCCAAAATGAAAAGACAAAAAAAAATCTTTATTTATTTTTATATTTACTTACCTACCTATTCGTATCTACAAAAATTTAACTTTTAAAAACAAAAGAGACTAGCCACAGCAAGAAAGCCTTCAGATAGTCATAAACTGTAACCAATAACTCCTAAAAGCCAAAATGCTTTTATGCATCAATTAGATTATTTGGATGTACCAGAAACATCAATGGCTCAATAGTATAGTAAACTGTTAATATTTTGTAGCAGTTTCCGATTATTAATTTTTTTTTCATCTAATCATGAAATTTATATATTTATATGTATATATATACATACATATATATGGAAGAACTAAGCNGCCCGATCGCCACTATGTGCTGAAAGTAGACACAATTACGATCATCACTGCAAACATAAAAAGCAACAGGCTTACACTTTGCTTGTAAACACTACATCTAACACTTGCATCCAAAATGAAAAGACAAAAAAAATCTTTATTTATTTTTATATTTACTTACCTACCTATTCGTATCTACAAAAATTTAACTATTAAAAACAAAAGAGACTAGCCACAGCAAGAAAGCCTTCAGATAGTCATAAACTGTAACCAATAACTCCTACAAGCCAAAATACTTTTATGCATCAATTAGATTATTTGGATGTACCAGAAACATCAATGGCTCAATAGTATAGTAAACTGTTAATATTTTGTAGCAGTTTCCGATTATTAATTTTTTTTTTCATCTAATCATGAAATTTATATATTTATATGTATATATATACATACATATATATGGAAGAACTAAGCNTTTTTTTTTCATCTAATCATGAAATTTATATATTTATATGTATATATATACATACATATATATGGAAGAACTAAGCAAAGAAAAATGTACCAGATGGAGGAACATCATACACCACCACTTTAACATTTCCACAATTTTAAATCTGTTAAGAAGTACTGTTACAATAACAAATTTGGATGGGTAATTTTCTATCTAAACTCACAATGCTGCACAGTCTCACAGAAAACAAAAAATATACACAGACTGTTGCAATAAAATGGTAACTGAAAATTATTGGTATATTATGTTAAAGCATTTTGTATGTTTATGCATTTTTTTTTANGTTGCAATAAAATGGTAACTGAAAATTATTGGTATATTATGTTAAAGCATTTTGTATGTTTATGCATTTTTTTTTAATTTTAAGTTTACAAAAGGTAAATTATGTAAAATCGGGCATGTTTCACATTACTACTAAGTATTAANTTTTTTTTTAATTTTAAGTTTACAAAAGGTAAATTATGTAAAATCGGGCATGTTTCACATTACTACTAAGTATTAATTTTAGAAATTCTTCGCAAAAAAGCCACACTAAAATAAATATGGTGTAAGTTAAAAGAAAGACCCTGGCTAGCAATTAACTATCATTACTTGTCAGTTTATCTTTTTAGCGGGGGCCACGGTGGTTGAGTGGTTAGCCTGATCCACTCCCAGATTTTCGCAAGTGGGAATCGTGCCAGACAATGCCACTGGTCAGTAAGTTTTCTCAGGAATCTCCAGTTTCCCCTGCTCTTGCATTTCGGTGCTGCGCCATTCTCACCTCATTTCACCCTCATCTGCTCTCAAGACTTCGTTAAGAGCTGCTCAAATCTCAACTGAACTCTGAGTACTTCAATACAAATTCAGACAATTCTGGTATAGTGGCGTTGCAGCTGAAGGTAAATATGGAATGTGCGCATTACTTTATTGCCTTAGCAACATACACTTAATTATTTCTACTTGTCACTGGATTGATTTCATAAACACCACCTCTCTCTCTCTCTCTTTCTCTCTCTTCCTGTAGGCCACCTGAAGAAATCTGGTAGCATCTCAAACTACTCCCTTAACAACACAACAGCTCTGAACCATAAAGGAAAAAAAAAAAAGGCATTTTAAAACAGCTTCCATATTTTTTTTTTTTTTTGTTAATTTGAAATATAACTGCTGTGTGAGAAATTCTCTGTGAAACTGGTAGACCAGTGATTTTTTTTTCCCTGGTATGTACAGAATGGGTCAAACTACAAACTCTTAGACCTCTGAATTCACACAAAGCCTGTTGCAAGCGTGACTTCATTTTCAAGTCTTTTATCATGTCCTGTGTAATTGATCATCTGCAAAACAGTACTACAGTAATACGTAACTATACTTTTATATTTGTTACTTACTCAATATTATAGGTGAATCCTAAAGCCCTGGAAGAAAACTGCAAATGAAAATATTAAAAGTATAGCTTCATATTTTGGGGAAATTGTGAGCATCGTGAGTTTCATAAGAGATATGAAGTATGTAGTGTTTTTCTGCACAAACATATGACAAAAGTCTGAATACTAACTTTTAGGGTTCAGAGTTTTCCATTTTGATATTTTGTACAGAACATCCAGACACTCCTGTCTCAACAACCATACTTTCATATATTTTCTCCAGTGAAGCCACACGTCCAAAATTTTTGTAAGCAATTTTTGTCTTTTACCCTTTTACAGGANTTCATATATTTTCTCCAGTGAAGCCACACGTCCAAAATTTTTGTAAGCAATTTTTGTCTTTTACCCTTTTACAGGAGTGAAATTTTTTTTTACTAAATGTGACATATTCAACATAACAAGAGACATGTATGAAATAAAAAAAAATACATAATATTAACAAGCAAAGCACACATTGATTTGCTAGAGCATGTTTCAGAAGATTATATCAACATTCACTTCAGTATCAACAAACTTGGCAGAAATTCAAGTATTTCTTGTTTTGACAGTGCTTATCATTTTATATTAAATTAGCAATTTTTAAAAACTGTAAGTTGAATTTCTCNAGTATTTCTTGTTTTGACAGTGCTTATCATTTTATATTAAATTAGCAATTTTTAAAAACTGTAAGTTGAATTTCTCAAAAAAATATTATAAAACAGCCAATGCAATATGCAAAAGCTTCAGAAGAATAAATTAAATTACCTGGAATTTCAGTGTATCGTTGGGACCAACAGGGGCATTTGAAGCATCACTCGTCATGTGAAATATGCCCCAGGTTACCAGGTATACCATCAGACTTGAACACACAGTAAAGCTGTACCTGCAGTTCGCAAAAAAATTGAAATTATGTAGTTTATGATAGTGTCACAATTTTTTTGTGAATATTAAAATAAAAATAATATATAAATTATATTAAGTTATACCTCAGTTTCACTAAAACCTCATTCACTTGCTGCAACGCAAACTATTTTAAAAACAGTTTAGCCAAAACCTTAACAATGCCAGTAATGTATTCGAGTGCACAGCTAACTAAAAATGGCATTGCCATAAAAAAAAATCAATTTAAATAGCACCTAATTTATTAACACAATACGCACAGATAGGAAAGTGAAGATCTGTAAAAATTAAAGGCACAAGATATTATACAGATGAGNTTTATTAACACAATACGCACAGATAGGAAAGTGAAGATCTGTAAAAATTAAAGGCACAAGATATTATACAGATGAGAGTTTTAGAGGCTTAAATAAAATATGTGCATACAAAAATAATTTTGTATTTAGTTTTCATTGTGATCACAATGGTCNAGTTTTAGAGGCTTAAATAAAATATGTGCATACAAAAATAATTTTGTATTTAGTTTTCATTGTGATCACAATGGTCCAAGGTTTCTAGTTTTGTGCAGTGCAGTTGGTTTGTGTGTATATGCCCATGTACATATGCACATAGTGTTGCCGGACACTCAAGATAAAAGAGGACAACATTCATTCTGGAAAAGGAGGAAGATTCATTAAGGCTCCCGCTTATCTGGTGCTTGAACTGCGCTGCAGTGTGTTTGAAATAATAGTTTTTCTATGAAACTATTAAATGTGCGTCCAATGTCCCGATCAATGAAAAGAACACACGCTTCAGATGAGGGCTGTTGAGTAATTTCAAGACGTCACACAAATTAGTAACACCATTTCAGAGTACTACAAATGAGCTAAAGAATGCTTTTTCAAAGCGCTGCACCTCAGAATGTAAGCATCAGGTACATACAACACTACCCAAGGGCCCTGCACTCAACCTTCTCACAAGCTTCCCATCAATGAAACAATAGGGTCACCGCTGAAAGTCCCATAGGTGCATGCAGTGCGACGAGAACACTGCACGCCAGTTCAGAGTCTTGCGCTTAGCGACGATAAGGCACTACATGTGCGTGGGAGTCTCGCCCTTATCGCTTCCATGCTTCTCTGTCTCAAACGCAGTAAAACGTTCTAGGTAGACGGGAGCCTTAACAAAAATTGTGTCATGAGAAAATATCTATTTCAAAAATATTCCAGCAATGTATTTTGTGAAACACACTTTTCTTTATTCCAATAATTTGCCAAAATGTGTATTTAAAAGTTTCAAACGGAAAAAACTAATATGGTGGCAATTTGGAAATTTGTATTTAGTAATTTGTCAGCTTCGAAAACTGACAAAATGTAAAATGAAAATTACGAAAATATGTCTTAGATTTTGTAGACCAAAGGGTAACGAGACCATTTTGTTAGCATAAAGTGCCAACATGGCCACAGACAAACTATGATTATAAATGTGAATGTTGATAACACAACTATAACACATTTTGTTGAACAAAAACTAATACGTATCAAAATAATTAGCAAAGAAATACTATATTTTGGGTTAAAAAAGGATACAAAAATTGAACTTAAAAGGTAGGTCATGTCCTTCTGCTGAACATCTAGTAACCCTACATGCACGCATGTGCACACATCAGCTGTCAGGGTAGTAGNTAGGTCATGTCCTTCTGCTGAACATCTAGTAACCCTACATGCACGCATGTGCACACATCAGCTGTCAGGGTAGTACAGGTGACTGATTCACATGACAGGTGAGCAGAGAGGACGAGAGCAGAGCATGAAGATCATTACCACCTACATGCTTTTTCTAGTGTTGATTTCAATTGTTTAAAACCATTGCAGAAATTTCAGTATAAACAGTGTGGTAACAATTTATGTTCAAGAGACGCACACATCACATTACACTTTCCATTTGCAAGTCCTGCCAGACGGGTGGGAACGGGATTCAATCTTAACTGTTCTCAGACTGTAAGGACCCGTAGTCTGTGTTCTGTTTAGTGGTGTCTGGTGTATTATCAACCCCACCAATGGCTACAAGGCATTTAGAAATTAACCAAGGTATTATAATATGCTGGCCAGGGTTAGGAAGAAGTCAATCTGGGTGAGTAATGGGGCAAAGGGAAAACCCCTTTACTTCTAGGTTGGAGAACATCGAGAGGAAGCGTTTGAATCAAATGGGTGGCAGGTCCCAACACCTTGTTGACAGATGAGAGGTTTGAACAGCTTTTGACATTAGCGTCCTGAGAGCAGATGAGCGTGAAGCGAGGTGAGTACTACCAGAATGCAAGGGCAGAGGAAACGGGAGATCCCACAGAAAACCTGCAGACCAGCAGCATCATCCGGCACAATTCCCACACGCGGAAATTCAGCAGCGAACCCGCCAGGAATAGAACCTGGGTCCCCTTGGTGGAAGGCAAGTGCTCTTGTCGCTGCGCCACCACGGCCCCATCTCATTGACGGCAAGCTGCTCTGGCAAGCAGGGTGGCAAAGGAATAAGACACGGTATGTATGATGGAACCATCCGGCATTCGCCTGGTGTGATTTCGGTAAACCAGAAACAGGATGGCAGAACCGGGAATCAAACCCAAGTTTTCCTGACCGAGAGTCCAAAGGTTTTTTACTGCACCTCCCCACTTTCTTTGGCTGAAATAGTAAGAGGGGACAAGAGGAAGGGGACATAGCCCACAAAATATATTTTGACCAACCAGGTCACACACAAGGCTTGTAACATTTTTTTTAATATTAATGGACAAATTCCTTTTAATATTTTTATATTAATTAAAACAAGGAAAATAAAAAAACCATGGAGCCACTCTAATTCACTATTATTTCCCTATGGTATCATTGTGAATATCATAACACAATGAGGTACATTCTGAGCATCCTACAATATAATATAAAATTTCTACATTGNGGTATCATTGTGAATATCATAACACAATGAGGTACATTCTGAGCATCCTACAATATAATATAAAATTTCTACATTGAATCGTGGAAATCATGCATCACTTCGTTCCTACCTTATTACGATGAGACCTGTGCGCTCGTGCTCGCTTGGCGTTAAGTCGGGAATGAGCGAGAGATGTGATATTTGAACAGAAGCCCAACCAAACTGGAATATGATGACAAAAGCAGAATAATACACCATCTGTGCAACATGACTGCTGTCTTTACAACCTAAGCATGGAGAGAAAATGAACGGGAAGCTTCCAATGACACAAATAGTANTGCAACATGACTGCTGTCTTTACAACCTAAGCATGGAGAGAAAATGAACGGGAAGCTTCCAATGACACAAATAGTCCCTGAAACAATAAATAAACAATCACAACCATGTCTGATTAACTATATATGTAGTTCAATGCTAATTTCAAATTATTACAATTAAAATTAAGGCAAATGTTGTGGTAANGTCTGATTAACTATATATGTAGTTCAATGCTAATTTCAAATTATTACAATTAAAATTAAGGCAAATGTTGTGGTAAATATTGTAACATTCTTGCACGCCAAAAAATCACTTCCCAAAGCTTATTTTTTAAACACTTTTTGTGGATTTGGCTCCTCCAAGGACTTCCATTTAGGCATGCAATTGATGTTTAAAGATATTCTAGTCACTGTAACTGATACCCAATGCTGTGCCCAAGAAGATCGTTAGTTATAAAAACCTCAACAAAAATACAAACATGAAGAAAAAGTTCTCACATCACTTACATCTTTTCTCCAGTCTGCAATAAGCTTTCTAAAGCCCGGCGCACACGGAATAATTTTTCCTGAGTGTTATGCCAAGATATTTATCAATAGCTATGTAAAGAGGTATGTAACTTGGTTACTTGCGGTGTCCGTCACTGGTTTTGTCGCACATGGTATGGGTTTCCTTGCGAGCTATTCTGTCAACTAATAACGCCGGCAGCCATGGCAATTTTTTACAGCTGGCGAAAATAATAGACTAATAAAATTAACTCTGTGTGGTGAAAGAAGATTGCTGTAGTTACACTTCTTTGAGTTTTGGATCATAAAAATAAAATTTTTAGACAAAATAAAAGACTGTGGACGAGAGAATGGTTGACCTGAAGGAACGAAAATAGGAGTGTACTGGCAACGCTTTTTGAAGAATTCGGGTGAATAACCTCAAAACTGTAAACAAACATGTTTCTTCTATGCATTTATTAACATTGCCAAAACAATCATGTTGTCATGTAAATAAAGTCCTGGGACGCATTTTCTTGCTCTCATCGAGTGAGATTGGAAACCAGCAAATAAACACGTGCAGGAAATAGCGCCATTCCAATTACTGAAAAATAGTAGACTAGCCAGCAAAATTGCACGTAGGCATCAATATTTCCAGCGGCAAGCAAAACTCCACGCATGCGATATCATAAGGAAAATCGTTCCGTGTGCGGCGGGCTCAACACCAGGCNTACAGATAACTTCAAAACTGTAAACAAACATGTTTCTTCTATGCATTTATTAACATTGCCAAAACAATCATGTTGTCATGTAAATAAAGTCCAGCGACGCATTTTCTTGCTCTCATCGAGTGAGATTGGAAACCAGCAAATAAACACGTGCAGGAAATAGCGCCATTCCAATTACTGAAAAATAGTAGACTAGCCAGCAAAATTGCACGTAGGCATCAATATTTCCAGCGGACGAGCACGTCCAGCGGCAAGCAAAACTCCACGCATGCGATATCATAAGGAAAATCGTTCCGTGTGCGGCGGGCTCAACACCAGGCCCTAATATTTTCTCAGCACTTTTTCTTCACAAATACACTAGTGAAAATGCAATGAACAACAACTAGTCAACAACATCCAATCCAAATGGGTTTTACAACACAAACTGTTCATGTGTAGAGGGCACGCTGATCATACGTAGAAGGACACCACTTGCTTGCACCGGTCTTCAACCATTATACCCAGTGTCTTGTCGCAGGTCGTCTGGCAATGCAAGTGCAGTTGGCTGGGCGATTCCATAAGGTGTGTGTCCACAATGTCTGGAAGATGACGGCGAACACCAATTCAACAGTTAAGTGAATTGAACGTGGCCATATAGTGGGACTCAAGAGGATGTCTGGACATGACACGTCGGTGGTACATTGGTGGTGGAGAAGATACGTGACAGCCAATCTTCCAGCAGGATAATGCATGTCCCCATTTTGCTAGGGCAACACAGCGTGCTCTATACTATGTGCACATGCTACCTCGGACTGCTACATCTCCACACCCAAGCCCCACTGGGCATGTGTGGGACATGATGGGACGGCGCCTGACATCCAGCCCAGCCCCGGCAACTACAGTCACCCAGCTAGGCCAAAAAGTACAGCGAGTGTGAGATACCGTACCCCAGAGACACACTCAACATTTGTATGACAGGTTACATGCTAGAATTGCTATATTGTTTGGCCATTACGGGTGGTTCCACTATGTCAGTTCAGTAACACAACAAGACAAACACTGTGACATCAAAAACTGAATAATACACACAATTTTTAAACTGTGATATCATGCACTGTTTTCAAAAAATTCCCAGATTCTCAAACCTGTATATAATATTGTAACAGAAATAGCACATAATGTGATACGACGTCGATAACAGATTGTTGTGACAGATTGAAATCAGTATCGCAGACGAGACGCATCTGTGATATCCAGCTGTTATAGCACTGCTTGAACCAAGTGGGCATGGGCGGCTTGTGCCCCGATTCTACCACACTTCGGTTATTTCCGAGACGTCTCGTGTGCCTTCGACAAGGAAAAAATACACAGTAGCGTGGGCACAGATCGTCTGTGCCCCAAAACTGCAAGGAAAAACATTGTCTGCGCCTAAAGTAAGAAGACACTATTCGCAGCCTAGTAACACAGAACTTTAAGACCAACTAGGTTACTTGTACACTTAAATTACGAAAAAAAAAAAGATACACAAAAGAGAATTTCTTCGCTGGGACATGTTACACTTTGTTTGGGAGGGCACGTACCGCTGCACCCATTGGCAAGAGCCACCCCTGAGGCCTAGAGTTTATAGCTGTCCCACTATCACATGACACACTCAAGACTTCTTCGTAACTCAACGACGCTCTACCTAACGTGCACCGTAACAATTTCTTCACCATTTGCACCATACGTGCCCACNCGTGCACCGTAACAATTTCTTCACCATTTGCACCATGCGTGCCCACCAACCACCCCACCAGGCAGATGTCGGTGGGTTACATTCCCACTGAATCTGAAACACAGTAGCTTCCTTTTTCAATGACTTTCCAGTCGAGAGCATTGAACAAATTAACTGTTCATGTAAAATTAGTTCCATTATCGCTGTGCACAATCTTTGGCCTACCACGACGAGCAATGAATGTGCAAAGGCACAACGGAAAACAGTTTGTGCTCAGACACTTAACTAATTCTAGGTGCACTGCTCTGTAAACTGCACATGTNAAAGGCACAACGGAAAACAGTTTGTGCTCAGACACTTAACTAATTCTAGGTGCACTGCTCTGTAAACTGCACATGTGAAGAGAATGATCCATACCTTGCAACCATAACGGAGAATAAGTGGTGTCCTGCTAGGTGTACACCAATGACTTCGAAAGCTTATGTGTCCCGCACACTACCCTTGGGCAAGGCCACAAGAGCAGACAAAATACCTCTTGCTTCGTATCTTCTGCATTTCACACACTTTGAGACGACATTATAAATTGTCTGCCTTCCTCTCAGGATACACAATCTTTCACGCAGTTTCGACAAAAGGACATGAACTCCTGGATGTGCCATTTTTTTGTGTTCTTCACGAATCACAAGTCTAGTTAGCTTGTGGTCACTTGGCAGGATCATCGGACACCGGAAATCATTTTCATCCTCTCGTAA
This sequence comes from Clitarchus hookeri, assembly GCA_002778355.1. NCBI lineage: Eukaryota > Metazoa > Arthropoda > Insecta > Phasmatodea > Phasmatidae > Clitarchus > Clitarchus hookeri. The sequence goes on from NQII01004012.1 coordinate 363,200, forward strand.
GATTATTTTTGTTTTAACATGCAAAATGTTTTCACCTTCTTCGAAAATGCACGGTGTCTTTAGGTCAGCTGATTTGTTCTATCTTGGTATTTTTCTCTGCAACTTCTTTGTTCTCACAGAGATATTCACCATTCTCCAAACATGGAAGAACAACTTCACATCTGCNCGAGATATTCACCATTCTTCAACCATGGAAGAACAACTTCATATCTGCATTCGCTAGTTATAGTCGCATTTCTTCCTGTGTTTTCGTCTCGCATAGGTCTTTGATATGTATATAATGTCTAAACTCCACAGATCAGGTAGATTCAAACTGTCGACAAGTAGGGATGTCACTGCAGTCGCACAACTGACACTATTTTCCTCATCACACTCTCTTCCCACGATCACCCATCCAAGAAGCGTCTCCATCGCTGTAAGTCCTCCGCCTTGCAGTCGATAATTTTTTCCTGTAAACAATTTTCAAACATCGTCCCTACAGTTCAGTAATTTAATAATAGGTTGTCCTTCACCAAAATCACTTAGTCATATGCCCTTATTCTTCATTTCTGTCACTACAGGTCCACCCTTAATTCTGGGAATTGATCCACAGATTTTAGACTGCTCGAGCAAACTAATATTGCATGACTTACCCCCTTTCAAGCTGACAAGTGTCGCATTGTAGAGTTGATGCTCTTCTATTTTTGACCTAGCACCCCCAAACAGCACTTGCACCAAAGTTACAGAACCAACAGACTTACAACCCAATCACCTCAGCAGTTCTCTTCAGAATACATGAGCGCTGAGGACCACTGTAAATCAGAATTCTCACCGTCCTGCTCTACCCATTTGCTTCAAGTTTCACAAGCAAAGTCTGCAATAATACTTCTTGAGAGCTGCACTGATTAGACAAAGCACTAGCTAGAGTTCTCTTCTTCATTTGGCATTTCCAACCCAGGACCCTCCTTGTTAACAGGTAAGTCAGTACACATCACTACATGGTTGTCACCTCCCACAAATTGCACATCTCACACTTGTTCTACAGTCTTTGGATCTACCCCCAATTTCCAGACGCATAAAACATGCTTTGCTTTTCAACAATGCTTCCTTTTTTTTGCTGAGTGGCATTTTTTACACCTGGAAACATTCTTTGCTCTCATGTGACCTCAAAGAATATACCATTTTCACATTTTTTACTGTATTTCTCACCAAAACCAATTGTTTGCAGTAGGTATGCAATGTTCTAGAGGCCGTCTTTGCTTCATCTTTTTTCCTTGGTGTTCTTAAATTCTGAAACCAGCTTTTGCCAGAGAAATCCTCTCTTCACCTTCCATTTCACTCCTCATAAATGTTAACAACTGTTGCAACTTCCCACTATAGGTGTTGTCAACAGATGTTCGACTTGTAGGACACCTTAGCCGAGCCTTCAGAATCTCTTCTGGATTGCATGACTCTACAAAAAGGATCAACATGATAGCGTACTTGTACTGAGTCATTCCTATTGATTCTAAGTCTCTTAAATGGGATTCAAAGTGATCATACAACTGAGACATGCCAACTTTGCCTTTATTCGAGGTTACATTTTTAATTACAAGACCTAAAAGCTCTTTCACGTAGAACTCGATAAGTAACTCTTCTCTCCCAAACCTCGCACACAGGTTGTCAACTGCTTTAGTGTAATTTTCAGCTGCTGGCGGGAAACCACCCACGATTTTGCGTGCTCTCGTACCTGCGGTTGTTGCTTGAATTAAGTACTGGAATTTGTCTTCAGGTTCTAAATCTTTGTCCTCGTGTATCCTCTTGAACTGACTCCAGAAGTTCAACCAATCCTTCACTTCTCCACCGAACATCTTCAATTCTATTTTACGTAGCTTCAACTTCTTCCTGCGCGAATTTGGCGATGGTAGAACCAACCTCATTTTTTCCAGAAATAATTTTCACATTTTCATTTAGGAATGCTTCCACTTTTATTTTGGCTGTATCCATTTTTCTCTTTGCAGTCTTCAATGATGGAATACTCTGCTTCGTAAAGCTCACAGCCTTCATCTTCTTCTTGCAACGTGAGGTCTAGCACTTGTTCTTCCAGCGAGCACATCTCTTCTGACAATCTTTCTAGTATGCCAAACAAAAACTAAATTTTTTCGTCATGTTCTCATTCACTTACCTGCTGACATAAGGCTCTATCCTGAAAGGCTTTTGTCGCTTATGATGTTAAGCGCACGTTCACTTTAATCAACTATAAATAACACTAATCATGTTGGGGTGACCATAATACTGAGTCCAGCCAACTCTGCCTCCTCCCAGGTATGATCCAGCAGCAGCCAATCAGGATACACACTCATCAATTAATACAAAAATTCCAGATATCACATACTACAATTTTATTTTCACTGCATTTTTTTTCACTACTACTGAACAAAAGCATGCATACAGAACCTTCAAACACTTTCAAGGTACATAACATTGCTACCAACATTTACTTTTCACAACTAAATATGTTTACTTCAAACAAAAAACATTAGCCTCCAGCAAACAGGTAATATGCACCTAAAAAAAAAACAATAAATAAAGAATAAAAATAATAAAAAGGTATTATTTCCAACACACCTTATTAAAAAGGATGCTGTATGTGTTGCATTTAATGTTCTGGATGTTCCATGGACTTGATGTTTTGATCGGTTCCATACTACACCTCCTTCTCCTTGTGTACCAACTTTGGGGAAGATATGTGTATTCCTTTGGGGTGTTCTCATATGCATTTTCACTAGTGTGGTAATTTTAGTAAATAAAATCCCAGATATAACATACAATTTCCAAAAGTAAATTATTACTGATACAGTAATATATAAGATTACATAGCTACTACGGCTGTTGCAAACCACTTTTGCTCAGAACAATAATTCATGTTATTTTGACTATGTAACACACTGTTATTCACATTATCCAACCAACAAACACTTTTGAAACCAACAACTTTGCGTTTATCAAAAACGAAAACATTTTCTCAAGGCTTTGGGTTTACTGCAGCAAATACTTTTTTCCACTGGTATAAAAGAATGTTTTGCATTGATGATGTGAAATGAGTATGGAAAAATATGGAATTAGACAATAAGCCTTCAAGTATCTAGCAAGTATTTTGTAAGAATTGGACAAAAACAATGAAGTGCTAGTTATTAGGGGGTCAGAAAGAAGATTACTTCAACAGGTGTGCCACGTACATCTAAACAGGATTTACCTGTCATATATTGTCCCCACTGCTACATAATGTAAGAAAAAACTTGAACAATAGACAAGCAAGATGATGATTAGATCATAGCTATAGGAACAAAGCTTACAAGGAGTAAGTTGGCAGTTACGAGGAACGACACAATCAGGAATTATGTTGTGCAAATGTAAGCAGGATTACCGGACCCAAAAAAAGACTTGTAAAAAAAAAGCAAGGGGAGATTATATAACTACTGCAGTAGATTGGAAATTGAACTCTGAAAATACACAATACAAAACACATGTGACTGTTTTGTAGTTGCACTTTTTGCTGTTGCCACTTATGCACAACCTACCACATTTTCAGAATCTTAATACAACATGCAGAACCAATTTTCTCAAAAAAAAAAAAAAATTGGGGTGTGACTGTTGGGGGCCATGGGTTTTACGCAAGTACATCTGTGATATATATATTTATGTATACAGAGAGAGAGAGAGAGAAACAGAGAGAAAGAGAGAGAAAGAAAGAGAGAAAGAAAGAGAGAAAGAAAGAGAGAAAGAGAGAGAGAAAGAAAGAGAGAAAGAGAGATAAAGAGAGAGAAAGAGAGAGAGAAAGAGAGAGAGAAAGAGAGAGAAAAAGAGAGAGAAAGAGAGAGAAAAAGAGAGAGAACGAGAGAAAGAAATAGAGAAAGAAAAAGAGAAAGAGAGAGACACACACACACACAAATGTTATGTCAGTTTGGACGCGTATAACTCCCAAAAAAATCAACCAATTTTCATTCTGTTTTTATATAAACCTTCCTTTTGTTCCCACGAGTGTTTGTACACGTTTCTTTTTTTTATCTGTATTACCCGCAAAGGTACTACAATCTGCAAAAAGCTCATTTTTACCATGCTTTTGAGTCAGGAAGCGCCTTTTAGTCAACAATGCAATGTCAACAATGCAATGTCAACAATGTAAAATCGCAACCTAGCAACATATCTATATATCTATATAAAAACGACATATCGATACTTATAAGTACGTAAATGCTCGATATATCGATACTAATATATATGTCGATACTTATCGACAAGCGAACATGTCACATACAAATCTGTGGATGTAACGTTACACGAAAATGAAGCGGTAAATTATCCGCCAGAATTTATAAATTCGCTTTATGTTCCAGGATTGCCTCCACATATATTCAAATTTAAAATAGGAGTGCCAGTAATTTTAATTCGTAACATCAATCCACCAAAACTTTGCAACGGCACACGCCTTTCAATAAAAAAAAATGATGAGCAATACTATAGAAGCTACCATCTTGAAAGGTGCTTTCAAAGGAGAAGATGTGCTTCTTCCCAGAATTCCATTTATTCCATCAGAAATTCCCTTTCACTTTAAAAGAACACAGTTTCCAGTCAGATTGGCATTTGCAATGACAATAAATAAAGCTCAAGGGCAGTCATTGCAAATGTGCGGAATAGATTTAGAAAGAGAATGTTTTTCGCACGGCCAATTGCATGTGTCGTGTTCAAGAGTAGGAAAACCACACAACTTATTCATACGCGCGGAAGATGGTAAAACTAAAAACATTGTATGCAAACACGTACTTCAATAATAAAGATTTTGAAAATACATATACTTCTTTCAATTAGTTTCACAGAAATGAATAGAACCAAAATCTTTTATGCCACAGCAATGCGTGGCAGGGTAAGCTAGTAGCTGATAATATTTTCTTTGGGGAATGGGAATGAAGTGAACTAACAAAATGGATACTTGGCTTTTACTGATTAATTCAAAAATCTAGAAGATATCGCACCAAAATTTGTGTGTTAGCACATCTCAGCAGCAAGATATATTGCCCAGTAATTTTTGCCAATGCCCAAAAGTGTCACGTCGCTGTAGGCTCCCACCCATCCCCCGCGCATGTGCAGTGTCAATTGAAGGTCATGCGTGCATCATAGTTGAACACCCTGATCACACAAACCCACATTTATTTCAATAACGTTATTAGTCGCAAAGTTATATCGTCGGAACGGATCACGCTGCAAACGTTACGTTGGAGTTTCCGTCCTGTTATCCCACGTGTCAAGTTTGATTTCAAAGATTCATTCGAGTTAGAAAGTGATCAAAATTGAAAGCGAAAAGTCTGCGATGCGGTTGGTTGGAAAACCAGGCAATGACGCTAGTGTTTTGGTTTGGAATGCCAGATAATGCACAGACATGTGACATAAATTAGCCTGTGTGTCTACAACAAATACATTACAAAAAATTATCACTCTCTATGAATTATACTTAAATATCTCCCTACTACTTAATGATACATGTTCGCAGAAACTCGGTAGTGCAGTCAATGAATTTCTCCTTCCATACTCCAGAGTTCTTTTTGCTGACAGTATCATCCAATAGACCTTGTTGTAAAGTATTTTACTACACAAATATAACTTGCGATCCTAGAAAAGTTCACTCCTGGGAGCAAAACACATTTTGGTTTAGATGTACACAACAACTGACGATGTAAATTTTATAGCTTACACACAAATACAAGTCCATCCTATTGGCTCACGACTTTTCTGTTTTTATACTGATACATAAAAAACCTGATGCCATAGTGTTGTATTTGTCAGACCACTTGCCTCCCATTCAACTCCTGGTGAGGTCACTCCCAATTTTCACATATTTTGAGAAACATGGTGGACATTCTGATACTGCCAGATGGGTTTCTCAGACGTTGCCTTTCCCTTGCGCATGAGTTCCATTGTTACTCCCTCTGCACCCCACTTCACCCTTACTAGAGCGCAAAGGACCCATTCAGCAGCCTACATGCAGTGTTTCAACATAACCCATCTGAATTCATCATTACACATGTAAATAAAAGCTATCTGCAAAAATTTTTGTTAACTTTCTTGGAAACACAATATGTATTTTGAAACATGCCAATGAACTTTAATGAACTCTTGCACACTGACCACTTATCAATGAGATAGCTGACCTACATTGCTCAATTATCATTAGCGTAACTGGAATGCTTTATCAGATCATGTTACTCTTGTCCTACATTGCATACATGTCACATGGTCATGTTTAGACAAAGTTATTGCTGGTCAAATTCACTCATTTGGAATTAAGCAAGCAATGGAAATAATACACATTAATTTAATTACTGGGTACCAATATATACTTCTTTTGAACATTACCTATGATAAGTACACATGGAACTATTTTTTTTCTCCCCAAAATAAATACTTTGTTGCCAATTTACTTATTTATATTCTGGAGAATTTTATGAGGTTTGACACTAAATTTACCTATATCTTTTTGTTCCATTTGCACTGCAGATAATTAAAATTTCAGTGATAGTCCTTACACACATCACTAAAAAAATAAACAGTTTATTGTACAGAACCTTCAAACACTTTCAAGGTACATAACATTGCTACCAACATTTACTTTTCACAACTAAATATGTTTACTTTAAACAAAAAACATTAGCCTCCAGCAAACAGGTAATATGCACCTGAAAAAAACAAAACAATAAATAAAGAATAAAAATAATAAAAAAAAAAGTATTATTTCCAACACAGCTTATTAAAAAGGATGCTGTATGTGTTGCATTTAATGTTCTGGATGTTCCATGGACTTGATGTTTTGATCAGTTCCATACTACACCTCCTTCTCCTTGTGTACCAACTTTGGGGAAGATATGTGTATTCCTTTGGGGTGTTCTCATANCAGAACCTTCAAACACTTTCAAGGTACATAACATTGCTACCAACATTTACTTTTCACAACTAAATATGTTTACTTCAAACAAAAAACATTAGCCTCCAGCAAACAGGTAATATGCACCTAAAAAAAAAACAATAAATAAAGAATAAAAATAATAAAAAGGTATTATTTCCAACACACCTTATTAAAAAGGATGCTGTATGTGTTGCATTTAATGTTCTGGATGTTCCATGGACTTGATGTTTTGATCGGTTCCATACTACACCTCCTTCTCCTTGTGTACCAACTTTGGGGAAGATATGTGTATTCCTTTGGGGTGTTCTCATATGCATTTTCACAAGTGTAGTAATTTTAGTAAATAAAATCCCACATATAACATACAATTTCCAAAAGTAAATTATTACTGATACAGTAATATATAAGATTACATAGCTATTACGGCTGTTGCAAACCACTTTTGCTCAGAAAAATAATTCATGTTATTTTGACTATACAACACACTGTTATTCACATTATCCAACCAACAAACACTTTTGAAACCAACAACTTTGCGTTTATCAAAAACGAAAACATTTTCTCAAGGCTTTGGGTTTACTGCAGCAAACCCTTTTTTTATCACTCCACTGGTATAAAATAAGGTTTTGCATTGATGATGTGAAATGAGTATGGAAAAAAATGGGATTAGACAATAAGCCTTCAAGTATCTAGCGAGTATTTTGTAAGGATTGGACAAAAACAATGAAGTGCTAGTTATTAGGGGGTCAGAAAGAAGATTACTTCAACAGGTGTGCCACGTACATCTAAACAGGATTTACCTGTCATATATTGTCCCCACAAGCAAGATGATGATTAGATCATAGCTATAGGAACAAAGCTTACAAGGAGTAAGTTGGCAGTTACGAGGAACGACACAGTCAGGAATTATGTTGTGCAAATGTAAGCAGGATTACTGGACCCAAAAAAAGACTTGTAAAAAAAAAAGCAAGGGGAGATTATATAACTACTGCAGTAGAATGGAAATTGAACTCTGAAAATACACAATACAAAACACATGTGAATGTTTTGTAGTTGCACTTTTTGCTGTTGCTACTTAAGCACAACCTACCACATTTTCAGAATCTTAATACAACATGCACAATCAATTTTCTCAAAAAATAAAAAAAAATAATTGGGGTGGGACTGTGTTG
>NQII01004013.1:0-112304 GCA_002778355.1 Clitarchus hookeri
CAAGTAAAGAAGTATAGTGTTTAAATTAGTGTCAGTTCAACCCGACTTCTTTCTGTTGTAATCAGAGAATAAAAACAGGCATAATATAACTAAATGTGTGGTTGGCGCTTCAAGAGTATCATTTGATACAAGTTTAACACACATTCATGGCACCACCAGAATCAAATTAAAGATGTGTTGTACCGATTACTGCCGTAAATTATTAAAAACTACCAAAATCCTTACCGTATCCTATATATATTCAGAAATAAATGCAAATACTTACACATGCCAAGAGATGACAATTCGGCATCGGGAAGTTTCTAAATATATCAGAATCTCCTACCTTCTCGAAGGTGCCAGTCACCGCCAGGTGTGAGCTGTCAATCAACCAGGCAACCCCCTCCCCAATACTCATCCCTTTGCAGACGCATGAGTCATCAGGATGGTGGCCGGCGACAGGCTGCTGGGAATGAGGACTTCGGACCGCCGTGCCACAGTAGTATTGTGTATTTAAACTGCATGTTTTTTTTTTTTTGTTTTTGCATTTCATCGGCAAATTCTGTTAACTATAAATGCTGTACGGAATGACGTTGGGCTATGTTAATATTTATACACGGTGGAAGAATGCACAGTAAACAACGGGCGGAATTTATAGTCAGCACCTGAGCAATACTTGGAACAAGAATTACTTATACTCGTGCTTAAGTATGGGTTTCAAATAGAGCCAGATATAAGTGTTGCTTATTTTATAGCATGATGCAATACTTTAAATAAGTTGTACTTATTAATCAAGTATTCATATCAAACAAGCATTGCTTATTCACATAGTTCATCAAGTCTGCATCGTTGTAAACTTAAGCACTGAATATTTATGTAACGACTGAGATTTCATTCTCATTGATATTTCGTTCAAATATTTGAAAGAAATACGACTATAATTTGGATAATTAAATGGGATAAACAGGGAAATTAAAATTCTAGCCACTTTGTTGTGAAAACAAACATTTGTGTACAACGGGTTATTACTAGGACGATTTTGAACAATCTGTATATGAAGTACTTCACGACGCATAATGAACATCAAATCATTTTGAATATAGTTATTATTTGTAATACAATCGCAGGCTCAGGAGTTTAACAAGGAAACAGCCTTATTTTTTTTACATAAAATCGTTGCACATTCAGATTCAACAAGAAAACAGCCTTTCGTTTTCAGATAAAAACAATCATCCGGTGAAATATTAATTACATTAAAGCGAACCGATTTTTATACCTAACGAATATTTTGGTACATAAAATATTAACTTTGATGCTGACAAAATGCTAATTAAGATATCNCGATTTTTATACCTAACGAATATTTTGGTACATAAAATATTAACTTTGATGCTGACAAAATGCTAATTAAGATATCACATCATAAATTTTAGTAGACACATCTGGGTCACTGTATAAATTCTATTACCAAAAATACCAACAAGAGCATGCCCGAACAACCTATATTATGATCGAACAGGTTTACGATACTAAGTACTGTAACAGAGGTTATGTTGGCTGGACAGTAGCGTGAGATTCAAGTAAGCACTATTACGTTCGCTGAACGGTGATTACTTACGTAGGACGGAAATGATCAGAATTTTTTNGTGAGATTCAAGTAAGCACTATTACGTTCGCTGAACGGTGATTACTTACGTAGGACGGAAATGATCAGAATTTTTGACGTGACAACGTCTTAAATTAGGTTGCGGCTGGGAGTCACTTATGAAAAAGTGTAACGCTCGGTAACGTTACGATGAGTCACCGAACGAGAGAGAGGCCCGCCGAATGCCTTGCGTCTCTCTCCCACTCAACTATGATCGGTCTGCCGCGCGCGCAGCACTACGTTGTCACGTAAAATCTTCGCCCGTAAAACCGACTTTACAGGCAACCATTTTTTTTATCACAAGGTCTCGTAGGATGTAAATAAACTGAAATGTCATTAAAACAACGTTCATATTATAATTTATGTAATCGTCTAGTATGCACGTCATGTACGTTATTTTCGACGACTAGCAAACAAACTTACGGAAAAATATTAAATAATACATGAAACAAACACGTTTTTATTGTGCACAAGATTATTTCAATCTCAAATGTGTGATATAAAAATTAAAATTATTTAAAATATCAGCACAAATCAAAAATAAACTAACGTAAATTTTTATTTCATCTGGGAGTTTGCTGTAAATAAAATGACAATTTCATTTATGTTATGTTAACACTGATATATAGATACTTATTTGGCTACTTCATGAAATAAAGTTTGCCTCAAAAAAGTTATACTTTGTCAAGAAGCTGTTTATGAATTCATTGCTCAAATAAGTAATGGTTACAGAAGAAGCATTACTTTCTGAAGTATGACTTATTTGCCAAACAAGCCTTTGACTATGAATTCCAGCCTAAATGAAGACATGAACACGTTTTCCAAAAGCTGGGCACACTGCTACCTGTTACGTAGGGCCGCTGAAACCGTTGCATCAGAAAAAAAAAGCCGCATTCAGACATTGTTCCCGACCAGCAAGGCATGTAACAGCCTTAAACCCTACTTCGTGAGTTCTGTATTACCACAATTTAACACCAAAAGCCAGTTTATGACAGTCATGTTCGTAATCGGAACGTATTTTAATATTAAGCTGCAGATGTAAGTGCGGAAGAAACATTAAGTTAAAAAAAAAATGCTCATGAAAGCTAACTTGTGCGAATACTTAAACGTTTCATGTCTACGTGATTCAGTAGACTTTGTGAATAAACTAATGCAATAAAATCTACTTTAATGGAACATTTATTTACGTACTTCTTAGTTATGCGTAATCACTATTAAATTATTTTTTTTATTTATGTTATGTTGACCTTATGAGAAATGACAATACAGAACATTTATTGAGCTGTCGCACATTTCCAATTACACTGTAGTTTCAGAGCGTAAGGCGCTACATTTAGTTAACTTAAAACCGACTGATAATAAAGCAAAAAAGTGTCGCCTTCTTGATAATGCATCCATGAGGTTCAAATACATTTAAATGGCTCTAAAATACGACAGGGTCCATACATTTTGAAGGCTTATTTAATGACTTATAACACTACCCACGTAAAAAAAACGAGTGATCTAGCAAATATCGATGCACTATATATAATTCAACATTAATACAATATTTGGGTCTATTACCGCAATGGTAAAATCTTCATCTGAACACCTGAGCTTTTTACAGGAGTGCGTTCAAAAAGCTTCCAAATTTTTCCCCTGCCTGATTTTCAATGTGGATCATAAACTCACGTTAAGAAAAAATTNTAATGACTTATAACACTACCCACGTAAAAAAACGAGTGATCTAGCAAATATCGATGCACTATATATAATTCAACATTAATACAATATTTGGGTCTATTACCGCAATGGTAAAATCTTCATCTGAACACCTGAGCTTTTTACAGGCGTGCGTTCAAAAAGCTTCCAAATTTTTCCCCTGCCTGATTTTCAATGTGGATCATAAACTCACGTTAAGAAAAAATTTCACTATGGAAATTAAAATAAATGATTAGATACCTAATACAGAATCACTTTGGTGACATTACGTTATCGTTTGTTTAGGTTTAAAATGCGTCCGCATGCATTGAACAGTTCTGTTTATAGTATTGAAGTAACATAAGAAATGCATGGTTTATTTGCACGGTAATTAGATACCTGTTCATTTCTACTGTAAAATACGCGCTATGTACTATCGAAGAATGTGTTCCTCGCGGCAGTACTCGAGATATTGTCGTGTAATAGGAATATTACATTCCAGGTCGCACGACGGCTGGTATACAAGCTCGTATGCGCCGTGGCTTATAGGAGCTTGTGCAAGGGCAAGCACGGAAGCGGATGTGTCAAATGGACTTACGGCACCACAATAATTCGACAAGAAGGCAGAACTCCAGATGGCATCCCGGCACGCATGATAATTACCGGGCATCAAGCATGAGACTCGTTACAAGCCCATTATGATCATGGAGGTCCGTAGCCTTCTTTCGTGAATAAACACGCAACGCAGCACGGAACATTTAATTGCATTATATCGGGTTCGAGGTAAATTCGGCACTTTTGCAATCAACATATGAAAAAAATTTCCAGACTAAAATTGGTTATACTTTAATGGCAACACTGACTGGTATGTTCGCAGAAAAGTTTACAAGGAGGTAATAGGGCAAGTATAATTCAAGGTCTTCCCGTCGTATTAAAATACCAAATTTGTGATATTTATATTTTAATTAACAATTTTTCCATACACATATAAAATCCGTAATTGGCAAATTAGTAACATATTCTATCCCTAACATTATTACAGTTTCACTTGAACGGCGGATGAACAAAGTGACCAGGTCAACGACAGCGTCGACATTTTGAGTACCGATGTGATATTACGTCGCCTGAACTGAACTGAGTTGTATGGAGTTATTCATAACATTGCGACATCCGAAGAAATATTACTCCGCTAGCAGTTACCGTATGGTTATCTGCAATGAAATATTACGTCGGCAACACACCAAAGTGGTCATTACTCCAGTCAACCGGATATATTGCAAATTATTTTACGTAGGAGAGAGCATTTGATAGGGACACTTCCAACTCGGCATTGTATTGGCGGAGAGCCAGCGAGTAACGAACGTTGTACATTACAGTAAGCGTGTCCGGTGTTTTGTGAGCCAATAGGACTGTTAAGTGCGACCACAGAGAACAACAGAATTTATGATCAGGCAGTCGTTAATATAGGTGACTCACTAGCGTGTCTTAATTATCAGTAAATTTAACTTATACCGCACTCAAGAGTTATGTCTAGGTACGGCGGAGGGATACTAGATGGGCAGAAATTATATCTTAGACAGGTCTTTTAAAAGTGCTCACTCAACTACACCTACCACAGTAGACGTCCTTTATTGTCAACGTTTTTGTTAAATGACGCATGCGCGGTCTGCAGTTTGAACTAAAATCCAATTTCTGAGATAACTTCTCTATATTTTTTCTAAAAAAAAAATTTCTTGTTTGGCGTCTATCATAATGCTATAATAGAAATAACTCCCTGACTACACGCCACAAGCATTGAAGCTACGTCCGTTTTCATACAAAACAAAATGCGGACTGCGTTTAAATATAGTGTCGGTGACTTCTCGAATTAACTACTGACGCACCATTCGTAACACCCAAAGACCCTAGTGACACAATTCCAATATAACAGCCAGAGCTAAAAATTACGCGAACTAATCCAAATGTGACGAAAGTGAAACGTTAAAGTAAGGCCTTCCCGTGCAAGAAAGCATGAACTTGAAAACAGGCGACAAGTTAGATCCGTTCACAATGCATGCATGACCGCGCATGTCATTTGGGCTCCAGATCTCGTGCGAATGATGCGCAAGACTGGCGGGAATTACAATCACGTAAGTAACACACTGATGCGCCCGTGCCAACGGAACGGAACAATTTCATTTCGCGTATTTTACATAGAACGGATAACGGAGACGCAGGTCTCAAACTCGCAGGAGACAATCCCCACTTAAAATGCTTTTCTACTATTCATATATACTGAATCATTTTTCTGCTACATTCAACGCCCAATTCCGCATTAAAAATTACATTCATGAAACTTACACCGCAGTGAAGACTTCTGCTGAAACTCAGTAAAGAACAATGAAATAAATACGGTTCATTTTCCATAAGCACGTCCCTCACAATGCAATTAATACTTAATCTTTCTAACTTTCCGAGTTCACCCAACGTTTAGCCAATAGTTACACAGCAATAAACAATGTAGGCGTATGCATTATTTGGAAGTTGAAATGATTTCCTTAGAATATATAGCATTCATTTATTATACTCAAACAGAGATTCATTATGACAATTTTCTCAAAATGGGCGTCGACAAATGCATAAACTTTACGCTACGATAAAAGCGAACACCGTTGTTCAATCGTTCCGTAAAAAGTTTTTACAGCAGTGTCTGTAAGGGTTTTAATATATTGATGCACACTTGAACTTACATAATTTATTCTGGGATTTTTTTTTTTAATGATTTCAAAGCATACTAATATTGCATAAATATTAAGACAGTTATATCCATTCTGATAATAGTCAGCAGTAATTAAACTGTTACGTAGGGTTACATGAAAACAAGGCTGTAAACTGTAAGACAGTATTATTCAAACTTGCAAGCCACAACATTAAAACATGGTCGCATCATCTGATAAAAGACTTAAAATTACTTTCACTGCATAGAGTTCTGATTATACTTAACTCAAAAAGATATTCTACAAATAAAAAATCAGCAAATGTTAGTTTAAATTATTTTTTAAGCGGCATTTCCATAAAATTTTATATTTAATATATCCTATGGTAATAAATAATTAAATGTTAGACCTGTGGGTATTTAAGACAAAACGGCGCAAGCAAGCAATGAGGCAGCGAACTTGAAAAAAAAAAAAAGAAAAAAAAACAAACTCTGAAAAATTAAAAAAACACTGATATTATGAGTCTAAAATCTAAATGATTGGAACACCACACTATGTTGATTTAACACAATACTATTTCAGTGGAAATTAACATAAGTTTCTGGAAACCGAACCTATTCATCATTGAAGCCAATCATAAAGACCATTACGGCATATTGTTAGTTGTAAACTACACCAGCCTTTAAAACCCAGGCGATAAACATTTCACGAGTTTAATGCCAGTCTTTTCTAATACAATGTCTTACAGAAAGAGTACTGCCACTGGCCAGGCCAGCGAAGCGATGCAACCGCGCATCCACGTGGAAAACGTGTTCGTCCGACTTTTATGTGCATGTCTAAGGTTTATTCCACCCAGGTTGGGGATCTCAATGCGTTTAGTTCGGCAACTAAAAGTTTACGCCGCCAGGGTGCACTGGTGTCGCATGTGCACCGGATTTGCCCGTTTTGTATAAAAGTAAATGGGATAAGTGCAGATTTCATAAAATAAAAATAATTGTGTAAAATATTCCTATGTGTATTGTGCCAGAAGTTACACACAGGATTTTTTTTATTAGTACTAGAGTGGAAATGTAAAGAAATATGACCCCAAGTTGTTTAATATTCTGCCGTAAAACTGAGTTTAGCAAACTGCTGGTTCACACAATTTTGACGTCTAAAAATTTTGACGTTGTCTATTGCATGTAATTTGCTTAATGGCAATAAAATCTAATCTAATCTAAATTGATCAAAAAAATATATAGTGAAAACGGTTGTAAAACATTATTTTTAGGGCTTTCCTGCGCTGTTTCCATAAGGAAAAGAAGAAAAGTACAAAATACCTTTTCATGGAAACTATTATTTTTATTTTGCACTTAAATTCGTAACGTTTTTCCATTGGAATAGGCTTGCTTATGGACACTAAATGCCGAACACAGTTGCACTTTTACTGTTTGCTCTTGTAAACACTATTGCAGGCCGTCAATAACAGTCATGAAATAAAGTTAATACGTTGCGACAAGTATACATCGCAATTCAAACCAAACACGAAGTTTTACGAACAATTTAACATAATTTCTCCATTTACCTCGATCTTAAAAGCAATCTCTCTGGAACACCAGCGCACCTTACAGCGGAAATTTTTCTTTTGCAAAACTCGTCCATAGTAAATCTCGATTTGTTCCCAACATTAGAATAAACCTTAGTTTATCCACGAGTACCGCCCTGTGAGTAATTGTTATTTTTGTCTCCTATTCAAAACGTGATTAATAGCCTAGCGGCCTATTCCCGCCATATCTTACTGTTACTGGAATTAATGTATGACAGAATATTAAAATCTATTAGGAAAACAGAAGTAACAGCTGAATGAACTAACATTTATAAAAATATATAACAGTTTCAGCAACTGTTTAACTAATACCACAATATATATCTTCTACAGTTATTAAAGCTCTGTACACGCAGAAAATGTACATTATTAGTTTTGTTTGTTATTTTTTTATTAATAAACCTCTGTTACTTATACATATAATAGATAACTGCAGAATTTTTGTAATGAAAAGTTATATTTGCAGATGATGATAATATAATTGCAACTTTAGAAAACCAGGTAGAAATATTACACAGAGCCAAAATTCTACAATGGAAAAAAGGTTTAATGCAATTTTATGCTAAACTAAATTCATACACCTTTTATACAAAACAAAAATGACCAAAAAAATTAAGATTTAATATTGCTACAACTGCTTCTGGTTGATTGAACACTTTCTGAGAAGACTGTATAGTTCTCCTTTCTGTTGCATGTAAAAATTAACTTTCATGAATATAATTACTTGCACTGATCAAATGACAAAGCAAAATTTTTGCAAACACATTATCTCTCATGAAAATTATTACACTTATGTTCAGTGGCCACCAATTGTTAACATTTATCTCTAGACAAAACATAAAAACACAGAAACTACTTTTCATCATTCACTGCTGAAGTTAACATTAGTTTCGTAAAACTAATAAGCCATTACAACTAGACGATTTTCTATTTTTAAAAGGATGATTTAGAAAGTGCTCAATTAACCATAAAAAAGCTAAAACCACTAAATAATTATTGTGAAAAAAAAGTATCCATTCTCTTACCTGTTCATGATGCTACATGAGGTAATTAAATATAAGAGAATAAATTACCTATGGTGATATATTATGTTAGTTTCATTCTGTAAATTAATTTTTAATGGCGCTGAAGTAGAAGGTAACTGAGCCAGTGTGTGAACTTTATTTTTATAACAGAAATGTGATGCATGGATAATGTTTGGAGGACTCTAGCACTGAATAATTTTCATACTATGTCCAGTTTACGAGTATTTCTCTTTTCAATAAATTTTCAAGACATATAAAGAAATAAAAGGGGTTTATATAATAAGCATCAAAATGTAATGGGTTTATCTACTAAAGTATTAGAATTAGTAACAGAAGTAAGTGATCTAGATGTAAACAGTACCTA
The DNA here is from genome assembly GCA_002778355.1 of Clitarchus hookeri. Lineage (NCBI taxonomy): Eukaryota > Metazoa > Arthropoda > Insecta > Phasmatodea > Phasmatidae > Clitarchus > Clitarchus hookeri. The sequence goes on from NQII01004013.1 coordinate 8,975, forward strand.
CTACAGATATTAATGTTTTGTGTATATCTGAACATCATTAAAAAACGTTAGAAATTAATAAAAAATTTCAATTGAATTATAAAAATTATGTGCTTTATTGTGTAGATACTTATATAAAATGGGTGAGTTGGTTTATCTCTAAGAAATACTATTGCATTTTCAAAAACTGATGTGTCGTGTATTGAGAAAGATTTTAAAAGTTGTGCATGTTCTATTTATTAAGGTTTAACAAAATAAATATATAATAATCACCATTTATAGAGCCCCTTCTGTTGACTTTGGTATTTTTGTGGAAACTTCACCATAGATTTTTTCTTCTGGAAGGAATACAAAGGAACAACAAAGCACAATTTTTAAATTATTTCATCTAGTACGGACTGTTAAATTTCCTTCTAGAGTATGTAATAACTGCTCTACGATTACAGATAGTATTTTTGTGGACCATAGCCCATAGAGAACCTCTACTATTTTGCCTTTCATAAATGGTCTATTGGATCATGATGGCCAAATTCTTTCTATAATAAATGATAATACTAAAAGGAAAATACAAAAGTATACTAAAAAATATCAGGATGTTTGATAAAGATAATATATAAGACTTTCAACAAGCTTTAGCAGGGACTGATTGGAACCAGATATTTAATTTTAATAATGTACAAGATAAGATTAATTTTTTTCTTTATCATTTTATTTAATTGTTTAAGTGTTTTCTAATAAAAATTCTAAGGGATGGATAACCAAAGGAATTAGAAATTCTTGCAAGATTAACAGAGAACTGTATTTAAAATGTTGAATTCATTTAGATGTGCAATTTATAAATTATTACAAAACATACAGTAAAACTTCACAGAAAGCAATGTGTGTTAAAGTCATCATCAAACAAAATGAGATAATCCTGGAAATGCAATAGCAGAAGTTTTTTTTTAAATTTCTGTAGTTAATAAATTAATTAGTGAGGAATCCACTACAGAAGATTCATTTTACCTTCATTCAGATTACCCAAATCCTTTTCCTAATGTTATTAGGAAATCTGTAATTTTACAGGAAATCTGAACAGTAATTAAATATCTCAAAACTTAACATTCCTACAATTATGATGAAATATGTTGCACTTTAATAAAAAGGTGTTGTTATTTGATAAGTTCAGAAACTAAGTACTGCATTCTATGTTTTAAGACAATTGTCCCAAATAACTTCATTTAAAAATTTGAATAGTGACTTATTATGCATCTTCCATTCTATCATGTCTCATGAGTAAGGTTTTGGGGATGCTCTAGTGACAGTGAGGAAGTATTTTATTACAAAAAAGGGCTATTAGAACATTATGTAACAAACAAAAGCATGATTCTTGTAAACCATTATTTAACTATTTGAAAATATTAACACAAACATGTTTATATATATATAATATATATATATATATATGAAAACTTGTCCTATATGGAAGATAAAACATAGACATTTAAGATGAATAATTATAATTTTTATTTGCCTTCAACCTTTTCCACATTAGTACAGAAAGGTGCTTATTGTTCCATGATAAAATCTTTTAATGCACTTCCAACAGATTTAAAGAATATGTTGCTTGTTGGCAGTAGTTTATTTAAACATAATATTAGAATCTTTCTCAGAAGACATGCATTCTATAATATGGAAGAGTACTATAATTTGATTCTTAACTTAATTCAGAAAAACTCATGTTTCAATTAAGAGATTATATTATAGTACTTCTTTGGTTAAGATGAGTATTGCATGTAACCAAACAATTAATTTCATTTTGAATCATTCACTTTGTAATTGATATGTATAAATGTGAATCACTTCCTGAAATTTTTTGTAAAATATTTACTTGCTTAGAGTCGTTTGACACGTGAAATCTGCTCACTCGCTAAGGGTCAACAATCTCCATGAATAGAAATTAAAATCTTATGCAGTTCAAGTGCTTTAAAACTGAAGAGAATGCATGTCAAAAAAAATTTTTTAGCAATTTTGACCAAGACTGTGTCCATCATATTTACTCTACATCAAATAATTCTCTTTTTCTTACTAACTGTATGAGGAACAATTTCCGAATGAATTTCCCTTGGAGGAAAAAAAGAAGAAAAAAGTTGTTTTAAATATCAATAAGGCAGTGAATGTCCATTAAGTGTATGTAACATATGCAATCCTGAAAAAATATATCTTTGAATGGGCTGCAAATTTTTTTAATTATTGTCAACAAATTAAATATTTACACCAGGCAATCAATTTAATTTTTGTTTTGCTACATGTTAAAGAAATTAAGATAACCATACTTCACCACTGTTACTTGTGATAGCCTACATTATAAAACTGCAATTAAATTGTAAGTTACCTTTAATATTAACATGTGCCTTGCAAGGAAAATATTACAAAAATACAGCCTCTGCATGAAATAGTACTAAAAATATGCCACCCATTATCTGGGAAAGAATGAAAGAATATTTAAACTTGTGTGAACATTCCCATACTGCAGCAAATAAGCCTAAATAACTAATCATTAAAATCTTTTGCATGAATATCGGTTATTTATTCAATGTAAAAAAGAACAATACTTGAGTATTTCTCAAATCTAAGTTATTATATTGTGTGGCATTGCTCAGTTACTGTATCACGACTATAGGGCTGCTATAGCTAGAACCTTAAATAGAACCCAAAAGTGTTAGTTGCCTTTTCAGTAGGGTAAGAATCACAATTAAGTCGTGACAATACTGACACAGGGCGTTAAAAAAAATATACTACAAGAAAAAGAAATGTGAACTCACGTCTGAATCCTCTGCCTTCCTCTGGAGTCGATCTCTCGGTGCCCTCGGAGCCTGGCGTAGCCGTGCCTTCGTGTTCTTCCGACATCGGAGCGTCTGAAGTCTCTTCTTTGACTGCAGACTGCAACAACGGCGGCGAAATGGAGATGCTCGCAGGCGAACTAGAGTCTGCTCGCTGCTGGTTCTGACCGTTCAAGTAGCTGCGTTCCTCGCCAACGACCACAGGCGAGAACAGGGCGGACAAGTGACTGACTGCAGTCGACGAGATGCCTTGACTGTTGCCGCTGCTCGTCTCGATCTTCAGACACTTTGTGGGTGGCGCAAACGCTGAAGCGAAACCTTTTACTTCCGGAGCGACGGAGGTGCCGAGAGGTCTGAAGGCACCTGAACCGAACGGGATTCGCGGGTCAAGAGCTGGGTGTAGAAACTGAGGTTGCAAGTGATGCAGCAGATGAGCTGGCAAGCCGGTATAACTGTCCATATGACGAAGACCGAAACTGGCAGCAGTAAACGGTATGTGTAGATCCTTGGCTTCTGTTGCCTGCAATCAAATAAATCACCTACATTAGTCACACCTGTCACATGTTATTCACCGTTATTTACAACATATACAATAATGAGAATATAATCTCGGTCTGGAATATCGTCTGCACAGACAAAATATTAATAACCCAGACTGAAAGTCACCATAAACATGAAATAATCCAGTCCAGTTGCCGAGATCAATTAAAACACAAGATTGATACAACAATCTGTAGGAAGAATGAATTATCATATTAAATTATTGCTGAAAAAAAAACAGAATCTAGAGATTCGAAATTTTTGAATTGTAGAAACATTTGAAAAGTTAATTGAGTTTGCAATAAAACTCAGTACATGTGGTGTTTGTTCAGCGGTTTAACACCATCTTCCCTCTATTCAACTTCAATCTGCCTTCACTCTCATGTTTAACAATGCAGTCAAAGGAATAAACATTATTTATTGTCTATACCAGAAATGAATGCATTTCAATGGAGCGGAGTGGAGAGATTTGGGCGGCTATTGACATAGTCTTCAGAGCCAGCATATTACAACACGGCATAACCTTAAGTTTTTAAATTTTGGTACCACTGATATAGTTGAATTAGACTCGGGAATTCGTTGGACTTTCTCCATTGCCGAGTCTGATTACGAAATAAACAACCACATGTAGAAAAATTGCATATAATACGTGTTAAAAAAAAACTAAACATGCAATAATAAAAATTTAATATTTATAAACAAATTCGTTTCCAAATTTTACATAAATACCGCAGCTTTATTATTGCACGTGTAGTTTGTTTTGTAGTTGAAATACTTTTATGCGCAACTTTTTTTAACCTATGATTGTTTATTTCGTAATCAGATTCGGCAATTGAGAATGGCCAACAAGATTCCAAGTTTGATACCATAAACTAAGACAGCAGTGCCCCACATACAAAAGCCTATATAACCTGATGTATCAGCAAGCGAAGAAGAAGATAATGTTGGAAAATTCTGTGACAGGCCTGTCACCCGCAACGGGCCAATAACTACGCTAACGGGAAAGGAGTTCTTAGACAAATTTTTAACAATATGATTGTAAGTGATCCGGAAGTAACGACGTGGTGCAACAATCTCCAATGCTTTCTGAAATTATAAGGATAGTTTCAATTAAACGCACCCCTTTTTTTCCACACCATAGTAAGGCCGTTGATAATGCACGGATGTGTAAGAAACAGGACGCGTAACACTCAAACGGAACGACCTGAAGAATCGTGATAAACGAAAGTTATTCTACAATGCATGAAACGTAAAATCATTTTTGTTGATAAAAAGTGGTATTTATTTTAAGGGCTGGATAATCAAACGCAGCGAACATATGTCTGGTCTTGGCATCCGTATTATTTTATATTGAGCGCAACAAAATGTTACATTATGGTCCAAAGTAGAAACATCTTTACGTGTAGCAGTTATCAATGGCTACTATTCAAGGTATTGTATAGGGTTCGTTAGGGCGTCCTGTTATATTTGCTCTCTAGAGCAATCTGGGAGCAGAAAGAGTGCAGGAAAGGGTACTGCTCATTTTCACAACATACCGAATGCTGAAAGACACGCAAATGTTTATATTAACCAGCTGATTGCAGCATTTATGTTTATGTTTCGCTGCCGTTTTTGACAAACTGAACGTGACATTGTTCAGCGACTATTTATTGATACATACTTTTCAGCGTGGGTGCGGTTATTGGATTTTACCAAAAACAAAATATTCAGCTAAAACCGCACTGAAAATAAATTTTATGTTCTCACAATAAAATCATATTTTTGTAGCACGTGGCTTCAATGATGGCTACGTCATTATCTCAACTAACAATTTAAATGCCCCTCAAAACTTCTTACAAGCTTCTAAACATCCTTGAGAAATATCAAAATGGTGCAAGTTAACTAAACAAATAATCAAACTTGGCGCTTTTTTCTGCTCTGATGTCGCTACTGTTCTGCTTTTCCTCAGAAGTAGGAGACGAAATAGAATGCTCTCTGAGGATGGTATTCATCGTCAAACCTCAAGACTACCTTATTTCTCAAGACAGCGAGTGTTATTTCCGCTCCACGCTCCATAGTCCGCGAATAAGACGATCTTCGTGAAGATTTCTTTTCTGCGTACTTCCGGTTTGGTGAAGCACGAGATTAAGGCGTGGTGCAAAGGCTCAAATTGAAACGAACCTTGGCGGCTAGACAAGAACAAGAAATAAATACGTAATTTTTGTCACCAAAGACGTGAGAGTTGCGCGCTATTATTAAACGCCTATAGAAAAAAGATAAACTCCTTGAGTTTTTAAATACACAAAACCGTGATTGAAAACAAGAGAAACGCCAATTCTTCGAAGAGTAAGGAAACTATTTTGGTAAATGTTGCTGAAGAGTACAATATGGTATTGTAAACGAATCTGTATAAATAAAGTGATTTATTTATAAGATCAAGCAATAAGTAACTCTGCGCATAATCGTGGGCATTGATTCTGAACTGTAGCCGACACAATTCAAATAACAGTCAGATTGTTATTTCATACACTCTGTAGCTGTAATTATAAGCGTTGAAGATATTTATAATAGCAGTGGTGTTTATTTTATTTTCGATTAGACATATAGTAAAGTTTTCTATGTTTCGTATATGAATTTAGATTAAAAATTAATCTTACGGCTATATAATTCCAGTTCCGTAAATAATCAGAGTAGGAATATGTGGGATTTCGTCCACATACACAATACAATCATAACATCTCTAACACAACACGAGCTTCGCTGTCGCCATTTTGCAGAAATCTCCACTACTTTAATGTAGGAAGTTGTTCAATAAGCGTCTGCCATCATGGGTCCCACCTACCTTGTGCTGTTTTACTCAATCCGAGGCCGAAAAGGACAAAGTTGCCACGCGCATTAAGTGCCCCTTCGCCGCTACGCGAAGGGCCCTGAACTGGCGTTCATAGTTCCGGTTTAGTTTAGTTTATTTGTATCCGGATTCACCATGCATAGTGCAACATACACAATGATAATGGACAAGTCAATTTTTATAATAAGGTATAATTAAGAAAAGTATTAACATTTGTAGTAGAAATTTTTTTACAGTATGAAGTAATTACTAAAGGTCACAATAGTTTTGCATTTAAAACATATATACAGTATTTACATCCCTTAAGCATACATAAAATACACCATGGTATTCTAATGTCAGCTGTACTAATAATGTTGATAAATAAAGTTTTATAATAATATCCAGTAGGCCAAACATAAGGATAAAAAGTTCAACAAGGTGAATTTACAGAATTTACATTATCTGAATATTATTTTAAAAAAAGTTTTTTCCAGTATTCTTCCAAAGTTCAAAACCTCGATCACAAAATATTACTTCAAATATTTTTTTTACACCGTACAATGAGTGGGCTAAGAGATTTTCTTAATGGTATTCTTAAATTTCTTGATATCATTTTCCAGTGTAATTTTCTCTGGAAGAGAATTATAAATTACTCTGCCTATGTGATGGATCCCCTTCTCAAATTGGGCGGTAGTATGTTGAATTGGCCTCGGCTTATTAGATACTCGCGTGTTATATGTATGAACATCTTTATTCGTTGTGTGCAAATTCTTATTGACGTGAAAAAATATTAAAACTCTACAAATATGTTCATTTATAAAAGTAAGAATTCCTAATGTAAGAAATATTTGTCTGCAGCTGGCTTATTTATCATCACCACTTATTATACGTGTAAATCTCCTCTGTGTTGCATAACTCGATTATAGACTTTGTTTGCGTGTATGACGATAGGTGACGCCGTAGTAAAGTTCTGCAAGTAGCGGCGAGATAGAAACAGGTGGGCAGTGGTGTGTTGTACTTATACGTGAATATAAATGTGGCCGGGCGTTGATTCTAAATGGCACTAGAGGTAGTCATTGCGGCAGAAACCAACGTGCAGATACATGAAAAGAAACGAGACGAATTAGATTTCAATTAACTGTATATATAAATTACATGTAGTCAATGTAGAGTTGCGTGTTTTGGAGTGAGAACGGTTGGTAACAATGTTGTCCGCAATGATATCGTGCGATGCACGTTTTTTGAAGATGAAAAGTTTCCAAAAATATTAAACGTGGCGAATATTAGAATCAAGAATGACGTCTATGGAGACCTATTGGTAAAATGTAAATACATTGGAAATATAAATTAGCAAAGAATGTCGACGTGGTGTAGTAACAATTTGCGTAATACGATAGAATCTGATATTACGCAGTGTACAAAAACATATTTGTGATGAATCGGCAGTGCTGGAAACATTAATAAAAGTTTTTGAAGTGTGCCTCAAAGATACAATGGCCACACGTGCCGGTCGATTAGCGACACGGAAATGAGAAACCCAGCAAGAAACAATTGATTAAGCAAGTGTAATTGTGCAATGTTCGGCGAGCGAGACTTACCACGAGCGTGAAAAAGGAAGCACAGAAGTATGTTGATACTTACAGTACGTAGAAACGGCGTGAAGTTGTTTGAATGTGTATATTTATGAGAAGAGTAGCGTGTTGGGAAAGGCTGTTACATACCAATGTATCTAGTATTTATTTGCATATATATGTTAATTAATATAAAAAATACACGAGTTTTTAACTTGCAGAGTTAAGTATAACATATCGTTAAAAGTCATAAAGACAACGTAAATATGGCAAAAAATTGCAATGTTGGGCGGGTGGTAAATTTAAGAAAAATTATTTGGATGTGAAACATAATACAGAAGTGCAATTGTTATGTTTATCTTTGAAGTTGGCGGAAGGATACGTAGTAAGAAATTGAAATTGGAACTTCAGCTAGGCTTCAGAAAAGTGTATTTGTTAAGCCATTGGGTGAGGTGTAGCCACATAAAATGTTTTGGAAGGTTGATGCCCAATTACAAGTAGTGTTGGGGGTAGGTTTTGTTAGGTAAGAATTGTGTAGAAAAAAATAATAATAACTGGTAACATAAGTCGCCTTCGAATCCGCAAATTTGGAATTTATGTTCTGGGAATTTGGGAGAATGAATTCGAACGTCAGTTAACAGCGCTGCATGCGCCGAAGCTGGAAACTACAAGCTTGTCGATTTTGCAGTTACGAAAAATTATGTGCGTGGTTATTTATGGTTCGCTTAAATACTCGCCTAGATCATGCTTATTAAGTTAAGTTAAGTACGGTTATGCCCGTTATCACAGCAAAATATATAGACGAATACTTATTATATAAAATAATACACTGTAATTAAATAATTCAGTTGATTAATTTATTGAAAAAATTGTTTTCCACGAATCCCGACACACGAGCACAAAATCTCCGGGATATATGGGAAAAAAAACATGTAAAAAAAAATACAAATACGTTAACAATAACTTACTGTTAAGCGGTTTTCACGTAACTCAATTTCTATGTTTATACAAAATACTAACTGGATTTAAAAAATGGTATTGCTTACATACGAAATGACGTGCCAATCCTTTATTTTCAACTTTTGACAAGCAATTATCTTATCACCAAATATATACCGGTATAATACTTGTAACAAAAAACCACAGGCGACTTTACGTAACGGAGCTCTTTGGGGATTTTGTGTGCAACTCCACCTCAGTAAATTCGACCTAGAGGCCGGGTTACAAATGATTCCGCACAGAGCATAGCACAGTAAGTAGAACATGTGTGTTCGCACGACGCTCACCACAATCGCGCACAGCACACGCATAGGAAAATAGTACAGGAAAGGCGCACGGAAAGTACGGCTATTTTCTATCATTCCTGTGCTCCTTGCGTTCGCATCGGAACGCGGATACCGCCGAGTTCGCGTGAAGGTGGGAATTGTTGGAAAATTGGCGCATTTGACTAACGCTCGGAGAGTTTGGCGGCATGCGCACGGCCGTTCGTTTTTGCGCCAGAGTTGAGTTGAGAGATTAGGACGGCACCTAACGAGGTCTTGACAGCCGATGAGGGTGGAATGAGGTGATCATGGAGCAGCGCCGGAATGCAATGCCGGGGAAAATGGGGAGATCCCCTAGAAATCCCGCCGACCAGTGGCATCGTTCGGCACGATTTGTACCAGAGGTGTAGGTTGAAATGAACTTTATGGGATATGCAAAGTAACGCTAGGAGCAGCACCGTCGCGTCTAGCAGACGCCCGGGACGGTGTTACATATGTTCTCTGTGGTGTTTTCCACGTGTTAGGCAATAACAAATACGCAGTTACTTTTGTTTTTTTGTGACTTGGTTGGATTTTATTCTGTACGTAGCTTATGAATATAAAATATTGAAAGGGAGAAACTGTTTAGTAAAAAAAAAATTAATATAGATACTTTAGGGTGAAAAAGTTTACAACAGTCCCTATTACGTGTGTTCGTGGCACTCGATTGAAGATGCTGTCACGAGAAGTGATTATGCAAACAAGTGATCATCACAATAACATACCTATTATTTTACACATAATTAATAGTAATGTGCACGCAGCAAAGCTGGCCCTTATATAATATGCCGACAAGAAACTATAAGTGTAATAATAACGTTTTCCGGGAAATTTTCTCCCAAAAAGCGGCTGAGATAAGCATAACAAGACATAATTTTACCAGCCAAATCAGTGCTCATTTTATTATTATATGGGCTCTATTTTGTTTTGATAGCACGTTTTCAACTTTAACCTAAAAATTATGTGTTCGTTAGGTATAACTACAGAACTTTTGAGTGATCCTCAAAGTCCCGACAAAGAATTGCACGCAACCTGAAACATATAGCATTAAGAACACTATATTTGTTCTTCAATATATTACTATATCATATTGGAGAAGTTATAATTTTCGTCTTGTAGCACTAAAATGCATCTACCCCATAATTGTCCAGAATGCCCATAATTAAGTTCCAATCAGTCCATTAAAATGAATGATTTTATTCTACTTAGCATACTGAAATTTTCGTGAAATTAGTGTCAACTTATTTGACATTGTACGAACATACACGCTTTCTAAACTAATTCTTATAGAAGCTGCAAAAGGTAACCGGTACACACGAAAACAATGTTAAGAAGACAAAAACGCTTATTTATAACTTAAACTAAAATATATGTGATAATGGAGTCACGTCTAGAATAAAATTCCTTTTTGTATTAACAATTTAAGCAGTCTTAGGCCTTCGTACACAGACGAACAATTAGGCCTAACGTGATCTTCGGTGTTGATACGTTGTTACCGCGGCGGCAATCATAATTACTACACTGTGTTGTATGGCAATTAAGTTCGTGGACTTATGTTGAATAAATACGGTTTATATTTTTCTAAAGTTAACTGTCTTATTAGTTATGTGCGAGTAGCAAGTGTCGCGGAAGTTAAGGAGATTAAAAATGACACTGTTCATGACAATATAGCACCATTTTCTGCTTCCTGACACCATTCTTTTTCTGAAATTTATGGATTCGTTTAAATAAAATATTATTTAGGTAATCGATTTTAATGGGAAACTGAGCAATACCACCTCCAGTTTATTTTTTCAGGTGAAAATATTTTCCACCGCTTCACACGTGGAGGTTAAAAGCCGACGCCACTAGATGTAGGCCACTTTGGTTGGCATCTTCCATAAAGTTTGATATTAGTTCGTTTTCGTCGATAGGTCACAAATCACGGCACGAACAACGAAGAACTTGCCGCGCAAAATGGGCCTGGCCTTAGGAACAAACCTGTACAGCCCAAAATACAATAAATGGAGAAAAAAATTTAGAACGTCGTTTACAAACAGGTCAGAAAAATCATCAAAATACGAAGTAGCCAAAAATCGAAAGTCCAGTAAACTCACCGAACGTTCGGACGGCACACACACAAAATGACGTCATATCCCTGACGCCGAGGTGCAAAAATCCGAACTGTCACCGACGGCGGCTACAAAAAAACTCGTACATGGTTTAAATAAACTAAGAGCAACAAAGTAAACTGAGGTATCAACAGCATTTTTTCAATACCAATGTTAGTCTACCAAACACACGTACAATTTACCGAGCATCGTTTCCTATCGTTATCATGGCTGTGTTGTGTAAATGTACGTAGTTCCTGTGTGTGTGCTTTTATGATTGTACCTTACAGACTTTTGATGTGCGAGTGCTAAATCAATTGTAGCCCAGCCTGAAATCGCTAATATTTAGGGCCTAAACTTGGTCGTAGCGGACTCGTAGCTGTTTCAAATATGGCTATAGAATTAGCAGTCGGCGAACGAATACCAAACTGTTGTAGTTACGTAATTTTTATTACATTAATGTAATTGCTCTTATTAAAAATTTTAATTTGTCTTAACTGTAAAATTAAGAATTAAATGTTTTAGCTTATAATGTTATGATACAAATATATGACATCCTATACGTGTGACTACATTTTACAGGATGTAAAAACCAATAACCAATGGAATGTAAACCAACTGTTGGAAGTAAATATATTCAAAAACAATTTCGTGATATATATTTAAGGCCAACCAAATTGAATGCAGTCCGATACTGGGAAAAACAAATATAAGCTCTTGTCAAAGTAAATTTACGTTATATAGTATACCGTATCGTATCACGCAGAAGGTTAAAATACGCAATAGTGTTGGGTTATGGTGTTGTGTTACGACAAATGACGTCTAATGATTTGTACTATCCGATACAAAAAAAACAGGAACTTCTCACATCCGATCCGGTTTCCAGAAATGAAATTGATATTTAATATGTATGACAAAACAACATATTTTTAAACGACAAAGAGAAGTAAACTACTAACTACATTATTTCACTTATGTTTACATAAGTACTGTAACTATTTGATTTTGATATGCAGTGTGTAAATGTTATTAAAGGTTTAATAATAAAACTTTATACTCTTAGATATCAATCCGACTGTATTTTATTGATACTCTCCGATATCTGAATTTTCCGTGATCCGTAGGGGAGACTGGGTACGGTTGTAACAACTCGAATATTCATAAAACTATCCACGGAGTGTGCGATGAGGGGTAGAAGGGGAAAGACACGCGGATTGCCTGTACGGACCTGCTCGGCAGAGTTGCGTCGCCCTCCGCGCGCTTTGTTCACTTGTAGAGGGACCTATTGTCTTTTTTGTCACCTAAAAGTAAGTATTTTTGATCGAGTTCTTTCTTGAGTTGCTTCGTTAATATTATAATTTACGTTTTGAGAGTTTTCCTACGTAATTGGTGGACTTAAGAGGCAAGTAAACACTAATTAGTTTTTGTGTAGGTTATTTTCTCTCGCCTGTGAGACCGTTTCACTGGCACATTGCCGTTAAACATAACTTAAAGATACATCCATTTAGAAGTTGTTTTGTTTGATTAGATACATTTTACTAGGTTCAGATTTTTTTTAAATACGACGTTAACTTGAAAATGTTACATTTTATAAAGTGATTAAAGAAGACTGTTTAAAATGTTACTAAAATGGTGCCATCTTAACCTTAAATAATGTAAAAGTACTCACATGTGACTTATTAGTAATAAAACTGATTGAAATGCGTGAATTGTGTATTATTTGTGTATGTTTCAACTGACCCCCATCACTGTTACAACCGTCCATGGCATGGGGTCAGTTGTAATAGTTGACACACGTTTTGTCTATCAAATGTAATAAAATAATGTTGTAAATAGTAAAAAAATCCACATTAATTATAAAAATTACAAAAAATATATAAATTCGAGGTAGCGTCCAACTCTCACCGTTAAACAAAAGCAGTGTCTTAAATCACGTCTACAGTAAACATTGCCAATGCGAACTTATTTGCCGTCTTACGCCATGTCTCAGCGACTACGAAATGCGGTTCGAAATTGCGATCTTAAGCAGTAACTGTGAAACACAAATATTCAGTACGTGTTCCAACTGGCACTATTTGCTAACAAAAGGGACACGTGACAGATTTTTCTGCAAAATATATGACGAATTTTTGTAATTTCCTTTTCGACAACTATGACGCTTACAATTTACCAAATAACGGCCATTATATTTTTTTTACAGCTTTTAGAAGGTTAAATAGGCCTAAAACAAGAGTTATCGTAATAAACGAATGCGCGTAAACTTAAAATAACTGTTTAGTAAAGTAAGTTGTCGAGATATTCATTAGATGTGAATACTGTTATTGTTTAATAATTAGTAACAGCTTGCCTTGCTTTTTTTATTCTGATGTTAAATGTTAAACTTTGCTTTAAACATAATTGTATGTAGATACTAGTGACCCGGCCCAGCTTCGCCCGGGTACAATTTAGTTTTTACAGCGAGACACTAATAAATAAATTGGGAAAAGGCAATTACAATATTGTATGATAGTAAATTAGTAAACTACTATAATATATAACATACATACATGTCACATCTGTCTCCCAGAGGGGTGCAGAGATTATGGACCTCCATTTTCCACGATCCTGACATACCTACCTCCTTCGCTTTATCCACATTCATACATCTCTAATATAACAATATTATATGATAGTGGTTTAGAAAATGTCTTTGTATGCAACATTAATTGTTTTGCCTCCAACTGCCAGCACAAAAATATTTATTTTTGACGTGACACGCGAAAGGGCTACATATAGTTGTGCGTGTGAAAAACGTGCTCCACTCAAACCAACTCCAGCCAATTTACGTGTTTGACCCTGTGTCTTACTTATGGTCATACCATATTGGAAATTGGACTCTTTTAAAATTAAAAGACAAACCACGAAGGAATCCTAGGTATTAAAACAGTTTCTCCAGTACCACAGCCAGTTAGAATAATACCTTCAATGAGATAACTTTTTATTTGTAATAGAGTCCCGTTGCATAATTTAGGTGGATTTATATTTCGCAATAAAATTAAGGGAGCTCCAACTTTTAAAATCAGTTTGTGTGGTGGCATGCCGGAAGGATTCAATAAATTAAGAAATTCTGTGGGATAGTGCACAGCTTCTTCACTGCCGAGTATTGTATCTACTGAGTTATACTTGTGATTGCGCATTGAGTTTTACGAGCACTAATTCATTAATTTTTTCGACTTGTTCATTAGTAGACGATAATATAGCTCTTTCTTTGAACCACCGCATCCAAATCCGTTCAGTGGTTCTCGAGATTAGTAGCGCAGTCATAAGACAGACAGACGCGCGCCAGGGACTTATTTTCATACAATGTAGTGATTGGCGATAATTGTATGCTGTAAAGGACATTTCTTATCTACATTAAATAGATTTAATTATGAATTAATTTACTTTGATAACGATTTAGTTTTTTAGGGTTACAAAAGACCGTGAATTTTACGTTTGTTTTTACTGCGTAATTTAAATTGTAAATACGCTTATTACCACTTATCTGTTTAAGATAGATATATGCTACCGCTGACTTTTTTGTAGATCATTTTATTTTACACAATTCTTTCGTACATTACTTTGTTATATCCCTAAAAGGATTAGGCAGCGTATTCTACGAGAGCGCGCCGGCGGCAAACTTTTTTCCCGATTTGAATCACTAATACAATGCTAGCTCCTATAAATGCTTAGGCAATTTTTAATACACACAAACTTTCTTCGATAAATGTAGATCATAACAGTAAAAAGCGCATCCGAATCCGTTCAGTGGTTCTCGAGATTAGTAGCGCAGTCATAAGACAGACAGACGCGCGCCAGGGACTTCCTTTTATACTATGTAGTGATACGGTTTATTTTTAAGAACTCCCGTGTTTTCAGATGTAAAATACATATGTTACTTCACATCAACCAAGTTGTGCCGTATTGCAAATATCTGAATTGCAAGCTAACCAGCTGAATGCTGTAGTGATCTAACTAAAAACCTTACAAAATTCAAAATGCAAATTACAAAAAAAATGTAAATAAAACTAATTAGGACACGAGCTCAGTTTCAAGGTACGCCAGAATAAGATAGCACGTGCTCGCGACAAGCTTTGGCATAAATCTATCTAGGAACTAGAGACATCAAATAAGAGTGTTTTTAGGAAGCAACTGCTCAATATGTATTTATGATTATCGCCCTGAGAGAGAAACAACAACGCTCCTAAAGCCCGAACAGCCTATCATGAATTAAAAATAGAATTTTCCTGTCAAAAGAATTCGCAAAATGAAAAAGAGCAGAACAGCAGAAGCAGTAGACAGAGCAAGGCGCACGAATATAAATTGTTTTAAGGAATAAGGCTCACAGCAAATACGCACGCGGCCAAAATCAACCATTTCAAACCATTACTCTAAAACGAAACCATGAAAACTGGCGAACATTCGAGATGGCACAAACACAAAATGACGTCGCCCCTTCTTCTGTAGTCGCCATCAGTGACGGGTTCGAATTTTTGGGCATCGACGTCGGGCGTCGAGGCTCAAAAACCCGAACCGTCACCGACGGCGACTACAAAAGAACTCAACGATCGTATAAATCTACACTAGTCTCTCTCGCGAACGAGTACGCTTTTATGGCCGCCAGTGTACGGTAACATTCCGTAAACGAAACCAACAACGTCGCAAACACAAAAGTCTGTATTAGCTGATGCGTGATCTAGCGAAGTTGAAAATCATGTAAGCAACTCTGACAGCCGTAACAACGCACTAGTGACCACCGACATACGTTTCTCCCACTGTCATTCAAAAAGAATTTAACGCTACTGTTGATGGATATCCTCACTGCACTTTGATTTACACGGACACATTACATGTCACTGTCCTCTTCGTGTGAGTACCGGGGCATGTAGGGATCCAGGGGAATGAGATGGTGGATAAACTTGCGAAATTGAGTGTCTCGAAGCCGCTACTTTAATTTTCGGTTTTATATCCCATATTAAACCGGGAAATTTTCCGGCGTTGCTTTGGAAGCAGATGTGGGAAAATTATACTTCGGTTTCTAATACTTCATATGCGCGTTGATTTCCTACGTATTCTCAGCAAGGATATCATCGTTGTAGTTCCCGTAGTTTGGCAGTCACTTCGTTTCGTCTCATTTCAGGTCATAATGCATCCCAATCTCATTTGCATAACCTACATATAGTCCCTAATCCCTCCTGTATCTGCGGTGCCCAAAAGGACGTCCACACGTGGTGTTTATAAAGAGTGTATCGCCATGATGCACAAATAATATGTAATTTACATGTTTTACCCCACAATTTCCCTGATCTTCATAGCCCTCCCCACTATCGCATTTGGTAGTATGTATTGCGAATATCGCGATACCCCTAGTAAATTCGTTTTCTTTGTGATTATTAATGTCGAGTTATACCATTTTCCATGAAAATTTATTTCGTTTTCAGAAAAGCCCCTATTCTAAACTGCTCACGACATAATCCAAGAAAGTCTATTCAAAATAATATTACTGAAATAATCTTACCAGTACAAATAGGGATTCACAATATTTGGTTTTTCAAAATAAAGCTAAATTCTAACACGTATGTTTTCACAAAACATCCTATGTTATTTTCTTACAGGAAATGTTTACTAACTCAAAAAAATAAACTAACTAAAGTTGCCATCTTAAATACATAAAACTGACTGTACAACAAGTTCAATATAATTAATTCTTTCGAGTGTAAATTAAGCTGTAAGACATTCATTCTTCGTGTCTTCAATGAAACAGTGTAACAACAGGCCTACCAAAATCATTTGCCCATAGTTTAGTAATAAGTGCTTTTGACCAATCTGCAAGAAAGGTAAATGTCTTGTTCCACGAGTTCTGTGAAATGGCGCCTATATACAAGAATAGAGGCATGGTAGCAACTAATTATTGCAGATAATCATATTGATCAATTTATTAAATTACTAAATAACACCTTCTCTGGTTTTTGATGGAATTATATAATGCTTACAAACGTGGACCACAGACAATTTAGTTTTATTACAAACTAATCCATCAGCAGATCAAACAATTTTATTTTATAGGTTATCACAATATCTGCTCATAGTGTTTACAGTATGAGCAGAGATTAACAGCTAAGTGTTCTTGTGTTAGTAAAAACTGAGGCTTATGGATAAAATTGTTTTGCCATGGAAAATGACCTAAGTTAAACGAAGCTGATTTCATAATTGTGAGAATGCAGCCATTCACAAGGCAGACTTTGAAGATAGTTTCCACTCTTATTGGTAATTTAAGGCACGTGAAACCAGGTTAGCATGCTCAAAATTAATTAAAAGTAATGGCTGATGTGTAAAGGCATTGAGTCGATAGAATTTACAGCTAACAGCTCTGTTTGTATATGATCAAAAACTTTACATCCCAATAAGTTAGCCATTGAGAATGCTAAGTGCTACCAGTGAAAATGGTTAGAGCAGTAAATTATTACTAATTTAATTTTCCACACAAATACTATAAATCATGTATTTGTTAAAATATTTACATGATGTTGTAACTGAACACTCAAAAGATTTCTGATTTCATGAAATCTGCACATAATAAAAAAAAAAAATCACCATTATACAAAATTTAGTTACTAATACTAGAATTTTTGGATGCACTTAATAAGAAACTTCATTACATTTACAACCAAGCAAGGTTGTTTTGATGCATAAGAAAAATATTCCTTTCAGTGAATAGGTATTAAAAATGGTTGACTACAAGTCTATTTTTTTGTTTCAAAGTATAGAATATTGACTGGAGCGGGTATTCGTCCTACTGGAACAGATAACCTCAACTTTTATCTAGGCCATTCTGATTTCTCATCAAAGTATTATTAACTCTCTAACATTCCAATTCCATGCTATCATCTCAAACCTAATGTTTATATTGTATACTCGTCACTTTACAAATATACAATATGGCCAAAGAAATATGGTTGATAATATCAATTTGTGCAGGCTATATTAGACTGTTCCAAAATTGATGACTTTATAAAGACATTTCTTAAATACATCCAAAAACTAGCCTATTGCTGGACTATAAAATTAGTTTAATAATTTCATAATAGGTTTTTTTCTGAACTCCTCTTGCATCCTAAGTAACATACCAATGCAGAGTTTTGAACATTGGGGAAATCATGTGGTGAAAACGTAATAAATGTTGAAGAACCTAAAAATTTGATTTTCATATCCCTCAACACAACAAAATTGCTTACAATAGGACATTAACCCAAAATCACCATTTACCTTATGCCATAATCTTGCAATATTTTAACACTTTAAGAATGTGCAATTTTTTCCTTCAAATTTCTTGCCTGGAATAACGACTTAAGTCAATAAACCCCAAGATGATTATGCATGAACAGAAACATACTAGTTAAATCATTCCTTGATTTTCTCAAGGTTAAGCAAAATTCCAAACACATTTGGAGTTAACCCATCGTTAGATGGGTAACAAGGGTTCTGCTAAAATAATATAAAGTATAATAATAAACTAACCTAGAACTATAGTTATGGTAAATACTTTCCAGTGTAGTTATAATTGTTTGAGTACGTCTGACAAAATTAATAATGCACAATCAAAGAAAAGTGTTAGATGCAACAATTCACAAGGTGACAAAAAATCCTGAAAACGAACCTACAAACTTGTTATATTGCAGGTTTAAACCAAAATGTGGACTTGAGACTGAAATGCAGTAATGGGTAAATTGCTCTGTCCCAGCTTCCATACAAATCAAATTATAGTAAAAATGCAAAATAAGCTTCATGGTACACTGTGTTCCCACGAAAAAAGTTCTCAATTTTAAGGTATGTAGGCCTATCACGCATATATTCTTGGCACTTGGTATCTAAAATACTAGCTGTCACTTTACAGTACTTCTTTGACAATGACTAATGTAAATTTCATTCCATAACCTTTAGTAAATATATTTTTCATAAAATTTTCTGTTAAAAATTATGGAAATGAGTAAGATATAACGAAGCTACTTAAGTGACTTGTCCCATAGTGACCATGTGTCAAGACACTGATGTGATTTCCATGTTACAAAATTAACAATGTTTCCCTGAATTTGGGTACTGAAGACTTAATTTTATGTTTAAATTTGAAGTCCATGTGGTCATCAAAATGCTGCCTGTGAACATTTACCCACTCATGTGCCAATGTATTGTTAATTGTTTTGTTTTATTCTGTGACACATTTTTTATAACTGGATTATTACTATGGCCTCAGTACATGTATATTAAAACTTTCACTAAATAAAATCCTTGCCCATAATTTTACATTTTAATGAAAACACTAACTGCGGTACTCCACAATGTTGGTAGCAAATTAAAGTAATTCCATCTCTCAAAATACATTTATTGTGATCATCAATGAAATCTGTGCAGTTATTTACAGTGTATCTTTGAGTAAAAAATTACATAATTACAAGATATTTACATTCCTAACAATTTAAAACTGTCTTGTGATCAGCACAGCTTACTTGCAGCGCTATGAGCGTCAAAACATCTGCTTCACTTTTATGTTTCGTAGCATTTCACTGCACGTACCCAAGGTGTTTTGAGGTGAAATATGCAAAAATTTGTATGCCTCCATACGTGTTAGTGCTGTAACTGAGAATTTCGAAAAGTTATTGTGTACACAGTAATAGAATTAATTTCCATAAATTAAGCAAGGGCCCAATTATTCACTGAAAAATCTGTTAGCTTATGTTCAGTACCGCTGAGTCCCCCAAATTTTAGGTTAGGTTTGTGCTAAGTAAAATTCAGAATTGCTCATAGTAGTTCTAGATCACTAATTGACATACAATGATTCAGCTGCTTTTGAAAAGAAAAGTTTCACACAGAAATATGTATGTGACTTTAAGGGTGAATAGACGTCGCTCATTATTTCCCGAAAGAATTATCATGTGCTATGCAACGATGTTGTGTGTGTTTATGTATGTCCATGTAGAAAGCAAAATAACAATCTACTTAGAGCAACATATTAAATCTCTTTTTCTGAAATTTTCCTGTCATATCCTTTCCACTAATGAATAGTTGGCCTACGTACCATAAACTAAATTTAATATTGCCATTTCAAGAAATGACTTAAGAAATAATGTAATATTTTTTTAATTACTCCGGTTAGTATGTGAAATTTTCCCTCTCAATATAACCTACACGAAACTACCGATATAAAAATTGGTTCATCTGCAACAAATTTATGGCACATAGAATAAAGGATGTCATAATTATTTTATTCTAATACATATAAATTGCACTAAAGAACTAAGACAACTTCAATTACTCTTACTGATACGAACTTTTCTTTCATGATAAACATGTTAAAAATTAATCCCTGCATTATTTTTTTTATAAATAATGGCAGTAACAAAAAAATCAAAATGTTTTGTTACCATGCTATACCAATAAACAAGCATATTTCAATTTCAAATAATGATTGGAGCAGATACTAAATACTTTAAATTAATTAGTTCTATTATTTGAGGCAACAAACATTTAGGCTTTTCATAAACTATGTTTCGCTTGCCTAACTTGTAGGATGACAGCTTGCAATCCTACCATTAAGTAATGACTGAAAAATATGAGCTGTCATTTCCTTAATACACATGGCAGTTCGCAAATAGTTATGATTCTATTAATGTTGTTCTACAGTTAAAAAAGTTTGTCACCATAACGAAACAGAACGAATTTCTGTTAAGTGTACTAAATCTGTAAATATTTTGTATACACACCAAATCGTGTTAGATAAAAACACGGTTCAACACCATATGCCAAATTTAAGCTAAATTCAAATTGTGATTTTAAAAAATTGTCAGTTTCAGTAAGCTACCTAGTAAGGAAAAAAAAAGTCTTACCTGTGGATTAAAAGGCCTCTGCATCCTAAGTGTTTCAGGCAGACCACCTGCCTGGGAAAATACTACCAAAGCCGGCGGTGGCAGAGTGTTTGGCACATAGGCAGAGTTTTCCATCTGTAAAAACAAGCACATGTCAGCCACATGATATCAAACGTCAGCCATCGCCGTATAAACAAAGACGCGTGGTCACGCTCACAACACACACCACCATATCTAAATTAATTTTGGTAAACTTCTATTATTAACTGTAAGGTGCGCTAACTATCAACACTAACGTAGGATTCCACGGGAATAATACATCACGTCACGAGTCTTCTACTTTGCGCATTGAATATGAACATTACGTTAAGTGTCGTAATGTAAACAAACCGGTTTCGGAACACAAAAAAAAACGTGCATCTGCAAGAGCGTGTTAGTACAAAAAATCAGTGCGCAAAGCACCCAACCGAAACTATGATTACGCTACTAGAGCGGCAAAATCAAAATTACTTCGTTTTTCACTTCAGCAGTTAGAAAATACGTGAAATGACAACTGAATGGTTATGCCGAAAACACTTTACCTTGAACTACGGGAAAATGAAACGATCACACCACCACTTTTAGTTTAAAAACATAACGCAACTCAGTAGTACCAGAAACCCAGTTAGGTTACAGCGAGACGAAGCTGAATGCTTCTCCTCAATCTACTAACTGCCAACTGAGCTCCATAAACACTTACCTAGGCACTCATGTTGTTCCGAGGTGCATGCTGGGAGGGCGACAAAACACGATCGAGTTTCGAAAGCGGTGGGAGAGGGCAACATGGCGGACAAAAATACCTGAGGTATGGTTTAGGTTATATTGATTTCCGACTGGAACAGGCACGGTATTTTAAAAACTCTCAAAAATTCCGTGTTGTTTAATAACATTTGTATTATTTAAAACTTTAAACCACATAATTTGTCTGTGACAGTATTGTATGCAAAAATGTTTTACTTTCGTAACGTTTCCGAATCTGTGACGAGACCAACCATTGGCAGCACGAAGGGATTGGTTAGCGTAAATTTTTGTACTTTGTAAGCGGGAATATTACCGTAATTAAACAAAACTGAGATATGGCTATCGTAAAATAAATTCCAAGTGTCACCCATATAAAGCAGTATTATTGGAACCTTTTTACGGTAAGTTCTTAGGCCGACACTACGAAATGGCCTAATTGTCTTTGATTAAGTTAACTGTATGTTTTTATGAGTCAGCAAAGATAGGTCACCGGCTTCTTGCTGCTGTAAACCGAGTTCGATGACTGGGAGGTAAAATTATGAAAATATAGGCTGTAGGAAACGCGGTAAGAATAATCCATACATATTCAAATATTTAGTACTCTTCCTGTAATTAATAATTGTTTCGATAATTGGCAAAATATTTGGTTTTCACAATTGGTGATAACTTTGTGAGTGGCCAAACACAACCCCTAATACAAAAATAAGGGTAACAAATTAATTTATAAACCTGATAGCGGAAATATTTTAGTGTGTACTATTGCACTACATTTTTTTTGTGTCCTTGAGGCATTTTGCTCTGTGGGATCAAAGGAACATAAATAAGTTGAACCACGTGAACTTGGCTACATTCACGAGACTACTAGATTTGTACTAACAAATTTGGTTACTGTTGGTGCTCTATATCATCTGTGAGTGCATTAAAATACGATTGTTTTGACTGAGCCTAACTGAAATGTAATTTCCTGTCTCCAGGAAAGCAGCCTTGAATCGTTGGAATAAATTTCAATAATATTTGCTGGTGGAAAACAATTTATGAATTTATACTTTTTGTAAGATAAAAGTGGGAATCGGCTTAATTATACAACCTACGCCGGCGCTTTGGTTTTCACACAAATCGATAATTTTATAGCGCTTTCTGGATAATTTTATTGGCAGTAGCAGTAATAAATTTAACGTGTATAAGAAATTTGGGGTTTTAAGACTTGTAACCATGGGGTAACTCTGAATATTTTAAATGTTATTTCGAAGAATTTTATAATAGTACTTTTCTGAAATTTCACCCTTACTTATTTCTTTTCCCCTCCTCTTCACATATTTATTATTTGTCTATGAATCGAGGAGCACCCAATAGCAAAACACATGTTTTGTGAATGTTAATTTACTATGTGGGCACGCAGGCCAATTATTGGGTAACGCGNGATGCCCTTTTTTTTTACCCAGAAAACATTTGTAGTGTAATGTATCTTGAAATTATTTTCAATTTCTTCGAGTTGAATTAAATTTAGTGATTGTTGGAATGTAACAGTAACACAATGTAATTTAACCAGAAAGAGAAAAAAATATTATTTTTATCTAGGTACTATTTCGACGTGTATTCTAGACTGGTCTCATCCCACCCTCTTCTTCACAAATTCACTGGGGGAGTGAAAATCTACTGAAACCTGCGTCATTCAACATTAGCCGCTGTGTTACGGTTCGAGCACTTATTTTAATAACTTGCTTGTATAATCGCAGAATCTCATTTTGTGTGATGTGTGTCCGTCCAATGTATAAACTTTGTATACTGTAATTTGACTTATTTGACTTGTCCAATATCTTTGTAGAGCTGTGTATTGAAGAAAGATTTTACGCACGCAATAAAACACAACAAGCAAACATAAATACTATTTTTACCTCCTGTAGAAGCACAAATCGATTACCCCCTGAAAATCATTCCGTACTTTTTGTATTTTCTCTTGGTATTTAAATAGTAAACATAATTTAATTACGTTATATTCAAGATTACTTGTCCTAATAAGAATGTGAGGCTTATATCAACGTATACTAACTTAAAAACTGATGTCGTCAAATAGTACACCATGATACACAGTTTTTTGATAATTATTCGTACTATTCAATTTTGAAAAGTGTTGTAAGGGACCTTTGTTTCTGTCATGTTGGCTGCAGAGAACAAAATAGCATAATAAACATGTTGCTGTCAAAGATACTGGAAGGTTTCGAGCTCTTCGTACGTAGATATTTTTCCCCTTTATCTAATAAAGTGTGTCTCCTGGCAGTTTACGGAAATACGTTCAACATCAAGAAGGCAATAGTTGAAAAAAAAAAAAAAAAAAGGTACAATAGTGAATTCAATGGCGTAGAAGGATCCAGCGTGTAATTCCGATGTTTCAAACTGTAGCGCAATGAGATTTAGGTTCTGCAGATTATGCCTCATCATTTCTCTAACGATTTTCTTTTCAATGTAATGTGTTGCCAAAGAAATTTAAAGTCATATTTTTGGAAAGGTTATGAAGCCCGGGAAACAGACTGCTTGATTGTGACGTCTGCTCATTGTGCATGCTTGGAACGATCAGCTCTAACGTTACGTTACACGTTCTAATGTGTTCCCGACAGTGATTTACACCTAAAAACGGAAAGTATACGTATGTATTTCACATGGAATGATATGTAATAAATGTGTTTTACAATGATGTAAAGATCCGCCCATCTGGCATTTTTCTGACATGAAAATAGTAACACAGAAAATGTCACCGGTTCATACCTGCAGTTCGGACCATGTCAGATGCCGGTTGATGTAATAATTTCAAAAACCTATTTACACACACACACATCCTAAATGAATTATTATATTTTATAAGGTATTATCTGTGTGTTACATTGTAGTTATGGATCTGAAAAAAGTAATAGGTTACCTAAAATTCCGAATTCTTGGAGGGCTACCCTGCAAGTGATACCTTAAAATAAAATAAAAAAATCTACACATGATTTTAAGTAAATTTGTAGACCATTGTATTATAAGGGTGGTCTAATGTTTTGTTAGAATACATTTGCATTTCAGCAAGTCAAATTAGCATCATACTGAGCAGTGTGTAGAAACCTGTAAAGCACTCGTTTTGAGAAAATAACTTCTGCAATGCTTGATACCTTACCTGGAACATTCTTTCATTATTTATCATACACATTGTGCACATTTGTTTGGCTGTATATTGTGTTAGGGGCAGTATAAGCAAGTATAAATTTGTAGGAGTTAGGTAATCTAGGGGATCTGGATCAAAATTAGGTAATTATTAAGTTTAGGGGCTTTTCTGAAAAAAACAAAAAAATTTCAAAATTATGATATATTTCTACTCTACTAATCATGTAGAACACGAATATACTAGGGGCGTAACTTTAAAATAAGTGCAACTTATTAAAAAAAATTGAATAAAATTGCAAAATGAGCAGTATAGCCAGTTTGTTTACGTTTCTGAACTCAACGTCCTAGACCAACAAAAGTTTCATTAATGGGTTCTGCACAGCTTACCTTGTTCATATTTAAGAGGGTGTAATGTTAAAATGAGTAGAACATATTTAAAAAACTTGCGAAATATGTTTGTTTATATTAACGTGGAATTATACCAGCCCCCTACCTAGCTGAGTCAATTTACATTCTTTGGGTGTGTTTTACGGTTTCTTTAAATCCCTACAATCATACATTCGTAGTTTAGTGTAAAACCCAAACACCCTAGGTTAGTGTAAAACCCAAACAACCTAGGTTAGTGTAAAACCCTACTATCCTATCTTAGTGTAAAATCCAAAATTCCTAGGTTAGTGTAAAACCCAACAATCCTAGGTTAGTTTAAAAATGTAAAATAGTGATTCACCCATCGTGGGGTTAGGTTCTGTTAGGTTAGGTTGGCACATATTAAGAAATTAGTTGGATGTTAATGCCCCTAGTATATTTGTGTTCTACGTGATTAGTAGAGTGGAAATATATCATAATTTTGAATTTTTTTTGTGTTTTTCAGAAAAGCCCCTAAACTTAGTAATTACCAATTATGTAACAGTTGTGTAAAATTTATGTCAAATGGGTGGTTTTACCATGCTAAATGTAGGAAGATCTAACCTAACTTCATGGAAATTCACAATCGTTGAACCACAACAGGTGTGTGTGTGCGCCGATGCGCTATTGCACGTTGGCACACACACACTAATTCTTTTTACATCAAATTCCAAATTTTGCATATTTTCGTGTACTTTGCTCTCAGTACCTGCACAGTACTTCAGGCATACTTTGAATCACTGTTCTGGGGATTTACTCCCCTGCTGGCACTAGGGTTCTGTCTCAGTGGGTAATGTTTGGCTACACTTGAACATTATTTTTCAGACCTAGGAGGCTATACTTGAACATAATTTACACAGGATCACAGTAATTAAATACAAAGTAAAAACTACAACTTATTTCGAATTTAGGTATAATTCAAATAGGTCATTAACATCAGAGGAATTATACCAGCCCCGTACCTAGGTGAGTCAATTTACATTCTTTTGGTGTGTTTTACGGTTCCTTTAAATCCCTACATTCGTACTTTAGTGTAAAACCCAAACACCCTAGGTTAGTGTAAAACCCAACAATCCTAGGTTAGTTTAAAAATGTAAAATAGTGATTCACCCATTGTGGGGTTAGGTTCTGTTAGGTGGGCACATATTAAGAAATTAGTCGTACGTTAATGCCCCTAGTATATTCGTGTTCTACGTTATTAGTAGAGTGGAAATATACCACTTTGGGGGGGGGGGGGTTTACAGAAAAGCCCCTAAACTTAATAATTACCCAAAACTAAAGCTGTCATTTAAAAATAAGCTGTGTATGACTTCAGCACGACTGAGATCGAAAAGGTGTAAATTTTTTGATGAAAAATGTTTTTTAAAGTCTGTCCTGTCATTAATTTAATGTTCATAAATAAATTAAATTATTTACTTTCTATAATAGTGGTGGCAATACCCAGTTGACATTTTGTATTTACCTTAGAATTTTACTGTAACGTTAAGCCTTCAAATATATCCACGCTAGGCTCAAAGGAAGTCTGTGAAAAGTTCTGATCATTTCTGGGAATATTACACAGGTTCAAACAAATCATTTCAAATTTCGTTTGAGCTTTCTTTTTATTAGAGATTGCATTCTGCCATATTAATTGCTGGATGTGTACATTAGTTCATAAAATTCATTTTGTTAGTGTTGCATCACATTTGTCACTGTAATCCATTGTGTTTCCAACTGTGGAATTATCTTTTGTTTTTATGTAGTATTTACATTAAGGCTTGGCTTTACTTCCTTTGCAGAAATTTGTTGTTTTAGTGCCATAATTTCAGATTCATAATTTCCGAAAATACCTCTGAAACTAAAATAATGACACAAAAACCAAGAATTTGCTGTGATAGGTGAAACCGAGCCTTAATATATATGTATTTTTTATGTCATTGGAATCATGTGAGAAGCTTCGTTTAGCAGTTGCATATGTGCCAAGCCACCAAACAGCAATGAAATGAAGTCTGCTTCATTTCTGTATTTTTAATTGTGATTCTTATTTACAATATTTTTTATATTTGGGTTTTTACAAGCATCCATAATAACAATATTATCATCTGCAATAACAGAGAGTTCAGTCACTGCCACTGCTGCCCTGAGTATTGCCACTTCAGTGCCACCTGGAATGTCAGTATATTTTTTTTTATTATTTCAACAGTTCTAAATTCCAGAAAACCTTGAAATTTCAAGATTAGATGTAGCTTTTACTATACATCTATACTTAAATATTTGTGTTTGAATAATGGAAAAAAAAAACTTACAAGTTACATTTGATAGGAAAATATAGAAGTAAAACAGTTGGTTCCACAACATAGTCAAGCTTTCTCACAAAACAAACATTTTAATAATTATATTTTTCTTTTATTAACAAAATTGTTTTACTAGAAAAAGTAAACCATAAAAAATACTATTGGGGAGCTTTAAATATTTTGTTATTCTATACAGCAACAAGACACAAATACTTGTGTCTCATCTGCACCGTGATGCACTTTGTGAAAAAAAAATGTTTAAGGCTATATATCCCACCCTCCTTTGTAAGATGGATTTCTGTCACCACTTTCAGTGTTACCATGAATAAAATCTGTAAATCTTTCCTTACGATTCCTGATGAAAAAATAGTTAGGGGTTAGAATTCTGGAAAATTATATTTTTTGGTTCTACAGAAGTTGCTTTATCATTGCCCAAAGGGGGCATTTTTTAATTCAGCGTACATAGTATATTCAGTAGTGTGTTAAAGAATGATGACCACTGAAATTGTGGATTGAGTGTGTAAGAAAAAAATGGTAATTATGTAGTTTAACTACTTTTCTGAAGGATATGCCAAAGTGGTAATTTCAGGAAATTGGTATTTTTGGGTCTACAAAAGTTGTATAACCATGCAGACATAATAGGTGCAATTGCTAATTGTGTACTTTACCCCTGTATGTGAAATGTTTCCATCCTGTGAATGCCATTGTGATTGTCTTCTCTTTCGTCGTGTTTTATTCATATGCGAGTATTCCTTGCTGGTGGTGTCGGAATATTATGTCTGTAGTTAATTATTTTTGTATTTACGTATTTCATTAAGTGTAGTTCATTGTAGATGCCTTTTTAAAACTGTCTCCTCAACATGTTTCTGCCATTTCGTAATAAGGCTGCTTGTTTGCTTTGATGGTCTGCCATTTTCCTTAACCACCTTGAACCGCAACATGAGCAACAACATATTTACATTTTGAAGTTAAAATGGGTTTATGTCAAGAAACAGTTCAAGTGTTTTGTTAATTTAACAAGTCAGCAAATAAATTATTTCGTATCATTGGCCTCAAAAGTGATTTTAGTGAAGAAATAGTCCTAAGCTCACCACGTGTTTAGGTAATTTTACGTATTATCTAAATAATGATTTTTGAAACTGTTGTTAGAAAATAAAATATTTGAAATGCATGTAGTCTTAACACTCCAGTACTCGTGTGGGGTACATGTGCACCCCAACCACGTTTCTCGGAAATTCTTAATGAGGTAGAGGCACTGTTGGCTGTGAGATTCCCAGTACCCTCCTTCTATGAAATGTGTCTCACGTCCTGTACTGAATTATCTTACACAGAGCCAAAAAAAGGCAGTCAGTTTCACTTAAACCTCTCTGACATACAACAGCACCTTGCGCGAGTGAACTAGTGACTTATATTTTACCTAATGTCATCAGTTCATAACTGTATTGTTTTGTGCTAGAATAATGGCTGAACGTAGTTCAAATCTTATGTTTGGCAAAAGTAGTCGAGGGAACTCTTTGTAGAACAAGATATTGATAGTGATGAAGATAACCCAGAAGTTGATGAAGTGTTTAATAGTGAAAAAGATACGAACTCCGAATTTGATGGAGATGAGTTAGATCATGCAGGTGTGCAAAAATATATTAATTTTGTTGGAAGAGATGGCTAGACTAAGTGGGGGATTTAACCTTTTCTTTCCCAACAGTCCAGAACATGGTCTCAAAATATAGTGATACATTTGCCCTGTACAAAAGGTGTTGCCCAAAATGCCCAAACTTGCTTGGAAAGTTTTAAATGTATAAAAAATTATAGAATGGTTTCAACGGTATACTAACATTTATATTTTAAAAATTGACAACAATTTTTCAAGAGAAAGGGATACTCGTGATACTGATGGAATTGAAATTTGGGCATTGATAGGTCTCTTGTTCCTACCAGGTGTTAAAAAATCAGGTAGACAGAATATTCTAGATTTGTGGAGCCAAGATGGAACTGGCATTGATGCATTCAATTTGACAATGCCCTACAGCAGATGTTATTTTTTACTACTGCCTACGTTTCGGCAGTATTGATGACAGAGCAAATATCCACAACTGTCGGAAGTTCATACATGCCAAGTGAATGTCTGACAGTTGATGAACAACTAGTGGCATTTCGCGGAAGGTGTTCTTTCAGGCAATTCATCCCCAACAAGTTTTTTATTAGTGGTTACAAAAACAATCTACACGTGTAATTTGGAAGTTTATGTTGGTTTGCAGCCTGAGGGTCCATTCTTCCAAAGGAATAGTCCAGCTGACGGAGTGAAGAGAATTTGCCAGTTAAAGGTACAGGAGGAAATATTACATTCAATAACTGATTTTCCAGTTTACAGTTAGCTTTGGACTTGTTGAAAGATTTCAATCTCACCTGTATTGATGCTGTTCGTATAAACAAGTGAGAGTTACCACCAGATTTTGTGAACTCACAAGGAAGGGAGAAACACACAACTATATTTGGCTTTTTAGAAAAAGAAAGTTGTTCTCTATGTTCTTATGTATCAAAGAGGGTAAATTGATTTGCACTTTGAAAAAGAATCATTGCAGAAGAAGATAAAAAACCGGAAGTGCTTATTGACTACAATAATTCCAAATATGGTGTTGTCAATGTTGATCAAATGTGCTGAGCCTATAACATTGGAAGAAACAACAGAAGATGGGCTCTTACATTATTTTTTGTCATGTTGGACGTTGCATTAATAAATAGTCCAGTAATTTAACTCTAACTATCACAATGACAACATAAGTCAATCCAAATTTCTGCAAAATATTTTGCTAGAACTAAGTAAACCTCAAATAAAAAGACAACTTTACGTAAAAAATATTTCTAAAGTATTAAGAATATAAATGAATCCTTTCTTTGAAAAACATAGCTAAACTGAAGACAATAATAAATCTGTAACAGATGTTCTAACACCCATGTCCATGGGATCTACTGGCAGATGCAGGATTTGCAGAAGAGAGCAAGATAGAAAATTAAGAACATTATGTGCAAAGTGTAATTATTTTGTTTGTTAAGAACATTATAAATTAATTTGTGATATGTACTAAGAGGACAGGAGTGAAATAATCTAAGAAACATACTGAAATTTATTTATCTCTACTGGTATTTATGTAAAATCTTTTTATGATAATGTTTTGAATGTACATTTTAGTTTACTATTCAAAAACTCTCAGCCCATGGAGATTGTTTTGTACTATTCTAAAATGAAATTTAAAAGAGTCTGTTTCAATTTCCACAAAATTGCAAGAACTCATATTTTTTGTAAAATAATTACAATTCTTAATTAAATTCCGATTTTTATGTTTGTTTTATAAACCTGTTTAGTACGTAAGTAAATAGGCAAATTTTGGTACATAACACTGTAGAAATTCTAACGATTTTTTCAGACCACGGTAATGTGGAGTACACTTGTACCCCAAGCGAGTACTGACGTAACGTATACCCCATGCAAGTACTGGAGTGTTAAAAAAAACTCCTTTTTTTATACTTTTGTTCATTTTATTAAAAATTCAACAATTTTTACATTTGGAGTTAAATTTGCTGGAAATGTTTACATTTGTGCATTTCTCACGATGTTATGATCAGCTACATAATTTATCGCTAGATAGAGATTTTTGGACAGTCGTGGAAAAACATAACTGACCCGGAGCGTACGGGATAACTAGGGTTCCGCCTATATTTTCTATATCGTTGGGATTGAGTGATCTGATAGGTTTTATCTGCTGCTTTATGATGTTGGTTGGATAAAAATTACGTTGAAGTCCTTTTTTTATTTGATTGTGTTCATCCACAATAGATTTGTTGTTGTAGCAGATAATCTTAGCTCAGATTATGCCAGTTTTAGTGCTTTTTGGGTGGTTGGAAGCAAAATTAAGGTATTGGCCAGTATGTGTGGGTGTCCTGTATACTTTTTTTTTAAGCGTGCTTCTCAACTGACTTAGATATCCAGGAAACGAAAGGTCTTTCAGCAAAAATAAGACATCTGGGAAACTAATATGGACTACAACAAAACAACAGCAAACACACAATCCATACAAGACCACACCAGCCAATCGTAACCTCTTTTAGCTGCACAGACAATAAGGAGACAGTTCGACTGTCATTGTCTGCTGCAGAAAAATAGTCAAAAACTATATAAATCCATGTTTTTCCGGTCTCCTTGTCAGTCTTACTTGTGTTCTCAGACCCTGTGTGTCGCTGCTGCCTGAAGACGGGAACAGATAGTTGTTCCCGAAACGTCACATTTTGTCGGTTTTGGAAAAACTGTGTTTGTTTGCCAGTGGTGTCTTATTTGTGTTAGTAGATAACTAGCCTGTGTTGTCTGTTGGTCATGTGTGTGTCTATATATATAATATTAGGTTTCCGCATTTAGGTTGCTATCCTGTTTTTTTTCACTCGATTCCTTCATGCAATTTTCTGGATTTGTACATATATATTCTTGACTACAGCCTAGCTGGCTTGCATTATGTTGTGTCTGGTAAAACTGCTGTGTTTGAGTGTGTTTCTTTCTTGTGTTGTCCCATTTTGTTCCTACGTTTCTTGTTAGTGTTGTCCTAATTTTTTCAAGAGGTTTCTACCCTTTATTGTTCTCTATGTGTTATCTGATGGTCGTGTGTATATACAAACATATTTTTCGTAAGTTGTTACTGTCCTGTTTTTTTTTACTCTATTCCCTCTTGCAATTTTCCAGTGTTTTATACATATATTTATTTTTTCGTCCTTTGGTTAATAGTCTTTTTTTTTTTGTGTTCTATCTTGTGTTTTCCATGACAGACATCTGCATCGTAATGGCGAATGTCCAAAAATCTCCATCTAGTCATTCACCCCCATTGCATGTGATCACATACTTCATCACATTTTGTTCTTGCTGGAAGTTTTGAAATGCATGTGGTTTAAATAAACACCTTTTTTTGGTGTAGTTCATATGAAAGTTAATTCAACTATTTTTATTTGCAAGTTTAACTTCACTGAAAGTGTTCAGTGTGTATTTCTTGCATCAGTAGGAAAACACACACATTTATAGCGTTTTATTCTTTCAGTGAAATTACAAGTTTTGAGTTATAGTAATTTGAATGTTATTTCCGTACAAGCGCAAAATTTGCTGCTTAATCATCAAAACAATGGGCAATTCAAATTGCTACTCATAAGAAGAGCCGCAAGACAGTCCTATCTCATGAAAGACCATAAACATAACCCTAACTAGTATATTACTTGGTCATGACAAAAACAAAACTGGTGGGAATGGCAACCAGATATTATAGTAGCTTTAGTATTGGACTGAATTCAAGTCTTTCAGTGCATGCCATTGGATTCATAGAGTTGGTTTACAAACATTGTTTTCCTCACTGACAGTACAGCTGTGGTGGAGGGATACGTTGTGGCCGCACTACATTTCGAGAACTGTCAAAATTTACTGAAGTTAAATGAAATGCAGTATAACTTTAATTAATACATTTGACCATCAAATTCTAAATTTCATTGGAATTATTTTCAGTTACAGATGTGTGGAGAAATGACTGGCTAACCATTGACTTTGACTTTATCACTGGCATTGTCTTTCTCTGCTGCCAACTTGGAATGGTTAAAGTATAGGCATACTGTGGATGGTGGTTCATGGACAAACAAGCATAAAAATGTACTGTTTCTTAGTTATGAGGTGTTGGATATAAATGTTGTCTTTGGCACACTGGATGTCATAGCGTGAATTTGACAGTGAGAACAGTGTTGTAGTATCTTTTCTGTTTGATCATGTAGACATACATGTGTGACTTGCAATTTAGATCAAAGTTTTGTCACTAAAATTTATATTTAGTATATTGTTACACACTCACTTTCCTTGACCTGCCCCCGCGAGCGATCGCAAGTGAAGGACAGAGTTTTAAATTGTAAAGAGTGCTGCCACACATTGTTCCACCTGGCGCCGTGATAAGCCTTCTGCGGCTCGCACGCTCCTGACCTTCAATAGATTGAATATCTGCATTTGTCTGAAGAATGTTTTGGTTTTGATCGTCTTTGCCTCTCTCAGCATGACTCGGGGTGCTGGAAATATTTCAGATCTTCGCTGCTTATACTATAAAAGCGCATCGGGCCTCAGAGCCAGGAGTTGATGAGTATCTGGAGTTTGGTCGATGGAACAACCTCGAACGATAGACGATGAGCGAGAAGAGCAATGAGTGACGAGAAGTAACCAGTGGGAGGAAAATCTGCTACTGCCAACATCGGTGCAGTGAAGATTGCGACTGGCAGACTCAACAATTGGACTGGATGTATGAGGGAAAGACATTTCAAATAATGGCAACAGACAAACTTAATACTATGTCTTAATGATGAGTGTGAGTTAATTGACTATAGCCAAACAGAGACATAGAAAAGGACTTGAATTAGAGTTGAGGTAGATATAAAATACTGCGCTGATTGAGAAATAAAAAGAATAATAGTGGATATATGTTAATGCTGTAAATAATAGCTCTATGAATAAGTTTTAATCAAATTTAGTTATTTTATTTTTATTACAATATCCATTCCTCTCGAACTCGGATACGTGTCTCAGGCATCTTGCAATAATATTATTATACCTACACTGGTTATCCAAAAAGCAACTAACAGACATCGTGCTCCTCCCGTGATAGTATCGGGTGATTAAGCATAAACAAAGTAAACACTGTAACATAATTTCTTGGTGAACTAACAGGAAAAATATTTTCTGCTTTTCAAATATTAGTCTTGTTCACTCACATCCAGAAAACCGGTTACGTCTGCTCAATATGATGTGGCATCCTCTTAATGTTATAAATCGCAGTTTGTGGTATTAACACCTATTCTTCCTGTAGAGCAGCTCTTACCCCTGGAGAGTGATTGGTGTATTTGGACATGAAGCAAATTGCATCCCTATTGTATCCCACACATGCTCTAATGGATTTAAGTTGGCATGCCAATCCTTTTTTGCAATATCTTCAGTTTCCAGCAAGACATCAACCAACTGTGCTCTATGAGACTGAGCATAATCATCCATCAGTAGGTAGTCTGAGCTTCTTACGACATTACCCACTTCCTACGACATCACCCGCTTCTTACATCATAACCCGCTTCCTACATCATAACCTGCTTCCTACAACATCACCCGCTTCATACGACATCACCTGCTGACTACGACATCACCCACTTCCTACATCACCCGCATCCTACATCACCCGCATCCTACATCACCCGCTTCCTACATCACCCACTTTGACTACAGTCAAAGTATTTGTGTTAGAAATTTAGTCCATTAGCAGACCACACAATTATATTTAACAATATATATTTTATCACAACTTCTGCTCATAGCGTTTATTTTCTGAGCAGATTTTGACAGTTAGATATTTTTGTGTTAGTAAAAACTGTGTCAGAATTGTTTTGCCTTGGGAAAAGATGTAAACCAAGCTAATATCATGTGTCAAAATGCACTCATTCACTGGAGACACTGTAAAGATAGTTTCCACTATTATTGGTACTGTAAGACACGAAATCAGGTTAGCATGTTCCAATTTGATTAAAAGCAATTACAGCTGAATAAAGGTGGTGAGTCGATCCAATTTACATCTGAACTGCTTTGTTTCCTGTCTTTACATGTTCAAAAATTTCACATACCACTAAGTTAGCTGGTGTGAATGCTAAGGTCTACCAGTACAAATTGTTAAAGTAGTAAATTTTTACAAAATAATTTTGTTGGTAACAGCTAACTTAAAATTAAATCCAAAACTATGAAATCTACATTGTAAAAAAATTTACATTATTTTGAAACTGAACACTTGAACCACTTCATTATTTCATGAAATCTGCAAATAATAAAAATGATTATCACCGTTATACAAAATTTAGTTACCAGTACTAAATTTTTTTAGATATACTATTTCTGACACAATTACAGCAAAGTGTTAGACATAATGTGACAAATAACCTGAAAAATTATGAAAACTAACCTATAAACATTTTTGGATTGCAGGTTTTGACAAAAATGTGAACCTTGGACTGAAACACAGTGGTGGATGAATCATTTGGTCCCATCTTCTGTGCAGGTAACATTAAAGTAAAAATGTTTTAAATGTAATAATTGAATAATGCAAAGTAAGTTTCATGACACACTGAGTCCCTACTAAAAAAGTTCTCAGTTTTGAGATATGGGTCATGCACATATTCCTGGAACTTGGTATCTAAACCAATTTCTGTCACTCTAGAATATTTCTTTAACAATGACAAAAGTCCTTTAATTTCGTATCTTATGCTATACATATTTTTCAAGTAAATTTTCTGTAAAAAATTATTATACAAAGGGTAATGATATAAAGAAATTACTTACGTGACTTGTCCCATAGTGACCCTGTGTTCGTACAATGATATTTCCATTTTACATAATTCACAATTTTTTCCTGAATTTGGGTACTGAATGTGTACTGCATGTTATCTGAAGCGCTAATTTTATGTTAATATTTGAAATTCATGTAGCCCAAATATTATGGGGACCTCACAATTCTGACTCATTTTTTGAACATTTTTACCCATTTGAGTTACAGTTTATTGTTAATTGTTTTTCATACTGTGATGAAGTTTTTATAACTTGTTCATAATTTAGGCCTAATTGAGTACTTCTAAAATCAAATTATTATATAAGAAATCCTTGCCATTAATTTTACATTTTAATGAAAACACTTGCTGCAGTGCTCAAAAATGTTGGCAGCAATTTAAATTACTTTTTTTTCTCTGCATACTTTTAGATTGATAACCACTGAAATCAGTTTATTTTTTCAGTGTAGATTTAAGGGAAAGATGCATAATTAGTAAACATTTACATTCCTTAAAATTCAAAACTGTCTCGTGATGAGCACAGTTATTACAAGTTTCTTGTTATAGCTCTCTGAACATCAAAGCATCTTTGGTTTCCAAAAATGGTGATAACTTTGCGAGTGGCCGATCACATCCGCTAATATGAAAAGAAGTGTAACAAATTTGATTTATTGACTTTAATGTAGAAATATTATAGTGTGTATTATTGCACTATAATTTATTTTTACATATTCTTCAGGCATTTGCTCTGTAGGATCTATGGGATATAAATAAGTTGATAATTGTTTCTCTGAACCATACAAACGGACCAGTCCGCCACCTGCGCCACCTCACTGCTTCCATGAGTCTAGATTTCTCTTAACAAATTTGGTTACTGTTGGTGCTCTATATCAATTGTTAGTAAGTGCATTAAATTTCATTAAAGAGATATTTGAGTCGAGTGATTTGGGCGGCTCTTAACAACAGGGTCTTGAAAGTTAGAGTGCATTAAAGTAAGCTTGTTGTAACAAAGGCTAACTGAAATGTAATTTCCGCTGTCTCCAGGAATGCAGCCTTGAATTGTTGAAATACTTTAGAATTAGATTTGCAGTTGGAAAAGAAGTTAAGAATCTACACTTTTTGTAAGATAAAAGGCGAAATCAGTGTAACCATAGAACCTTCGCCGAAACTTTTATTTTTACATTATAGTGTTTTCTGAATCATTGTATTGGCAGTAGTTGCAATAAATTTAGAGAGTGTAGGAAATTAGGAGTTTTAAAACTTTTAACCGTGGTGTAACTCTGAATTTGTAATCCTCCGATTATGCTGCAGATTAATCTGATATTGTGTATACTAAATTAAAATGGATTATTTGGAAATGGCAATTATCATATTAAGTTAAAACCAGTTACCAGATTATAGTAAAATTTGGTTCTCAAACTCGTCCAACCTGAAGAAAAATATTATAGTACAGTATATGCTCGGTAAACAGTGTCAATTTCAACCAGTGTGTTGATGCATCAACAAAAACAACAAAAAATCATTCAGTTTATTAAAAAAACTAGAGATATGTCGAAGTTCAAAAAATCGAGCCCACCCAAGTCTAGCTTTTAATGTTTAACTCGGATTGAAACTCAAGTCAACTTATACTCTCATCAAACCTCGACTCGATAATCATGCCTATTTACCTCTCACTTTTCAAGGTGCATCTACAATATCATATGAATTGAAGGAAAGAAGTCCAGAATTTTCTTTTGTTTACATTCTCGAACAGTGATAAAAAAAACTTTTAAGAAAAAAGATTAAACCTAAAATTGTGGTTTCACTTTACATACTTGTGCATCACAATGTTGCTAAACATGGAAATTCTTAATTGATATCTCAAAGTTATCCCGTCATGAGCGTTCGCATTTGTGGTCACAGCTGCATGCTCGAGGTTTGGTTTAAGCACCGTGTGCTTGTGAGGAAGG
Source organism: Clitarchus hookeri (assembly GCA_002778355.1). NCBI lineage: Eukaryota > Metazoa > Arthropoda > Insecta > Phasmatodea > Phasmatidae > Clitarchus > Clitarchus hookeri. The sequence goes on from NQII01004013.1 coordinate 46,868, forward strand.
CATTGCTTCATTCATTTGCAGTAGTAGAAAAATGCTTTTTGATTGCAAATTGTTTGTGTGCGTAAAATCCCTTTATAATGTACATAAATAAAGCCTCAACATTTAAACTTTTTAATAAACGTGCTTCATACTGAAATTCTTATTTTTATACCTTTACCTCATGGGCTCCGTGAAATCATGGCACAATTTGTCCTTTCAGTAATTTTTTTAAAATTTGATGATAAACTGGTATTTTGTAAAATATGAAAATTCACAAATTACATAAAGTAATGTGTGGGTTGGAAATAGCACATACTGCTTATTTATTGGTGAAGTTTCCTTAACAAATAATGCTGAAGGAAGTTTATTCAAAAGACGTTTACCTTTCGAATTAAATTAATATCTCAGTTACAAATCCCAGTTATTTTCTCGCAAGAAGCATTTGGAAATCAACAAAGCACACAGTAACACGTGCCCATTCAATAATAATAAAAAAATTTCGCAAAAAGAGGGTGTAAAGTTTACGCATCTGCTGTATAATTTTATTTGTAACACGTCTACATATTGGTTTACATAAATACTCCATATTAAAATCATTATGATTTTACACTGGAGAAGTTTAAACATGGTCTTTATTAAGGGGGGTGAGGGGGAACTCACTTTGACAAGCAATTTCTAGATATTTTAGGGGTTAAAATTGATTAGTTTAGGTTTTTACGAGGATAGTGATTTTACAAAGTCATTCTTGTAAGGGAGTTTACTGTAAATTATGAGCTGCAGTAACAAAACACACATATATATATATATATATATACACACACACACACACACACACACACACACACACACACACACACACACACANTTTAGGGGTTAAAATTGATTAGTTTAGGTTTTTACGAGGATAGCGATTTTACAAAGTCATTCTTGTAAGGGAGTTTACTGTAAATTATGAGCTGCAGTAACAAAACACATATATATATATATATATATACACACACACATTTCCATTTATACAATCACATTTTTATGTAGGAAATAATTCAAGATGGTGCTGCATGTAAACTTCTAAGTTGACATACTAGGATCACCAGTATTGTAAGTTGACAGTGAGAATTGATTGTTTGCAGTGTAGACGTATAATATGAACGTGACTCTGTAGTCTGCATGATGTTTTATATGTCGTAAGTGAACAAAACCCAATTGACGTTGAAAGTAGTTAAACAATTTAAATAGTCGTACCTTTATGTAAAGCCCACGTATGGATATTTAATTAATCCCATTTTGAAGATACAAGGTAAAATATTCTTTGTTATNACCTTTATGTAAAGCCCACGTATGGATATTTAATTAATCCCATTTTGAAGATACAAGGTAAAATATTCTTTGTTATACTGAAAGTTAACGTAAATTTTGTACATTAAAGTGAAGTATTCTTACATAGGGTATTTGGGAGGGAATTGAAGAACTTACGTTAAAGGGAAAGATACATTAATGTGAAGTATGTTGTAATGGAATTTTATTGCATTGTAAAGAAACTAACACAGAAATGTATCATTAATTTGTTTAAGTGTTTGTAATTAAGTTAGATCCATTTTTAGATACCCTGATTCTACATTTTCCTGCATTTTAACATAATTTTTTTTACCACATTTACTGTTTTCACAGTTTTCTCCTGCTGAAGATAGGGCTGATGATCCAGTGTCAGAAAGGGCCCGTGATATCGATAGCGATTCTGATTTTGAAGATTGGCCATCGGACGCGTTGCCTGGTTTTAATAGTTGCATGAAAAGCTGAAGAGCAGTGCGACATGTGTTGGGGTGCCTTATTAGGTTAGTGCTAAAAATGAGAATTGTTTAATGTTAATGTGTGTTATGGTTTCAAAAAAGTCTTCTTATTCCGTTCACAATATCTGCAGTGTACTGCATCCGCTTTCCAAAAGTAAACTTTGGAATATTACTATTTAATTTAAAAATTCTTCTCTCAGTTATGTTATGATATGTTCTCTTATTTCTCCTTTCATAACCAATCTCACCACTAACAGAGAAATATTCAAACAGATTTTCTATCTCATACCACTTCAACTTATTGATTTTATACACTTTATTACAAAACATCAATATAGAGTGCAACCACTGTGCACCAAATGTTTTACCCATAAAAAATGTTACTTAACCTAATCTTACAAAATAATCAATTTTACCAGCAAATATAATTTTTCTTGTGTTAAAAGGTATTTTATGACAACCATCAATGTAATCAATGAATTCTGACCACGGATTACTGTTATTCCTGAAACAAAAAGCTCACAAATATTACAATTCAAACATACATTTAATATTAAGCAACAAACGTTAATTACATAACAGCTTGCATTTTCAATGCCTTCGAATTATTTGATCTTCCAAAATGTAGATTTATCCCCTTCTTGCGTATAAAGTAGTTTTTTACCAAACAAATCAGGACAAGGGGTTATTTGCAACACAGCTGACCATCATTTGCTGTTCAAGCAACATCAAATGTTATAACATTTGTTATATTTTACAATTTCCTGCAATTTGCAACACCTTTTTCTGGTCCCTTTAAAAGTGTAAAAAAGTGGGTCCACTGTATACATGCGAGTTATAAGTAATGGCAAGAAAATATATAAATCCAAGATGATGTGTCTCTCCCTCAAACAAAATCATTGCCTCAAGTCATGTGTATAGTGAACCTGGCAAACAATGGCTCATTTGCCGTATTTAACGACGACACTGAATTGTGGTTTGAATTTGGGATTTCAAGCAGTGACTATGCAACAGAAATATTCAGTGCATGTTCCAATTGGCCCTTTTTGTTAATGAAATGGTCAGATAACTGATATTGTCTGCAAAATTGACACCTATTTAGCATCATGGGAAAGTGATATAGAGAATTATGTATTATTATTATTATTATGGTTAATATTATTATAGTAGGTAGTTTGAAACTGTAGGATTTGTGTGTGTTTGAAATTTATGTTTAATTTTTATGTAACTGGGTATCACCTAGTTTGTGCGCTGCAGTGCCTGGAGCGGTGTTAGTTGGCAACACATAGATGCGCAATAGTGCTGCCCTCCGCAGCCAGTGTAGGGGTTTCAGGAGGGAGTCTGTCTGTAGCCACGGCCTGTGAAATTGCTACATGTTGTTTTGGACGTTACAGATTGTATAGTGACAGGCCATTGCGGGTGAAATGAGAATTGACATTGCAGTTAAGTTTGTGAGAACAGGGAGTACGTAGTTTGTGTTGTGTGTGGTGAAGTTAGGACCGTCTATTTGATGTTCAGTTCTGAAGAAGTGAGAGATGCAGTTATGTTATGTCACGTTAGATACTGAGGCTGGCAAGAAACCTGAAGTGTTGCACCGAGTGTAAACATCAGCCGGCAGGGGATAAGTTGTTAATTTGCAAAACCTCTGAAGGCAATATCTTGAAGTAAGAAACAGCTGCTCTGCGTTAGGGTTATTCGACAGAGCAAAGTGTGTGGATTGGTTTGAATGCTAGCAGTGGTGGCACAACAGCGCTATTTTTTGGAAGAAACCAGCTAGGGTTCCCTATTTATATTGTCAGATTTTAAAGGACATTATTTTATGAATGTTGGCGATTGCCTAGTGCACCAGATGCGCTGCAGTCTGTAGACACATGTACTAATGATTGTAGTAAAATTGAAATTGTTGCAGATTTAATTTTTTCAGTGCTGCTTATATGTTAAATTTATTAGTAAAGATCACAATTGTTGTAGTGTATGTACAGTATCTGTGACAAGAAAATGTTGTGTTACATTGTTGTAGTATCTTTAATGTTGTGTGCGAATGGAATCAAAAGTAAATACAATATTGCTTAAAATTCCACAGGTTTTAGTTATTGGATTAAGAGTAGACATTCTGATCAACTCCCCATTCAAACAAAACTAAGAAAGTCTCATCTTCGTTTATAGAATTATTTTTTTTGGCCCCAAGATGCCCTTGTTTTCTAAATATATTATCTATTTTTGTAATTAACATTTTGTCAACTATAAAAATTATAATTTGCCACATCACTGCCATTATAGTTCTGCCAACTTTTAAAATGTTACAGCATGTTAATGTAATAAAAAAATTANAATTTGCCACATCACTGCCATTATAGTTCTGCCAACTTTTAAAATGTTACAGCATGTTAATGTAATAAAAAAATTTGTGTCCACTTAAAATAACTGTTTAGTAAAGTAACTTGAGATATTCTATAAATGTGTAATTTTTTATTGTCTAATTATTCATTAGTTACAGTTTTTCTATACGTTTTTTATTGTGATAATGGTATATGTTAAACTATGCTCTAAACATGTTTTTATGTAAATATTATGTTTATTTTTANGTTTTTTATTGTGATAATGGTATATGTTAAACTATGCTCTAAACATGTTTTTATGTAAATATTATGTTTATTTTTAAAAACTACTGATTTTTTGTTTTTGGAAATAATTATTTCACATCAGCCATGTTGTGTTGTATAATAAATAGCAGCACTGCAAACTAATATGCTGACTGTCACAGTGTTCCAATTAAATCCTTAAAAAATTCAAAATGTAAAAAAATTTAAATCTAACTAATTGAAACATGGCCTCAGTCTCGAGGCATGTAAGAATCGGACAGCCTTGGTGAGGACCATCTTGTTTGCATATGCTTGATACAAGCTTCAGCATAGTTTGTCTCAAGCAGTAACTAGGAACTTAAGACATCAAATAAGATTATCTTGATGAATATTCTGTTATTTTGTAATAAGATCTACATAGAGAAAATGAATCAAATGGTTTGAAATTAGAAATTGATTTAGTTACTTATCTATTGGTGGTGATTTATGTTATAATAGGAGACACAAAAGAATGTAATTTGACATTATCGAGAGAAAAATTTTAACATGTAATGGTGATGTTCCAAAATGGGCAACATGCAAAATATTGTTGAAAATTATACGAACCCTCTTTACAGGCATATGAAAATAAACATTCACAGTTTGTTGCATAAAAATCGGTTTTGACAAAGTAATTTTAGTTTTAAAACAGTAACTTTAGCGGCCTTTGTCACGTGACCGCGGAACGCTCTCTCATTGGTTTGACGTCACTAGTCATACGCCGGCCNGTAACTTTAGCGGCCTTTGTCACGTGACCGCGGAACGCTCTCTCATTGGTTTGACGTCACTAGTCATACGCCGGCCCCGGCACGTTGCAAACACGCAGCACTAAAATGGAAGGCAACTTTGTGAAAGCGCAGTCTGATAATCTGCCATGAGTAGATACCGATATAGTTCTTCATTACATAAATTCCCATTGTTTTAAGGAACATGTGTTAAATTACAAAGGTAAGAACGTGTCTCATATCCCACAGTAGGTCTACATTATATGTTAAAACTTTTTGTTTGTATGTTTTATTGAGGTACCTGTGTTTATGTTTACCATTGCTAAGTTTCAAAGTAGGAAATTAAAGCATGGAAGAAGTATTACATTTGCAAGAAAATTGTAATGAAGGTAGGGGCAGTGAGCGTACTGTGTTGTCGCGCGCCATACTTGATTTTCGTGACAAATTAACTACATTATTTAGAAGTGAAACGTAATGTTATGTTGAGAAAGAGGGTTACACATATTTCCGGATTGTAAAGCACGTTTCAGTATTCATAAAGTACTTTTTGGCTTTATAAATGTCGGAGAATGAGCCGTATGGTGACAACAGGCCTATAGCTAGCACGCCAGACACTGCCCGATGCCGCTTGAAGTCTGGAGCCGCTGTGGGTCAGTGGCGGTCCAAATGCTGCGCTACCGGCTGGCAAACCGGTGCTGCCGCGTTCTGCGTATTGTATACTAGGCCTCAAATTTAGTGTTTGGAAACGAAAANTGCTACTGGCTGGCAAACCGGTGCTGCCGCGTTCTGCGTATTGTATACTAGGCCTCGAATTTAGTGTTTGGAAACGAAAAAATTATAAAATAATAGCTTGCTTATCTCACTGTTTCTTATGTTTTGTGTACCTAACATACCTTTTCATTATGCTAAGGTCACAATAGATATGTCTACCCTTTCTTTATAGAATATAACAACTGTATTCATCAGCTCAAAAGATTCATATGGTAGTTTGAGAAACACTTAATTAACACCTTGGACGAGATTAATTACAGTGAAAAAAATTGTTTTATTTCTCAAAAGGGGTTAAATCTATTTATTTATTTGCGGGAAAAGGATAATAAAAGTAGGTTATTCACTGTAAACTGAGCACATTTTAAGGCCCTCCTAACAGGCATTAACCACTAATAAATATATGTTATTACAGCCTTAGACACAACTGTTGAGAGTGGTGAAATGAATGTCTATGCACTGTTTTTATTAGACACATGGCAACATTTATCTGAAAAAGTGGCAAAAAAATAGAAATCAGCTGAAAAGGAAAAAAATTTAGGAGGTGCTTAATTTTGCCCACTTGTGTAAAATGTGTAGGCCTATTTAGTGTATTTTTGTAATGCCCAACTTTAGTAACCTAGGAAAATAAAAGGAGAGGGGCAGGTCCAGAGTATGAAAGTAACGTCATCCTCGATAAACGTTGTTAAACACATGTATTTTAGTGTTTTGAAAGTAAANAGGTCCAGAGTATGAAAGTAACGTCATCCTCGATAAACGTTGTTAAACACATGTATTTTAGTGTTTTGAAAGTAAAAATTAATTTGTTAATTAATTTAAATTGTTAGGTTTATGAAAGCAAACTAGAGACAAATCGAAGCACCTTAGAATGTNAATTAATTTGTTAATTAATTTAAATTGTTAGGTTTATGAAAGCAAACTAGAGACAAATCGAAGCACCTTAGAATGTAATACAGATTGCAGTGTTTCAAAAACACTGTATAATATAAACCAAAGTTTTGCAAGAGGTAATCTGAGTCCCACCCTGCCTCCCATCCCCCTTACTTGTTCTATAGGCGCTTATGGTTTATAACTTTTTTGCTGAAAGAAATAACCAAAAATTGAAGCCATGTAAATTTTGATTATACTTGTTTTATTACATTAGGTGGAAATTCTTTTACAGATCAGCCAAGGAAAACTGAAGATGCAGTGATGGGTTATGTGAAATTGTGAAGAGATGGCAGTTTCTGCTATGTTTTTGGTAAAATCCATTTCAAAATGTACACTGTCAACGCTACAGTAAATGAAGCCGATCAAGAAGTTGTTAGTGTTGAATGTCAAGATTGTGCAGCTTCTGCAGGTAATCCCACATAAAATATGCATACAGTCCTCTTTATGTTGCAGAACAACATAATCAAACAATTATTATGCACAGANGTAATCCCACATAAAATATGCATACAGTCCTCTTTATGTTGCAGAACAACATAATCAAACAATTATTATGCACAGAATTAATTTTATTGACACTGCACTTTTCATTGTGAATAAGTGTTACTTGATTTCGGTAACTCTACTATAACAATTGTTTATAATTTTATAGGAAACTGCAAACATGCAACTGCATTCANGTGCAATTGCATCCATTATGTGGCTGCATCGTAGAAGCGAAGAACCAGCTCCTACTTCTGTGGAATGTTATTGGAAGAAACCTACATTATCAAGTGTTGGCACTACAAAAAAAATTCGCAAAAATTAATGGTCTATACAAAAATAAATGTGCATAAAATCACCTACAAAATACATCTCATAGTTTTTTAAGTGAAGTTGTTGCTGAAGGTTGCAATTTAAACTGGTAACAGCCAGATTTTGAGACATTATTTGTCAAGTACAGGTAATGTATTTATCTTTGCATGAGCCTATGTATAGGTTTAAATTGTTGGCTGGAGGAAACGTTACTGAATTCTTAGAATTTTGTGCATCTTCAGTAAACAGCAAACTTTACACAGATGCCTATAATTCAACTAAAGAACAAAGTAAATGCCAAATGTGGCATGAACTCGGACATGGTCGAATAACTGCATCAAAAGTTGTTGAAATAGCTCACTGTCAAATAAATAATGTCACACTTGTAGATGTATTTTTAGGTGCATCAAAATTATGAGATACAAAGGGTTAGATTGTTAGAAAGTAGGGTATTACAATTAAATTGGATGCTTGCAGTCTGTGTGTTAGAAATACAAACCCCATCCTAGCAGCAACTCCTGATGGTATCTGTAATGATTTTGTTGTTGAAATAAATTCCCAATGTCACAAAATACTCAAAGATGGTAATCTGGCAAGAAAATACTTTGGACAAATTCAGTTGCAAATGCATCTACTTCAGAAATTAAAAGGGTTATCTTGTTTTGCAAGCCCTGCCTTTGAAGAGAGTAATAATGTAATATTTACTTGGGTTTCATTATGATTCACATTTCATACAAGAAGTCATTGATTTGGCTATGAANGAGTAATAATGTAATATTTACTTGGGTTTCATTATGATTCACATTTCATACAAGAAGTCATTGATTTGGCTATGAATTTTTCCATACTGTACCAACAGTTTTAATTATCACTTTTTGCATTCTGAAAACTAAGTTTAAATTTCAAAAGTTCAATGCAACATATATTTTGTCAACAACAACAAATTGAATGAATTTCTTTCCAACACAAAATACGTCAATATATGTACTTTATTTCACATAGCTACAAACATTTTTCTTCCCAGTACTTACAAGATATAAACAAACAATAAAATGTTTTTGAAATACACACTGTTAGATACTGTTTATGATTTACATCATTATTTATGCTGGTTTTGGTAGGGCCACCAGGGGTAATGAATGGATAAACATCTTCGCTGCCACTTTTGTATTTATCAAGGCATTGAACCCTAGTTTGTTCTTTGCGAGAATGTCGCAACCAGAGACTGGGAAACAAATTGTTTCCCAGTCTCTGGTTTGAAAGTTGGACAGCGACCTTCAATGTGTTCCAACCTTTCTGCTGAGCACCTACTATGGGAAAAGTTGGGTTGTGAAGAATTATATACAAACAGTTCACTTCAAAGCTTTCTGTAGGTTGCAATGTGTTAGTTTCTCTTTCTCATTGCAGGGAATGTGAACCGGAGTCAGTGTAGTGGTTTCAACTGGCCCATAAATACATATTCCACTTGCACAATTTCCAACTTGTCTATGAAAAAAAATTAGAATAACAATGTAATATATGTACTGCACTTTTGTATTTTGACGCATTTAAAGCCTTAATGTATACATACTATACCCCATGGTACAACAACTTCTTGACAAGTAAAAACATTAGTTGAGTTGAATGAAATGTACCTTTAGCCACATAAATTCTCTTAAATTTAGCCAAAAGTATGCATGAAAATTAACAAAAATAAATATTACTCTTCATGCATAATATACAATAGGTATTATCTACTTTCCCCAGCAGTGTTCAATATGTAACCCGCCCTATACAATTATTGCTCCAATGGCAAAGGAAACAATTTTGNCTACTTTCCCCAGCAGTGTTCAATATGTAACCCGCCCTATACAATTATTGCTCCAATGGCAAAGGAAACAATTTTGTTCCTTATCCTATGGCAATAATCTTTCTTAACACGATTTTTCAGGGTGTTTTGAATTAAATAGTTCACAAAAGTAACCTTATATTTTAAAAACTAAGATCTACTTTGAATATTAAACTACACAAAAATAAAAATATACATATTTACTTAGGTTTCTCTGGAAACCCTAACAGTTAGGATGAGTCCTACACGAATGAATGCTAAGAAGTATTATACATAATTAGAAAGTTCATAAAGTATTCTGTGCTGCAAATATTTTCTGTTATTTTATTTGCACAACAGAACACCTGTCCAGTACTCTAGAATTTTGATTCCAATTTTGAACCCAAGTTTACCCTAGAATAGCAACCTAATGGTATTTTACTGATATTACACACAGCTGTTTTTGTAACACTCTGATACTTGTAATAACCTAACATATAAAATAATGTAATTTATTTACAATGAAAATGTACATGACTGTGTTTAGACACAACAATTTACCTTAATAATATATGACGCAAAATATATAGCTCAGTCTTATGCAACAAAAGTACTGTTAGCTTAGAAATCTCTTGACTATGTTTCTTAAGTGTTTCTGTTTTACTGTGCTCCAGGTAATATTATTTTAAAAAACACTTTTTACTTTTTTCCTCCTTTGTACTCATTCATCGGTGAATCAATTTCTTAAATCAAAGCAGAGGGGACAGGAGTAAATCCAACCAACTAATAAATGATAACCACCAGTACTATTAAGGTAATGGTGTATTTTCCAGGATGATCAATCCATAAGCCACACTCAGCGGCCGCTGCACCTTGAGAGATGAATAATGGTACTTACTTTGATATAGCATTCATAGTTTGTGGAAGTATCTTACAAGCTCTCATTACATTATGGTATGCTACGGGAACATCTATAACTATAAGAAAAATTTATATGTAACAGTATTTTATCCTCTATAGGTACTTGTTTTTGGTTTATAAATTTGATATACTATCGGTTGGTGGTTTTGCAACTTTCTCACTGCACCTGTCTGAAAAGATTGGTTGCCACTGGTATTTTCCAGTGGTCAATAAAATAAACTTTGTGTATGCGTACACACAAACACACACACACACGCTTCTTGCTCTTGTATCAACAACTGCCAATTTTTCATTATTTGATCAACTGACCTTGTAAATTAACAAGTCCACAAGCAACAACAGCAGCATCATCTAACTGACTAACCAGTGTACTATTCACACAAGCATGGCGCCTGAGAAATTTAAATTCATGTATTCTCCTAATAACCCTTTCAACATGAATTCGTAAACTTGCTATTTGTCTTGTTAGCTGGACATCTGATTTTGAGCATTTTTTACCTGACACAACACTTAGTGTTCGAATGAGAGCACAGCCTTTAGCTACTAAAAACTGTTCGATATGTTTGAAACCCCTATCAGCCATAACTACCGACCCAGATGAAAGTTTATTTACTAAGCCACAGTCTTCAAAAATAGAGGCATCTGTCCTCCGTCCACCATGACCCTCCGATACAAAATTGACTATGCCATCTGGAGTTGATGAAATAAGATATTTTTCAGTTTTACACTTTTTATATTTAGACCAAGTCAGTGCTTGGCTAAGGGGATTACTTAGTTTTTCTATTTCTATTTGCATGCAATCAATGATGCATTGCACATGGGAATACCTTGCTCTAAACTGAATTGGTAGCAGTTTTTGACTGTTATTTGTAGTGAACATATTATAAGTTGTGTTAATGCACAACTTATGAAAGGGATACTCTTTGCAAATCGTTTGCTAGCATTTGACTCGGATATACCAAAATCGTCGCACCTAATTCAGTTAATGAATGGTCAGTTTCAGTGTTTTTCAATGTCAAATAAATATTCAAGATACTGAGATGTGTGTGCTTCTGTAACAGTTTAACAACATAAAAACAGTTCTAAGGTAGGCCTAAGTAAGTTCTCAAATTCAAGTTTATTTTTTTCTCAGACACCTTAAAAGAAAGTTTTCGGAATCCTTCACATCTGTCATCATTTGAACTAACACTTGAATTGCTAAAAGAATTAAAGTCTGTTTCACAAGAACTACTATCCTCAGTATATGTACTACTGTTAGATTGTAGGCCTACCGTAGGATTTGTTTTTAAAGGTGATGTAGCAGATGTAAACTTGCGATTTCACAGGTGAACATACTGACTCTACCACATTGGTTTTCAAAGAACACTGCACTCCTTTACTCTTAAAATGAATTGAGCTTCTAGGCAAGTTTACCTGTATAGCTACATTGTTATTTATTGTTCTAAATACATTAGACTCAGCATTACTTGTCATGCCCACTTTAGTGTCTTCTGTGTTTGCAGAGTTTGCTTGAAACTCTTTGTAGCTTCTTGAACTGTTTGCATTTTTGTGCGTTTAGTAGCTGCAGCTCTTGGGGTTCCTGGCGCACTTCTTTTCCTGTCTGTCTGACATGCAAATATGTGTGAAACAACATTTGGTTTCATGACTATTCTGTAGTTCATTAATTTGAACTGCATATAGTTCTTGTCATTTTCAAGCTGAAATAAAATTCAGAAAATCGGAATAAAATCATATTGCTTTGAAATGCAGCAATTAAACAAAAAATCCTTATTGTTATTTCTAAACACAGCATATTAGTTACAACTAATTTACAGTACATATTAAGAACTAAGCATATTGTTAATGTTATATGTCTGGTAAAATATCAATAAGAAAATAAAAAGACTTTTGTGATAAATATGTAAATAAATAGAAGAAACTATACGTGAGCATAAAAAATGTATTTCCAATAATGATTGGTTTTTAATGCACAAAGCAATCTGTAGTATTTTGTAAATATCTATGTTCACTTAAAGTTTTGGAAACCAGAGGCCAGTTGCAATGGTTTTAGATGTGCTGGCTTCAGTGTAAAAATTAAGAAATGTAAGTAAGTGAATACATGAAATATCACCATAACACAGTTATTTTTTGTTGAGGAAATTGTTGATTATCTCCCTAGCATAGCCTCTACCTTTCATACATTCAACAGGACAATGAAACATGTGATAAAGTAATGTAGTATGCACTACTATTAACAAAAACTCCTTCATGGCAACCATTGTGGGCCATGTGGCAAATATTTATTGCAATTTAAAAACAAAAGTAATTTTATGTTAACTAAATACTCTGAAATAAGCTATTATAATAATATGAATCTGTCTTGTCACTGACCAGNACATATTATAAGTTGTGTTAATGCACAACTTATGAAAGGGATACTCTTTGCAAATCGTTTGCTAGCATTTGACTCATATATACCAAAATCGTCTCACCTAATTCAGTAAATGAATGGCCAGTTCCATTGTTTTTTAATGTCAAATAAATATTCAAGATACTGAGATGTGTGCGCTTCTGTAACAGATTAACAACATAAAAACAGTTCTAAGGTAGGCCTAAGTAAGTTCTCAAATTCAAGTTTTTTTTTTTTTCTCAGACACCTTAAAAGAAAGTTTTCAGAATTCTTCACATCTGTCATCATTTGAACTAACACTTGAATTTCTAAAAGAATTAAAGTCTGTTTCACAAGAACTACTATCCTCAGTATATGTACTACTGTTAGATTGTAGGCCTACCGTAGGATTTGTTTTTAAAGGTGATGCAGCAGATGTGCAAACTTGCGATTTCACAGGTGAACATACTGACTCTACCACATTGGTTTTCAATGAACACTGCACTCCTTTACTCTTAAAATGAATTGAGCTTCTAGGCAAGTTTACCTGTATAGCTACATTTTTATTTATTGTTCTAAATACATTACTTGTCATGCCCACTTTAGTGTCTTCTGTGTTTGCAGAGTTTGCTTGAAACTCTTTGTAGCTTCTTGAACTNCATTACTTGTCATGCCCACTTTAGTGTCTTCTGTGTTTGCAGAGTTTGCTTGAAACTCTTTGTAGCTTCTTGAACTGTTTGCATTTTTGTGCGTTTAGTAGCTGCAGCTCTTGGGGTTCCTGGCGCACTTCTTTTCANGTAGCTTCTTGAACTGTTTGCATTTTTGTGCGTTTAGTAGCTGCAGCTCTTGGGGTTCCTGGCGCACTTCTTTTCATGTCTGTCTGACATGCAAATATCTGTGAAACATCATTTGGTTTCATGTTTATTCTGTAGTTCATTAATTTGAACTGCATATAGTTTTCCATGTCATTTTCAAGCTGAAATAAAATTCAGAAAATCTGAATAAAATCATATTGCTTTGAAATGCAGCAATTAAACAAAAAATCCTTATTGTTATTTCTAAACACAGCATATTAGTTGCAACTAATTTACAGTACATATTATGAACTAAGCATATTGTTAATGTTATATGTCTAGTAAAATATCAATAAGAAAATAAAAAGACTTTTGTGATATATATGTAAATAAATAGAAGAAACTATACGTGAGCATTAAAAATCTATTTCCAATAATGATTGGTTTTTAATGCACAAAGCAATCTGTAGTATTTTGTAAATATCTATGTTCACTTAAAGTTTTGGAAACCAGAGGCCAGTTGCAATGGTTTTAGATGTGCTGTCTTCAGTGTAAAAATTAAGAAATGTAAGTAAGTGAATACATGAAATATCACCATAACACAGTTATTTTTTGTTGAGGAAATTGTTGATTATCCCCCTAGCATAGCCTCTACCTTTCATACATTCAACAGGACAATGAAACATGTGATAAAGTAATGTAGTGTGCACTACTATTAACAAAAACTCCTTCATGGCAACCATTGTGGGCCATGTGGCAAATATTTATTGCAATTTAAAAATAAAAGTAATTTTATGTTAACTAAATACTCTGAAATAAGCTATTATAATAATATGAATCTGTCTTGTCACTGACCAGTTGCCACTATTTTTAGAAGACCAAATATTTTTATTTTTGTTTTTATTTGGATGGCCTAACATTGTGACATGTTATGATTTATGCATACAGTATGAATATAGTCAAAATATATGATATCTGTGCTTTTGAAATGAATGTTAGAAAGTTATGTAAAATTAATTAAACAAAATGCATACAAAATTCCTTGTGTTAGGCCTAACTTGGAATGTATCAAGTTAAAAGTACATACATTGCGTGGCAAAATTTTGTCAATATATTTATATGGCTTTATTATTATGAAATACTTTAACATATTTTTGTTACGTCACGTACACATCAATTATGAATTGCTAAATGTGTTGCGGTTTGTGTAAAATAATACCATAGTACTATAATGAAGGTTAGGTCGGATGTAAACAGGAAACATTGAAAAGTCTAGTGTTAAAACTACATACATATTACTTGTGAAAAACAAAAACATCTTTAATATAATTACGTATGTAAAAATGATCGTCGCAACCGAAAAGAACAAATTTTGGCGAAACATCTTCAATGTCTCACCTAACTGCGTTTAACCACTTTTTCCTCTTAGTTTCTTTTTTTGGAACTTAACAAAAATTTAGTCACGTGTTTTGCGAGATGTACTAGTACACTGCGGTACAATACACCATTTTGATGATTTTGCTATACCTGACTCTTTAGTTTCACTTTCCATTACTTCAAACAATTTCTGTTTAACGAAATATGTATCACCGCTGAAGTAAACAAACGCAGCTGCCGAGGCTGTATGTAACTTGTGATGTCACATAGTGAGCAGGCACGTTTTGGCACCCGTTTCAAATGTACCATTTTCATTTAGTCATAACTTCTGCAAAACAAATTTTTAAATCGTGGTACTTTGTAAATACATTTCTTACATATAAATGATTGAAAAACAATTGTCAACAAAAAATGTGCATGTTGCCCATTTCATTAATGGCAGACAACAGCTATAGCCTGCTGCCATTGTGGCCAAGGTGAAACAATTGTACCATTGGCTCGAATACTTACATTTGGTAGCCAAAGTTGTGGCAAGAATAGAGATTTTTCTTGCACTCCTGTTAACTGCCAAAAATTTTATGAGAGTTCCTGTCAATTTTGAATAACAGAATTAAGTTCTCATAATAGTGTAGCTCCTGTTAACTGCCTGGAATATTTATAAATTTCCTGGTAATTTTGAAGAAAAATATAATTCACTTATAATACTTTGGTTCCTGTTAACAGGTTTAATTGGGTCTTTGATCAAGACAATGCATGCAAAGAAACTTTGCCTCCGAAAGTGCAAATATAACAAGCTAAGCAACATTTAAATGGTACTACTTTTTTTCAGTGGTGGCCTATTTTCTTTCTGACTTGCAAGTTTAGTTGAAAGATTTGAGAGGCTCTTAAGGGGGATCAGTCCCTGCCATCTTGGATTTACGTAATTTTTGCCGTAACTTGAATCACAGATTTCATATTTTATTTTAGCTGTCGGCAAGGCATAGGGCATTGCTCTGCACATTATTTAAAAGATGTATTGCTTTACTACTATTGCTAGTATAATTTCTGTAACTACGCACAAGAAAAATTTACTTATTACTTGTCAGCAGAAACTAGTCAAAAATTAATAAAGGCAGTAGAAGTGCAATAGTTGATAAAGCTTTAGAAGGTATTTGTGCCATGTTGTGCGAAAAATAAACATTCTTAAATGGAACTAATGGAGAAAATAGTGAGAATCCAAGGTGGCAGGGACTGATCCCTTGTAACAACGAGGTCTTGAGAGCCGATGTTAGTGCTTCAAAACAATAAAGGCACATAAATATTACAATTTTCTGCAGACACTATTAACTATTAATTACAATAACAGGTTTATAAAAGGTGGTGTATGCCAGATGAATGTCTGCACGCAAATTCCAAAGTCTGCAATCAATGAAATTTCCAGGGAGCTCACTACATATCCAAGGAAGTAGTGATCGCTCGAGACGCTGCTTGCTCCCTGTGATATGAAACCTTGAATAATGCTTAGTCTCCTTTTCTCTGCGGCCTTAAAGGCGGTGCGTAATCGGCGGTAATTTAGGAGTCTGATTGTACTCTGTCTTACCAGGGTGGCTGTTGTCCTATGGGGTGGGGAAGGAGGTGTCCCTGTACTTACCAGGGGGGAGAGGTGGGTCTGCGACTGATGGTGGCTGCGATGTNCTGATGGTGGCTACGATTTAGGTGGTATCTCAAGGCGGTGGTCCCTCCTTCTGTTCCAGTCCTTCCCCCTTGAAAGAGGGGGGATTTCGAGGGGAGAAGCAGTAATCACCAGTGATCGACTAAACAAAGTTTACAAATAAATACGCAAATATTCGACATAACACAGACACACTGCAAGAGTATGTACCCAGCAAGTTAGGGGCCTTAATGGCGCAATTAAATACGAACATTACTAGATGCGTAAACCCACTGACGATCCTGATAGTTAAGGACGTTAGGCGTCGGACACACAAGTACTCAAGATGTCCCTTGAGCAACGAACGCAGGCACTTAGCTGTTTGTGGCTCCTGCTGGGGTTACTCCAGTGGCAGGTTGAGGTTAGGTAAGCTGGGTAGCCCTTCACGGGCTCTCAGCCTCTTCGGCATGGCGGTTTCAGCTGGCATCTTTCTTTGGGTCTGGATCACTTTGGCGGCATGGTGGTCTCTGCTGGCTGCTTCCTTCAGCTCTCTAACTCTTCAGTACTTGCGACGGTGCTGGAGCGAGGGCTCCAGTAGGCGACCTCCCTTGAGGTTGCCGGCTTCAACTGAAGTTTGGACAGCACGTCGCAGCATATATCTTTGCATCGAGCTTTGCACACCACCGCCATATGCATGGAGAGCTACCCCTTCCTAACTCCACCGTTACGTGGCTGTGTATGTTCGCTGCCGGGCCAGCCGGCGTCGCAGTAATGCGCCTTGCGGGGCTACTAGGTTGTGGCAGGTTGCACCGCCGCCCGCTCGAGCGTGGAACATACAGACTCTTGTGCTATTCTATCATCGGGAGTGCTGGTTTGCGATGGCGGGAGGTATGACAGCATCGCTTTAGAATAAAAGCAGTATGCGGCATGCATCATCTCAGTATGGGGTCCTCAATGGNGCTATTCTATCATCGGGAGTGCTGGTTTGCGATGGCGGGAGGTATGACAGCATCGCTTTAGAATAAAAGCAGTATGGGGTCCTCAATTGCTCTGTTCCCTGGTTGTGTGATAGAAGCCAGAACAGGGGCTAGGGGTTGTCCCACTCCTTATATGTTGAGTATGCATTTTTTCTGATGGAAAGGGCATTTTAGGGGTGGGATGGCTGGGCGAGCAACCAGCCTGTAATGGGTGTAAAGCTTATGTCCTGTGAGGCTTTAAAGTTTCCTCAACCATTAGCCGGGATGTACCTTTATGGGTGAAGGACGGTCTATTTGAGCGTCACCAACAATTCCGAGTTGGACGGGACTGCTTTTGTTTGCTCACTCGCTTGCCATAAGTCAAGCAGTTAATTTCTGAAAACCCACAAGTGCCAAGAAAATAAGTGGGAGCACACGCTGATCAGTTGAGCCACACCATGAGGTTCTGTCTGGTGTCTGATCAATTGAAGGTTGGACTCGTGCTGATAGTTGTCAACTCTGTATGCTGGACGAGGTTTAGAGAGATTCCCTTGAAGAAAGGCCGGACAGTGAGCGGCACATTGTTCCATTTAAGTCGTGGAAAGACACTAAGGGTATGAATAGAACCCAGACTAGACTGCATGCTTAGTGCTGAGTACGANGGACGGTCTATTTGAGCGTCACCAACAATTCCGAGTTGGACGGGACTGCTTTTGTTTGCTCACTCGCTTGCCATAGGTCAAGCAGTTAATTTCTGAAAACCCACAAGTGCCAAGAAAATAAGTGGGAGCACATGCTGATCAGTTGAGCCACACCATGAGGTTCTGTCTGGTGTCTGATCAATTGAAGGTTGGACTCGTGCTGATAGTTGTCAACTCTGTATGCTGGACGAGGTTTAGAGAGATTCCCTTGAAGAAAGGCCGGACAGTGAGCGGCACATTGCTCCATTTAAGTCGTGGAAAGACACTAAGGGTATGAATAGAACCCAGACTAGACTGCATGCTTAGTGCTGAGTACGANTCCATTTAAGTCGTGGAAAGACACTAAGGGTATGAATAGAACCCAGACTAGACTGCATGCTTAGTGCTGAGTACGAGTGTGTCAGTATTTGTGGAAGGGTGCACCCTTGCTGTATGTGTGAATCAGATTGGTCCTTGAATCTGGTCAGTTAAGGTACTAAGCTGGGATGCCTGCGATAAAAGGTCCCCCATCGATTGGAAGCTCGTAGTGGCAGTAAGGCCAAGAGTGCTATGTAAAATTACAAATAATGGCCACAATTTTGTGTGTGTGTGTGTGTGTGTGTGTGCGTGCGTGTATGTATNAGTGGCAGTAAGGCCAAGAGTGCTATGTAAAATTACAAATAATGGCCACAATGTTGTGTGTGTGTGTGTGTGTGTGCATGCGTGTATGTGTAATTTATAGCAGAATCATTCTATTAGTTTTATTCTAGAATCTTCTGGAACATTTGGAATTACCTCTGTGACCTCCTTGCAAACCCCTCTCATGGCCCCCTCATCAAGATGTACGGCACTATCGGACAAATTTATCATTCCAACTGGCAAACTGTTAGAATTTGAAGAGACTAAGAAACTTGCTACAACGACACTGCCTGGCATGATGCCACCTTTCTCTGTTGGCTCAATTAGACCAAAACGTCTGACAAATTTTTCTTGGCATTTGCCTGTTATGATAATATCACTAGAAGCAGGTAGCACAGTGGTTTCAGAACAGACTACAGGGCAGCTAATTGGTGAGGACAAATCATGCTGTGATGACTCCACCAACTGTGTACTGCCTAACCGTAGCACACCAAGTTCAGTATTGATACAGCACCCTAACCTAAGTAGTACATCAAGCCCCAAAAGACATTCATCTTCTATTTCTGGTATATACATATTGTGCTCTAGGGTAGGGTCTCTAAGCTTCAAGTTCACTTTTCTCTTACATCTAACTGGTGTTGTCTGTCTGACATGTTACCATAGTCAAATAGCATTGTTCCATACTATCGTCGGACGATCACTGGGGGAAAGCCCAAGGATGTTTGTTGTTGTTGCAGCTGCTGCTGTTGTGGGTGGTAGGCTCTCAGGTGCCCAAGCTGTCAACATGACCAACACTCAAGCCATTTGGGTTGGGGGAGGTGAAGCTCTGTAGCACGTACCCTGGAAGAGATGTCCCTCATGGCCATCTACTACTCCTTCAATGTCTTCTTCATGCTGTCTTCATCATCTTCATTCAGCATCACTGCCCATACTGGATGTTGGGATGCGGACCCCTGTATTGCTGACCCCACCTCCAATGCTCGGGCCAGAGCGTTCTGTATGGTGTAGGGCGCAAACAGACATACCGCTTGCCGTACCTCTGTGTCAGCGATGGCATTGATGAAAAATAAGACTGTGATGATCTCACGCGCCTTCTCTGAGCACCCTTCCAGAGATAGGTGAGACAGCCATACAATGTCTTGCCATAGCTTCTGCAGTGGCTCTACTTGGTTACTGGGTGCGGCTTTGCAGTTGGACATGGTTGACATGTTGCAGATATTGGTCACCATAACATAGCTCCAAGGCCGTCACCAGTGTGCGATACTCCAGTCTATGTTGCTCATGCAGAGATTGTAGTATGCTCAGTGCGGGGCCTATCAGTACAGCGGCGAGGTAGTAAGCCCGTTGTTCGGCTCATCAGCCATTCAGGATGGGGACTTTTTCAAACTGGTGTTCATACTCCCGCCATGAAGTCTGGCCATGGTAAGGGGCGGGCTTAATTGAGAGCCCCTTCACCACTCCTGGCTGTGCTACGCCAATGCCGTAGAGGCACCAGCTACTCTCCTATGTTGCTGTATTGTTTACGACTTGCACTGCTTCCCCACGTTTCTTGGCTGCCGGTGTAGTGATAGTGGAACTCCGTTGCTGAAGAAATTCCTGCCATTCCTTCTTCATTGCACTCAGTTTGTTCTCAATACCATCTATCCTTCCATTAACACTGTCTACTAGTTCAGTTATNATTCCTTCTTCATTGCACTCAGTTTGTTCTCAATACCATCTATCCTTCCATTAACACTGTCTACTAGTTCAGTTATACTTTCCATCCTTTCATTTACACTGTCAGTTTTCTGGTCCACTAACTCGCTACTGCCTTCTATTTTCCTGCTTACGTTTTCATGTATAGTTTCTTTTTCCTATCTACTAAATCACTTACTTTAGTTATCTGGCTATTTACTTTCTTGCNATTCCTTCTTCATTGCACTCAGTTTGTTCTCAATACCATCTATCCTTCCATTAACACTGTCTACTAGTTCAGTTACACTTTCCATCCTTTCATTTACACTGTCAGTTTTCTGGTCCACTAACTCGCTACTGCCTTCTATTTTCCTGCCTACGTTTTCATGTATAGTTTCTTTTTCCTATCTACTAAATCACTTACTTTAGTTATCTGGCTATTTACTTTCTTGCTCACATGACTAATTTGACTTTTTACATCTTTTCTCAAGCTATTTGCACTTGCACTCACTTGGCTACTTAGCCCCTCAATTAATGCGTGCGGTGCTTTTAGTTCTGCAGACATTTTTCTGGTTTACATTCACTGTGATGGTTGTACAAAACAGTACTAATATTTCGGCCTACAATTAATACAATTAAGTAATTTGTTTTAATATCACTTATTTTGAAAATATTGCCTAGCTTAATTTGCAATTTAATGCCTCCATTCCATCTCTGACACCAATATTACATGATGCCAGAGAGGTGTATCCGAGTTTGTGAGGGATGGAGGTCTTAATAAAATTAAAGAACTAGATTTTATTTTTTATTTTATTACAATTTTAAACTATCTCTCTCCACTATTACTCTTGTCATTCTCAGCTAGCACAATATTTAATATCTATCTTGATTCTTATTATAGTCCTTATTAATGGTCTTTNAGAACTAGATTTTATTTTTTATTTAATTACAATTTTAAACTATCTCTCTCCACTATTACTCTTGTCATTCTCAGCTGGCACAATATTTAATATCTATCTTGATTCTTATTATAGTCCTTATTAATGGTCTTTATATTGGTTAGTCAGTCAGTCAGTCAGTCACTGTCACTTAATTCAGACTCATTATTTACACACATTCAATCTGTCTATTGCCATCATTCCAAATGTCTTACATTCACACATCCAGTTCAATAGTTTTGCCCGTCAGTCTCGCTCTCCACTGTACGATACTTGCAGTCTACAGACTTCACTCCTGCTGGTCACTCTTGCTGCCACTTTATGCTCTGCTGGCTCCTCATTTGCTGATCTTCACACACTTGTTACTTAAGGTCGCACAATCCTCCAAACTCTCATCTCTCAAAAACTGTCGCTTGGAGGCCCTTAACAGCATAGTCACGCTGGTTCGGTCTAGAATGTTCTCTTGCACCCCATGTCATGCTGAGAGAGGCTAGGGCATGACCAGAACATTCTTTAAAGATGACCTTAGAAATTCAATCTACTCAAGGTCAGGCGTGCACGAGTCATGATACGCTTATCACAGTGGCACGTGGTGGCATCACTTTGTAAATCTCCACTAGCTTCTTGGATTTCAGNCTCAAGGTCAGGCGTGCACGAGTCATGATACGCTTATCACAGTGGCACGTGGTGGCATCACTTTGTAAATCTCCACGTGCTTCTTGGATTTTGCTAGCTTGATCTCCACACATCCCTGCCAGTGTAACCCACAGCTCTGATAAGTAACACGCTCCCTTCCCAGCCTTGTCTATCAAGATGGCCTGATTCCTCTACTAGAGGCCACTTTAATGAAGTAATGCATCAACCAGTAACCTGCTCCAACCCATAGCCATCAAGTAGATGGCCACATGGGTTCTTTTAACCCAACATGGTTTACAGGACTGTCCAGAACCGGGTCATATTCTTACTCACAAAAATTGTCGGGCAGAACAAATGCTCTGACCCTTGACCAATCTTGGGGCAGTGCCACAGCTAGAAAGAAGCTGCTCTCACTTTGTGAACAGCTGTGCTGGCATATTACCAAGTTCCAGGAGACCACCAAGGTTGTCACCCTTGTGTTCACCACTTAGCAGCAATGAAGTCTTGGGAAATATCTAGCGTCCTTTCTCTCGAATGGGAGTGGCCACCACATTGTCAGGATGCATTTATATGACGTGGGTACATGCTGCTCAGCTAGCCTACACCACCTGCACCAGAAGCACCGTCCAGGGCCTTCGACAGGGGGTGGGGGGGAAGGGTACATTGGTCCAGGGCCCTGAGGCTCAAGGAGGGCTTCGGACACCCAGGGATAAGGGGGAAAAAAATTTAACTGGCTTAATTATTTTTAACGATAATTGTATCTTTTAAAATTTTGTAAGATGCAACAGTATGAAATTGCAAAAAATTACTAATTCATTCAAATATGTTAAATTGGTTTTGTTTTATTGTTCATAAATATGACACAAATTTAAGACATGATTTTGAGACTATAATATATTTTCTTTTAAACTTTTCCAATGAAACAGAAATGCAAAGGCCATTTCTTCAGCTATCACTATGGTGCACCGTAGCTAACCTTACTCTCCCAGTCCTATCTCTAGGACAGCTCAATAACCCACAAGCTTATTGTGTCCCATGCAGACTGTTTACTTCATCCACGACAGACATTAAGTACACAAGGTATATCACTTCAACCGAAGCAGTCGACGCGACGAAAAACTTTTGGCGTACACTATATAGGAAGTAAGCAGTATGTGAGAGGAATGTAAAGCACAGGGAAAATTATTTGCAGTGGTGGACTCTCGAACAGGTTACCAAGGATCTGGAGCTACCGATTGTCAAATTCAGAAGCAATTAGCTTCAGAAAGAGAAATAATGATGCATTTAATCAGGAGATTTATAGATGTAACAATTTTATTTGGTAGTCAGGGTTTACCATTTTGAGGATCATCTTAAAAAATTGGAGATATTCATAACGGTAACTTTTTTTGGTTGCCTTGAACTGATTTCGCAATAAGATTGCTGCTTGAAGAATACTTAAAAATTTGAAAATAGCCAAATTGAAGGAAAAATATTTCAAGCCCATTACATGTCCCATGAAACTCAAAATTAATTCATCAATCTGTGTGGTAAACTTGTTTTAACTCAATCTTAGATGAGATAAATCAATCTATTATTCCATAATATGTGATTCTACCCCTGACATATACCAAGAACAAAATGCACTTATCATTAGATATGCACGTAAGAATACACGGATCCAGGCAATATACCATCCAAGAATGGTTTATAGAATTTTTTTATCATTATCAAAAATGTGAAATGGTAATTGCAGACCAATGAATGATTATACTGGAACACCATGGGTTGGGTTTATCTGAATGTGTTGGACAAGGGGTACAACAATGCCAGCAACATGTCTGGCAAGTTTCAAGGCGTTCAAGCGCACATCAAGGACAAGAACAATTCAATAATTCATTCTCCCTCTGCAGTACATTCGCTTAACGTGGTCTTAGTTCATTCATTCCGCATTGTGTTACACAGATGCACTTACATTTTTTTGGCTGTATTAATCGATTATACAACTTACTCAGTGCAAGTCCCAATAGATGAAGTATAATGGCACCAAAATCTGGATGTTCCTTACACAGGAAATGTGACATAAGGTGGAATTCAAGGAAAAAAGCTGTTTGCCCTACAGCGAGACATCTTCAAAGTGTCCTGGATGCTTTAGACAAACGTCTTGACCCATAAGTAGGCGATAACTAAACAAATGACATCCATTCAAAAGCAATAGGTTTGTTTGATTATTTTTGATCCTTCAAGAGATTTTTAATGGCATCCATTTGCATCAAAATCCTGAAATGTTTTGATCAAATAAATCTTACTTAGCAATCAAGAACACTTCCTGTTGATACAGCAGCAGAAAATATTAACGAGCTATCATAACAAATGCAAATGTTATGAGGTAATTGGACTAAAACTTTATCCGAATGTAAGGTGGTTGCAGCTATTATGGATATTTCAACTGAGCTTATAGAAGAACAACACAGACAAAGACAAAGTGATAAAAAAGAAAATACACCTATCGTTAGCGTCATTCCAGAAGACAGTTTTGAAATATATCTATTTTTACCCATTTTAGAGTATCTCAATGAATCAAAGATTCAAAAGTTAGAACGAAATTCTTGAAATTTGTCTTTCTCTCCATAATTTTGAAAATTTTATCGCTAATTAAAGCAAGGAAAAGTGTAGTTTACTTGAAAAATATCCCAAGGTCTTCACATCTTCACTAGCCGATAAAGTAATGTATCTGAAAACAGTTCTCAAGTGTGTGTTTATGGAGTGCTTATACTGAATGTTAATTCTTTCTTCTAAATTACTTATTAATATTTATATTCTTCACTTATAGGGAGTTTTCCCTGAAGTTTGTTTAGTCTTCAGAATTTTTTTTGTTTCTACCTGTGGCCGTTGCAGAAGGTGAACGCTCATTTAGCAAACTGAACCTAGTAAAAAACTGCTTATGATTGATAATGCTGGAATGTAGACTGAATGGTTTGGCAATGCATTTAATTGAGCATGAATTGACCAACAATATTAATTTTAATGACATTATTAGAAATTTTGCTAATATTAAAGTCAGTGTTTGATATAAATTCAAACATCAAAACCAGTTAATATCTAACTTCTATACATTTTGAAACTAATGTTTTATAGATCATTTAGTTGAAGCTTTTTGTTTGGTTTTGTAAAAATGACTAATTATTTACTTTCAATGATTTACACATATGGATACAATATTTATTCAAAAGTCACTTACCCTAAAACGTTTGTCAGTATTATGTTTCTTCTGTTTTATTTTCAATTTTTTAATTTAAATTTTTGTAATTTTTATATATAACTTTATATAGAATTGCAATAATTTAGATAAATGTTGAATCGTAAAGATAGAACTGACAGAGTCATGTTAGTTAAAAGTACACATACTGGTTTGATTTTCCCACTGCCTTTTGTCACTCAATGGAACACGTGGTTTGGGTCTGTCTTATGCCTTGCTGTTTATCTCTATGATGTCATTGATGTTTTTGAAGAGGAGTGAGAACATGAATGCTGGAGCAAAGCACTTAAAAATATTGCAAGAAGGAGAAATACAGTGTATTGAAGCCCAGTGTGTGTACGTTGTAGAAATCTGTGTCATGTTTTTTGAGTTAATAAATTTTTTGGAGAAATCCTCTTACCCAAGTGCTTATCTCCTGTACTCAAGTCTTGGGAATCTGTCGAAGTCTTGGGTAAGGGTACTTTTCCTGAAGCCATTGAAAATTCACTGCAATGAATGAAAAGTGTTCATTCTGCAGCTCTGTAAAAATAAATTTAAACACACCTCAGAACTCAGTCCATTAAAGTAGAATTAACCGATTACTTCTGACTCTTCTCATAAACACTTTCAAGGGGTGAGTGACTGAGTGAAAGATTTGGGCGGGTCTCAACAGCGAGGTCTCAAGAGCTGATGAGGGTGGTTGAGGCGTGTATGAAGCAGTGCTGGAATGAAAGGGCAAGGGAAATGGGAGATCCCAGAGAAAACCCGCTGAACAATGGCATTGTCTGGAAAGATTCCCACGTACAAAAATCAGGGAGCGACTCCACTGGGAATTGAACCCGGTTTGCCTAGGTGAGAGGCGAGTAGTTTAACCACTATACCACCATGGTCCCTGAACCACATAAGCTATACATTTAACATCGCAGTCATTGGCTTAGAACACTGACTGTCCCTGGTAATGTAAACAGCTGACATTACAATCCATATCTCAGAACAACTGAGGCATAGGGATAAATTAACAAAATAACAATACTGGTACTTAGGTTGTGCAAATATGATTTTTTGATTTATGGAATGAAAATTAAGAAATATGATGATCAATTTCATGAAACTGAATTAAAATTTAAAATACTTTCATTGGGAGCTCAGCTTTTATAAACATTTAGCGTAAATCTTAACATTGTTATCAAGTTTGCACAGTACCATCAGTGGCTGTATAGGATAATAATACTTCTAAAATATTTCCTTTAAGTGCATGTGAAAAATAAGTAACATGAATGGATTACTTAAGAAAAAATGTTTTGAACACTTGATTGACACATTAAATTAATTCAATTTTGTTTTTTTAAATTATATTATGATAAACTGGATAAAAATTTTCATCAGTATTCACTTAAATAAACAATTGATTTGCACTCTAATAATAAATTAACTTTAATTTTTTTTTGTTTGGACTTTTATTATTCAACTTTCTTACTGAAATTGAAAAAAAACTACAATTTTTTGTATCATTTTGGTTTACTGAGTATTCACACAACCCTACTGGTACTACTTTCTTAAAACTGTTAAAATCTGAGTATTTGTAGCTGAGATGCAGTATATGTGAGAAACACTATTCAAAAAATTTTCCACCCACCAAAGCTTGGAATTAGTGATCTCAATAATGTGTAGCTATTGACTGTTGTAAGTTGTGTTTATATATTGGCAAAAATATAAAGATTTAGTTGTAAATAAAGGTGGTTTTTTTTTATTGTCTAAAATTACAATCCCAGAGGTACTTACCAGGTTTGATACAGAATAAATAGCACCAGAAATGCATTCTGAACAGGATTTTTTTCATCTAGTCAAATCTTGAATAATTAAAAATTATGTTGTGTTACTGCAGTTCCTATTCGTGTTTTTTTCCAGACTTTTTTTTTTTTATTTTAAAATGCCCTCAAAGGGCCTTCATTTTTCTTTAGGTTTTTGTAAAGTCTCTTGTTCATTATTATAGGTATAATTAAATCAACTTTTGATGAAATTATTAACATCCACTTGTTTACACCTACTAAGTGCTTTAATATCATTTTGTACAACCTACTTTCCTAATTTGTGTTATAACTAATCATGCCTCAAATCTCCATTTAATAAGCATATTTAGGAAAACTGAAAGTAGCTAAAAGTACAAATTTTGTATTCCTAGACCATTCTGTGACTTCAATAGGGTTTGTATAGTCCTTGAAAATTCTGGAATTTTAATCAGGTGGTGTTAATCACACTGTTGTAATTAGTATTTATTCATCGCCTGTTTTGTTTTCTTGTAAGAAGATAAAGTTTGAGCTTGGGGATAAAAATTGATTTACAGGAAGCTAATTGGTACTACTGGAAATTTGCATGTTCTTGGTCATGCATGGCTTGTGTATAATGCATAAATGACAAAGTTTGTTTCACGGAAATCGGTTCAGTGGTTCTCATTCTGCTGTAACATAACCTCAACTCAGCTTTAGAGAGATTTAGCCTTGGTAGACAACAGCTGCGAAATTTTTTTTTAAGTCAATGACCTTGAAATAACATTCATCTTATCTCTTGTTTAGTTTCCACTATGACTGCTATCTTCTCGTGCATGTTATCTATGGAACTCTCTTATTAGTTTCATGCATGTGGTGTAACTCTCATTCTCTGTTGCGGCTTCGCCTGGAACAGTTGATCCGTCTGTACCGCCTGTCTGAAGCCCACTGCAACATACCTGTGTGTGCCTTGAGCCCAATCCCAACGCATGGACGCGCACCACGCAGGAAAGCGGAACGCCCTGCACGATGTGCCCAAAAACCGACATTTCGGAAGTGACCCTTCCCCCGGCATTAGATCGATGAGAACACACCACAGTCCAGACCAGCAGTCGTTTCCACCCATGCGGCCGAGACATTGGGACTGTAATGACTCGTCTAAAACTAACCGTGGACGTGTTCCAATTCACATGTCAAGTGACGTCACGTAAACCCAGCTTGAATATGAGGTTTGTTCCATTCGGCCTCTCTTTTTGATCTTTCGTCTCTTTCGCGTTCCGTTCACCGGAAGCAGTGTGGCGGCGGGCGTTCCATTCGTCTGGTCAAAACTCCCCAGGGTCACTTAAGACATTCCCTTTTTGCTCCTGATTTCAAGCAGGAGTTGCGAGGACAAATCATCTGCTGGGTAGATTTTGGCTGGCTTCACTGGTTCGCCGTCTTTATTGTTTACAAAACGAGAGTGCCTTTAACATTTCAGCTTATCTTCGAATAGATAGTGCACTGAATTTAAGATGTTATGGATGATATGTAATAATGCATGCCACATCCCTCCTCCCTAAGCCCGTTCGTCCCTCTACACCAAGCACTTCAACTTCTTTGTGCTTATCATTTAGTATACCAATAGTGTTAACGTTGTCTTGAACTTAATTATTTCTTTTGTTATGGTCCATACGGTATAAGAAGGCCACTTTCTGACAGTCAGTGAGTGGCAACTTAACGTTTACGAAACAAACAAAGTTAAAATTACGTTGGCTATTCTGAGTGCACTGCCAATGCACATCACAAAAGCAGAAAATACGCGGGTAAGAAAGAGTTCTTACATTTATTAATGCATTTTATTTTACAAGGACACAAAACAATGGTTGTTAGTGTTAAAAACTAAACTTCGTGATAATGTAGTTATGTATAGGTGTTCAAAATGAAATGTACAATAGAACGATACGACGCGGAAAAGTTTTCTGAAGTTGTGCTAACTTCAGAAAGTTTTTTCACGTCGTATCATCCCTCTCCAACCTCGCTTTCAACACGTCCTTGATATTAATTCGAAAAGCATATAGAAATATTGCATAATATTGTTGAATTATTTTTCTATTAATTTGACGAAACGACACGAATTTGAAATATATTTCCAGCCCGTAATCTAAGAACAATCAACTTAAAATAATACGCTATATGTTGACCAAAAACAGCGGCGAAGTTCGCCGTGACGCGCTGTGCGCGCGATCTCTCGGATATTATGCGAGGTATTACAAGCCAGAAATGAACCTCTTTTTTGCGCGATATATAACGAATTTACAAACAAATGCCAATAGTTATATTTTTCCACGAGCTCTGCATAATTTTTAAAGTAACATATATTTCATGTAAAATGATTTGGAGTAAAAGTCATTTATATTCGGCCGGTAATCGTTCGTCTACGTAAATTATACGCCATATTGTTCTCATCAAACCCATCTCCTTGTTTGTAGAAAGTGAGACGCGTGAATAGTTTTTAAGCAATTCTAATGTTATTCCACGTCACATATTTCCAACTCGAATATATTAGCTACAACGCCCAAAGTGTGATAATAGATACAACAGACCATCTCGCAAATGTTAACCCAAATTCACTATCTCGGACAAATTAAAAAAGAGTTAGCAAATATTTAATTATTTGCAACATTTTATAATTTTACTTGTATAACCTACTTATTTTTTTAGACATGTCAGTTTTAAATTATCTTAAAATTTGTTTAGCATTACAGTACAATGGCAAGTGGATTAGCTGACAGCGTGTCGATAAAAAATACAGCCCCGACTTGACGGACCAGCTGATGGCGTATAGCCCGGGGGTCGTGCCAAACTCAAATTGCTCCGGGGATGTAACGCCTTTAATCCTTTTCACCGTTCACATGCCTTTGTGTTACAGTGTAGGCTGCTAGCACGCCATAGCCACTAGGCCCATGTAAGTGCCTCCTTGGAAGGAAATCGGTGAGTAAAAATCAGTGCATCGTAAACTGTTTTATTATTTCACTGCCAAATAATTGTTTTGGGGCTTCTACCACTGCTTCACTGCACCTCTTAACAATGTCTAACTCAAGCCCCTGCTACAATTGCAGTGTCCTCTGTCCGTACTGACGTCACGATACTCGCACACAATTTGCTCATACAACAGATGTCCAAAGTTGTCCCATCAAGACGGTTTTGAAAACTGCCACCAGGTAGCAGTAAATGTTTCATGTAATTTTGTTTTATATTTGTATGTTTTGATTTACTAGTATTCGGCTGGTGTAATTTTGATGTGTTGATTTAAATGTGATTTGGATTATTATAGTAGTATTTCTATTTTGGTTATCGGTTATTGGAACATATATTCTTTATTTTCGCATTGTGTTGTTTGTCCGAAAATAAATTCCTTCTTTGGAATAAATTTTCTCTCGATTTCGTGTTTCAGAAATTCCTGTCGTTTATTGAATAATTCAGTCCGTAACAGCAAGGCGCATATTTATTATTACAATTCATCCTGCTCGACACTGGCACACTCCACATTCTCCTTAATGTCCATGTTTACAACAAATTCACAATTATCTGAAACACTTTTAGCAACTAGTTTTAACTAATACACAGTTGTCACAAACACTTTATTTTGTTATTGATGACTACAGTATACAAATGCTCTCTTCGTAATTTGATGGTTCTGTGTAAATGCCTGAATAACACTAACTGTTCATTCTGCTCTCCAACGATTACTTGGAAGGAAAAATGGTTCCAACATATGCATAAATAAGGTAAAAGTTTAGTATGCAAGCACATAAATCAAAGACAAAATTAATAACATTTTTCAAGAGAACTGAAGGGAAAAATTACAGCTTAAAGTTTCATTCACCAGAAAAAGTACAATCATATCAGAGTCTGTTTATGATGAAGGAATTATGCTAAAATTTCAAGGAGTCTGTATCACTCAATAAGTCATAAGCCTGGCACATCCTAGCAGTCTAGAGTAATCCAGGAAATCTTACCAAAGAAAATTTTATATTTCTGGGAGTAAAAATGGTTGTAAAGTGTATGAAAACATGAAATAAATTTGCTGTTTTGTAACTAAGTAAAAAAGACATACTTTAATAGGCTGAGGGTAAAATGTGAAATGCAATGAACAGTTCAGGTGTTGAAACTAAATGATATCTTCAAAGACTTAATTCATGTGTGTTTACAATATGCAATATTTTATACTAAATGTTTCATATTGGATCTGTTTAATAGTATATTAAGTTCTTTAAACATGGCCTACTTTATTTAAAGACCAATTTAAATGCAAACTAGCCAAATTTATCATTGTTTGACAACCTGTGCCACTGTCATGGATAAAGTTTGATAGGCACCATCATTTTTAAATAAAACATATTGCAGCAAAAATTTCTTACCTACCTTTTTTTTTTTTATATTGTAACCTCAACATACACATTGCTTGTTGAACAATTATTTTACTGTTTCTGACAGTATTCCATTTCTGCAGCTTTGTAATATCTGGCTAGTTCTAAATAAATCACCCTAAGTGTTACACACAATACTTAGATAAAACATAAAATAATGTATAAATAAAAAAAAATCTGTTGGATTTATCAATACAAAGATGGTGACAAATATTTGGTAAACCTTTTAAAAGATGATACTGGAGATGGAAGTTGCAAGAACCATAAGGAATCACCGATTTGCAATAAAATCAAGACCACATACAGTACCAATTGGACACTGCACATGGTTAAAGTGATGTTACAGAAATGTCACTGCAACATGTGATATAAATGGCGCTTGCAGTCAGAACCCAGTGCTTTAAGGCTCCCGCCTACTTGGCGCTTGAACTGTGTTATAGAGTGTTAGTAATTCACATTTTTCTGCGAAACTATTAAACATGCATCCAATGTGCTGATCTACAAAAAGAACACAACACTTCAGACAAGGGCCATTGAGTGCTTTCAAGATGTTACGCACATTATAAACACCATTTTTGAGTACTCCAAAATGGCTGAAAACTGTTTTCTCAAAGGGTTGTGTCTCAAAATATACGCGCCAGATATATATATATACAAAACTACTCAAGGGCCCTGCATTGAAATCTCCTACAGACTTCCCGTCAATAAAATAATAGGGTCATCGCTGAAAGTCCCATAGGTACACGCAGTGTGACGAGAACACTGCACGTCAGTTCAGAGCCTTGCGATTAGTGGTGATGGCATACTTATTGCGCTAGGCAGTCTTTCTCTCATCGCTCCTGCACCTCTTGGCCTCAAACACAGAACAAAGCTCCAGGTAGGCGGCAGCCTTTAAGCGCCATACAACAGGCTGGAAAGGCAGAAGTATTCGCATAAATAGGCAGATCGGTATGCTATGGCATTGTGCTCACAAAGAATATCACCACCCAGACCCATTTGAATATGATCGTACTGTCGGACTGCATGAAGCGGGATTGTCGGCTCATCGTATAGCCGCCGTCCATCTTGGCCATTAGCCACCACTTATGAGACTGTGTGCAAGTATGGATAGGTACAAATCATACTTCATGTAGAGTAGGCACTGGTCCTGCCAGACGCATTACAAATGGAGAAGATTGTCGTATCCACCAACGTGCAATAGAACGCAGCATCACATCCAGAGGGATCTTTTAGTCTGTGGGGCCTGCACTGCTTTTGCCGGTCTTAACACAAACTATTTGTCGCCACTTGAATGAGGCTGGTCTACAGACACAGCAATATTGGGCAGAGGGATGGCTATGCATTGTGTTCTCTAATGAGTCCCACTTTAATCTAAATGCAGGTAATGGTCGCACCGCAGGGTTTGGTGCTGAAGTGGGCAACGCAACAGCCCTTCACTGATTCGTGAACGCCATACGTCCCGGACTCCAGATGTAATGGTATGGGGTACCGTCAGTTATGACTTTTGGTCACGTCTCATGGTTGTTGAAGGCACAGAGATATGTCAATGAAGTTCTGCACCCACATTTCCTGCCACTTTTGCGCAGCATGCCCAACACTAACATGTAGCAAGATAATGCTTGTTCCCATACAGCTTGTGGCACTTAACAGACTCTTAAAATATGTGGACACCACTCATTGGTCTGCTAGGTCCCCATATTTGTCCCCTATTAAACACACCTGGGATATGATTTGATGATGTTTGCACCACCATCGACCACTTGCCTAAACACTGGCTGATATAGGAGAGCAGGTGCAGGAAGCATGATGGTGTGCGCCTCAGGACACTATCCACCACCTGTATGATGGAATGCCTCTTTGCATTGCTACCTGTAGAGCCGTGAGAGGAGGCCCTACCCCATATTGAAAGCATCCTTTGCAGATGCTAAACAACACTTCCTCTTTAAGACTAATCACTAATATCAGCCTGTGATGGTTTAATAAAATGTCATGTAAGGTAAGAGGGTGTAGCGATTTCCATGTACAGCCGCGCACAACAGCTGCTGGTAGTATTTAGCAAAATAATGCACTGAACATTTACTAAGTTTACTTACAAATTTGTAACTGGTTTTAAAGATCTTACAGGAGTAGTAAGCTTAAATTAACATAATTCTGCATCTTAAATAAATCCAGTGATGTCTGTATTTGCAGAGGCAAAAAAATTAAACAGTATGTTAAGCAAAATGAAGGTGCATTGGTTAAATAACATTTGCAATAAATGTTTTTAAAATTTACAAAAGCTGATAAAAAAAAGTTATTTTTATTCATTACTATAACACAAAAATTTTTTTTATTTTTATAAGCGCAGAAACATTAAACTATACTTTTGTTTGAAGACAAAATGCACGAATCCACATTTCTTGGTTTACCACTTCCAAAAATTGAAAAGCTTGTTTGGCAATTATTCTGCCCAACAAGTTGGAAAAATTTTTATAAAAATGTTTACAAGAATTTTAGTTTTTAAAGAGATTCTGAAGGAACCTTAATGTAGATGTGATAGTTAGGTGTCTACACAATATTATAAGAAGAAAAAGAACATAATAACTTATATAAATAATTAGCATACTGTGTTATACATATTTTTGCAAGTAAAACTGATGAGAGCGTTAAAAGACTTAGATAGTACAATCTTGTGTGTTGAAAACGTAACTCTATGGGAACTGCAACCTGAGAGGGGTATGCCACCTAAATAATTTGATATTAAATTTCCCCCCCATCCACCACCTTTATCCTTTATAATTTACCCACAAACTGTACACCGTACTTAATGGGAACAAAAATTGTTGAGTAACGTTACTTAATATTTTAAATAAATGAAGAGACAAAGGTATGTGTGACTGTTTATTATACGGCTTTTGCTGTAAAATTTCAGATGAAGAGCACAAACTGTTCTGAAGGAAGTGTAAGAGAGAGTAATGGTGGAGAAGTTTGGTAAGCCAGTGTTGAGAGATGGGGAAGGACAAGGGACCTTGCCTGTGTCGTAGTACCTAAATGTGTGCAGACACGAGACAGTGTGGCTGTGTTTGTTTGATGATGATGTCGGTAAAATAATGAAGTGGACAGCCTTACAAGAAAAGCTTACTTTCTGTAAAGAGAAACATCAAATAGAAAAGTAATACTAAACACTTGCAAGTTAAAACTTATTTCTTTTAGGCATACTTTTTATGCTGTGTACCAGATATTAAGGCTTTCGTCGTGTGGTATTGCAATACTCTACTGTCCACTAAGGTTAATGGAGCAGTAGAGCTTAAAGTAATACCAAGTATTATGGTCATTCCCTAGTGGATGTAGGGGCTGTGTTGGTGTAGTGGTCAGGCGACTCTCCTCGCACATAGGCAAACAGGAGTCAATTTGCGGCGGGGTTGCTCCCGAATTCCTGCATGCGGGAACTGCGCCAGACGATGCCACTGGTCAGCAGGTTTTCTGCGGGATCTCCCGTTTCCCCTTCCCTTGCATTCCAGTGCTCCTCCATACTTGCCTCGCTTCACCCTCGTCGGCTCTCAAGACCTCACTGTTAAAGAGCTGCCCAAATTTCTCCACTCCTACACTGTACAGCACTTTTGTTTTAACGAATAATGTTATTATTTCAACAGAGTTTAACGTTCGTGTGCTATATAAGTGACAATTTCTTTGTACTGATTCAAATTGTCAGAAGGGATGAGTCTCACTCCAGATCACAATTTGAGTAAAAACAATAATTATATTTCATAACATAATTGCTTTTTTTTAGTCTGGAAGTAATTTTCGCAATATTTTAAATCATTTGCTTCTCTTAAGGGCATGGGTCAAATCCATTTTGTTCAGCATTATTTTTATATAGTTAACTATATTTCTTCAGTTCTTGCTGAGTTGGTCACCTGTAGTGTCAGCTGTGATCTTAGTCATATTATGTCCCTAATTTGGGAGTTTAATTCATTTTTCCGTGGATATTTAACTGCCAGTATAATTTTTTTATTTGCTATTGCTGCTACAAATATTTTGATTGTCTGTTTGCACATATATGTCTCCTCAAAACCTATGTCTACACTTGACTGCAATGAGACCTTAGCACTGTAAGGAAAACCAACGGTAGTGCTGGTCAGCTTGTGTTGCATTCCATTTTGTCCGACAGTTCGGCTGTAAAACCCTGTCGCATCATCGTGTCTTCTTGCCCCACTGCGCCAACTATCATCTCCACCCAGTCGCTCAAGGTCATTCACGGGAATGTGAAGTCCTTGGATACAATCATTTAAAATTGTAATTTTCCCTCTCTTTCCCTAAGTGACACCTTGGTCTCAGCAATGTGGGGGAAAAAAAATTTTATGCAATGCTTATACACAGGTTACATTCTTATCAAAAATTATTAAACTGTGAAGGGCTGAATTTTAATGATACAGTGACAAAATATAAAGTTTTTTTTGGGGTACAATAGCAGTCTACATTAGAAGCAGAATAACTCCGAACTTCATCTACGTCACACATAATGGATGGCAGAAAGAGGAGACAAACAGTAGTAAAACAAAGCCTTCACAGCAGGTAGAGAAAAGTAGAAAACATTGTCTACTTACCACTAACGTATGAAGTTCTACGGCAGTTCTTCAATGTCACTCATTGCTCCAGCCAATGAGTGTGACGTGTAAACGCCACTGCTGTCACTACTGTCACAGTCCGCGCCACCTAAATTTATAATCACTTTATCAATTTAAATGTAAAATCACATGTTATTGTCATAATAGCCATTCTCGAGTGTCTTGACGTGATTGCAAATTGGTATCCAGTCTTCTGGCCCGATTTGGTTAAATATATCCTCGCAGAGTTTTTTCACGTCTGTCAAATTATAAGTAACATTTTTTTAAGAGACTTCTTCTTTAACTTCAGCCCAGATGCTTTTTATCGGATTCAAATCCGGATGATAGGGTGGCAGACGAAGTACTGTGTGGCCATGATTTCCCAGTTGTCTGTCTACCGAGTACTGCACTTGCCGAAGCTTGTGTTGCTTTATGAGGTCATACAGAGTTTGTTTTAGCATGTCACTGGTAAAACAAAATATATACTCCTTATCTAACCACTGCTGCATTTCCATCTTAGTTGAGCTGGAAGTAGGAGTTGGTTTACCTTTAAATTGTCATAGGGAGCATTATCTATCACAACAATTCTGTCAGGTGAAAGATTTTGTATTAATTGCTCGTCAATCCACTTTTCATAATTTTCTTAATATTTTTGTGATAATCCCCAGTTGCCTGGTTTGACTTCCATATTGCAAGAGCATAAGAGACAAAACCGTTTTTGCCTCCTGCGTGAATCATTATTAACCTCTTACCTTTAGCCACAGGCGCTAGCAGACCGTTTGAAGACATTTTACTCTACATTTTATTTGTTACATACAATAACCAAATGAACGACTCATCCATGTAAATAATTGCACGTTCCTCATTTCTATATCGCTGCATACTCTTTAGATATTAAATACATTTTTGCCGAATACATGATTTTTCTATTAAAACCAGGCGCTAAGATTTTGTTTTTTGCCACCTAAACCCTAGCTTCTTCGAAGTTGTCCTTAAAGTTGTATTACTTCCTTGGTAATTCATGTCATCCTTTAGCTTAAGTCTTACAATTTCGACAGTCAGCACACGTTTTTCAGTTAGGTAGAAGCTGTAAACCGTACATCTTACCACAGCTTAGTCGAAGGTATCAAGGTCGTATTTAGAGGTTTTCTTCCGTTTCTTGTTGGGTGTTGAGAAAGACGTTCCTTCATCTGCTTCTTTCTGATTAGCTTCCCTCTTTGTTGTTTGCACTGTGGTACGAGACACACCCGTCGCCCCAGATGTTCTCAGCTGCGCTTTCTCCAGTGAAATAGATGGCTCCCCCAATCTCACTTTGTTTTCCATAAACTGCAGAATATTGCAAACCATTTCTCGCGCCTGTGAGTGCAGTTTCTTACCTTTCACTTGTGACAAAACTGGAGGCATTTTAATGTATAATGTTGTACTGTGCGTATTTCAATGTATTGTCTCCTACAGATTAAAGAACACTGACTGAAGAAGTGATGAACTTAACACGCACAAACCTCAGATACAAACACTAAAGGAAAACCTGTCTAAGTAAAGCAGACTTGCTCGCAATACCTACGTCTGCTTCAGACTCGACAAAGGGNTGTAGCAGTGCTGGTATCAAGAACGCGTCATCGCTCCCCCCCCCCTTCCCCTTCTCTAACCAAGACTCACGCTGTTACATTCCATTTGTAACGATCGGCCAGGTTCGAAGTTATTCCGCGTTGTTACGCACTAGCTTTTCAGCTTACTCGTACTTGAAAGTATTTAGGGACGTAGCTCAATAATGACTCATGATTCGGTAGAGCACAACAGTATCTGGTGAGGTTTTTTTACATGAAGATTATACAGTTGCTTTTTAAATGACTATTGATCGGGGGAGCTTTAAATTGAATACCAAGATGATTATTTAATTGCATTATGATTCACGCCATTTTAATTAAACCTAACTGGAGAGTCATCACATTGTTGCAGCCGGAGGCTGATTCTGAGAGACGGTTAACGCCGGCCGGACACAACCATCTCCCTGGTCTGCTTCGCTGGTCGGGTCGTCCAAAGGACTAAAAACGAAAGACGCTCGTTCCGGGTGTTACGCCGGCCTATATCAAGCGCGTGGTTCTACGGCCCCGCTCAGTGACCGGTGGAGGGGATTTCTGCAACTGTCTTTTTTCGCAAGGATCGACGACCAAATGGTGGCGTTGCAATCCCGCTCATTTCCAGGTTTAATGTTTCAAGGTGTGATCAGGCAAGCCGTTCAGCTAAGGCCTGATCACACCATAACATCGTGTAGTATGCATATAATTATATACGGGATGTCCGAAAAGTGTTTCCCTGATCACAAACTTTATTTATATCCTTTATATATAACATAGAAATGTGAAACTGGTGCCAACATTTTGGCAAACTAACCAAGTTTTTGGTTGCAGGTTTCAGTAACGTGGCCGTAGTGTAGCATTTGCAGTGTCCAGAAAAATGGACACGTTCACAAATCAAGAAAAAGTTTAGTGTGTCCTCTGGTGCCGTGAGACCCGGTTACCAATAACGGTGCAGAGGAACTCTCAGACAACATATGGAAAGATGCTGCCTGACGTCAAGATCATTAAGTTGTGGTATAACAAGTTCAAGAACACAGGATCTGTTGCTCACTTAACGACAACTGGCCGACCATTAACCTCAGCTGAAAGGGTGGAAGCAGTGAGACAGTCTTTTGTGTGAATTCCCAAGAAATCAGTGCGTAGGGCCTCACGTCAATTACATATGCTGAAAAGTTCTCTTCATGATATCTTACACCAAAATTTATTGTTTCGGGCATACAAAGTGCAAACTGATCAGGCTTTGTTCCCCAATGACGCTACGTGTCTGTATAACTTTGTAGTCGAAATGTTATCACGCATTGAGGGCGATAATGGCTATCTCAAACGTGTTGCTTTTTATGA
The DNA here is from genome assembly GCA_002778355.1 of Clitarchus hookeri. Lineage (NCBI taxonomy): Eukaryota > Metazoa > Arthropoda > Insecta > Phasmatodea > Phasmatidae > Clitarchus > Clitarchus hookeri. The sequence goes on from NQII01004013.1 coordinate 85,792, forward strand.
CGAGGCGACATTTTTATCGGTGGTGTAGTGAACCGGAATAGNGGTAGTTGGGCAGCGGTGGCGTAGTGGCCAGGGCGCTCGCCTCCCACCACGGCAATCCGGGTTCGATCCCCGGCGGGTTCACTCCCGGATTTTCGCACGTGGGAATCGTGCTGGACGATGCCGCTTGCTGGCGGGTTTTCTCGGGGTACTCCCGTTTCTACCGCCCTTGCATTCCAGCGCCGCTCCATTCTAGAGTCTCATTTCTGTCATGCTCGGGGATGACGGTCATCTACTGGTTCCAGCTGGAAAGACCGTCACTCGGAGGGTGTTGCCATACCCTGGGTGCGCTCCCCACACGCCATTATCATTATTATTATTATTATTATTTGTCAGTAGTGTTGTGAACCAGCATAACGTGCGTATTTGGGGTTCAGCGCCCCCTGGTGAGGTGTCAGTGTGTACCAGCGGCAGCCCAATGGTGAATATTTGATGTGTGCTTTTGCATGACAAAATCATCAGACCATTCTTTTTTGCTGAGGGCACCATCACAGAATTACTCATACTTCTTAATATCATCCAGATGCTTTATTAGCAACACATAATATGGAGTTGTATTCTCTTATCACTGTTAAAACATTTTCAAACTCGAAGTAGGGTTCTAACATCAGTTTGTAATAAAAATTCAAGGGCCATAAACTTATTTTTCAAGGACCACAACAAAATATTTTCGATGCGCCAAATTCTTACGTGAATGCTTAGTCAACAGATTTTGCAGTGGTTGAAGATTTTCGTCTAATCACATGTTATTGAGACGATGTTCAATATTAAATACTTTCTGTAATATTTGTAATGAACTAGTGGCTAAATTCCTACTTTAAAGGCACATACTGTCGTTAGGCTTCATTTTGGACCTAAGTCATGTTATTCCTTGAACCTACAGCCAAAGTTTGCAGAAAAAAAATGTATATTCTCCCTGCATACGTATATGGCCAAAGTTTTTGAGTGGCCCGCTTTGTTACTACCATATTTTCTCGAAAAAATTTTCAGCAGTAGAAACAATCGTCATATGTCTTGTTAAATTTCCTAAAAAACAAGAAGTTGCTGATAACTATTGAGCCTACTTTCCTCTACATGGGTGCAAATAAATGTAAGTAATGTTCTTGAAAGCTTAGATGGTAGTTAGACATTATGACTCATTGACAGCAAAATAATTACAGATGAAACCAGAAACATGTGAAACAGTTCCAAGACAATTAAAATACACGAGTGACTTACCCGGAATTATAATTCAGAAAAACTTGTAAAATTAAGCTAGCTTGCAATCACCTGCATCACAGGGGTAGGATTTGGAGCATCAATTTCGGATGCGATCGGTGTAATGTTTTGAATGATAGGGTTCACCAACCAGAAATATTTTTAATCGGCCATCATTTTAAAATTAAGTGTCTGAGCCACTGAAACACACAAGTTTACATGGCCTACCATAACGCTACGTGTTTGAAAATTTTTATTGAAATCGGTTTATTGTTTCCCGAGATACGGCTTAAAAACTATATTATTTCACGTGGGGCTATCTTACAAAATGGCAGAGAAATGAGAATTTACTTAGAAAATGTTAATGGGTACAATGATACTGTTAGCATACAAAGTTAAGTTGAAATTTATTTGCAATTTCGTAGATAAATAATTTGGAGCTAAAATGTTTACATGGCCGCCATGTTGAAAATATGTATGTCTGGCCCACTCAAAATTTATCAGTTTACAAAACCTGCCATAGTGCTAATTGTTTCCCAAATTTGGTAACAATCGGTTGGTTTTTCGGAGATTACATAAATTCAATTTGTCAAGTAATAATATTTTACTAAATGGCAGACAAATGAGACTTTGTGTGTACACATTTGAATGTTGTAATATATACAGACATCATACAATGTTTCTGTGGAATTAATTACATGGTTTTGATATAACATACAAAACTAAAATAGCTATATGGCCGCCATTTTAAAAATAAGTGTCTGACATACCTAAAACATACCAGTTAACATTACTACTTGATTGCCATATTTGGTAGAAATCGGAAAATTGTTTCCCCGAGATATGACATTAAAACTAAATTTATTTACAAAATGGATGACAAAAGAGGCTCTGTGTAGACACATTTGATGTTTGTTATATACTCCCAGCATACAAAATGAAGTTGGAATTTATTAAATTCTTTCGAAGATATAGCATACTTTGCCAAAATATCTAGATGGCTGCCATTTCGAAAATAAGTGTCTTACATATTTGAAACATATTTGTACATATCAACTGCGGCAGTAATACTCAACTGCCAAATTTTATAGGAATCTATCAATTGTTCCCCGAGAAATTACACAAAAACCTTGATTAATTAATGTAGCACTATCTTACAAAATGACAGACAAAATGTTGTTTATTGGCTTATTTTATGCTTATAATAGATACTGTCAGCGTACAAAATTTGGTTGAAATTGGTGAAATGGTATGGTAGTTAAATTAAATAAACCTAACATATTGATATGGCCGCCATGTTGAAAAGAAGTACCTAATAAAGGTTAATTACTCGTATTTACCTAACCTGTCATAGTATTTCTTATGTGCCAAATTTGAAGAAAGTTGCTGTAGTAGTTTTCGAGATATAAGATAAAAGCTTTATTTTTCACATGGTGCTATCTTCCAAAATTGAGTACAAAAGTGGTGGTTATTTGGCTTATATAATGCATGTAGTAGATACTGTTAGCGTACATAATTTGGTTGAAATTGGTCAAACGGTATAGTAGTAATAGCAAATAATCCTATAAATGTCTAATTAAATAAATTTCCGGCATTTACTTGGTAAATTATAGTATTAATTACATGCCAAATTTGGCAAAAATTGGTTGAGTTGTTTTCAATATACACTCAAGAGACAAACGCCATGGGATACCTCCTAATATCGTGTCGTACCCCCTTTTGCCCGGCGAAGCGCAGCAACTCGACATGGCATGGACTCAAAAAGTCGTTGGAAGTCCCAGGCAGAAATATTGAGCCATGCTGCCTCTATATACGTCCATAATTGCGAAAGTGTTGCCGGTGCAGGAGTTTGTGCATGAACTGACTTCTCAATTATGTCCCATAAATGTTCGATGGGATTCATGCTTGGCGATCTTGGTGGCCAAATCATTCGCTGGAATTGTCCAGGGTGTTCTTCAAACCAATCGCGAACAGTTGTGGCCCGGTGACATGACGCATTGTCATCCATAAAAATTCCATCGTTGTNCTTCAAACCAATCGCGAACAGTTGTGGCCCGGTGACATGACGCATTGTCATCCATAAAAATTCCATCGTTGTTTGCGTACATGAAGTCCATGGATGGCTGCAAGTGGTCTCCAAGTAGCTGGACATAACCCTTTCCAGACAATGATCGGTTCAGTTGGACCAGAGGACCCAGTCCATTCCATGTAAAAACAGCCCACACCATTATGGAGCCACCACCAGCTTGCACAGTTCCTTGTTGACAACTTGGGTCCATGGATTCGTGGGGTCTGCGCCACACTCGAACCCTACCATCAGCTCTTACCAACTGAAATCGGGACTCATCTGACCAAGCCACGGTTTTCCAGTCGTCTAGGGTCCAACCGATATGGTCACGAGCCCAGGAGAGGCGCTGCAGGCTATGTCGTGCTGTTAGTAAAGGCACTCGAGTCGGTCTTCTGCTGGCATAGCCCAGTTCAGCCAACGTTCCCCGTACTGTCCTAACGGACACGCCCGTCGTACGTCCCACATTGATTCCTGTGGTTATTTCACGCGGTGTTGCTTGTCTGTTAACACTGACCATTCTGCGCACACGTCGTTGGTCTCGGTCATTAAGTGCAGGCGGTCGGCCACTGCGTTGTCCATGGTGGGAGGTTATGTCTGAAATTAGGTATTCTCGGCACACTCTTGACACTGTGGATCTCGGAGTGTTGAATTCCCTAACCATTTCCGAAATGGAATGTCCCATGCGTCTAGCTCCAACTACCATTCGGCATTCAAAGTCTGTTAATTCCCGTCGTGCGGCCATAATCACGTCAGAAACCTTTTCACGTGAATCACTTGACCACAAATGAAAGCCCAACCAATGCACTGTCCATTTATACATTTTGTACGCAATACTACTGCCATCTGTATATTTGCATATTGCTATCCCATGACCTTTGTCACCTCAGTGTATAACATAAAAACTTTATTTATTCATGTGGCGGTGTCTTACAAAATGGCGGACCAATGATAATATTTACATCTGAATTTAATGCTTACAACTTGCGCTGTCAGCATACAACATTTGGTTAAAATCGGTTAAATGGTTTCAGAGATATGACTTAACGCACTAAATTTTTAAGTGGCCGCCATTTTGAAAGTAAGTGCTTGGCTTGGTCTAAAATTATAAAAGTCAGGTGTCCTTACCTAGTACTCTATGTGTACCAAGTTTGGTGAAATTTGGTTCACGTGTTCAAAAATAGAAGGGTGCACGCACGCACGCTCTCGCGCGCGCACACACACACACACGCACAGACAGAGGAAAGTGATCTCGTAAGCCTTTCTTTCCTTCGGAAAGTAGGATAATAACTCTGTTAATTGGTATTAGTGATTTGTAACTTAATCCATTGTTATATTCATGAAATAAAATATATTTATGAAGTACATTAACAGGTATTTTGTATAGTTTTGGGATGATCCAAAATTACTGGCAGTCTGCAACTCGATTTAAAAAATTTAATTTGCAAAACTTTCTTCTTGGAGTGTAAAAAAATTTGTAACACACATGTTTGATTCTGATATTTTAGTATTACATGTGAAATACATTATTCAATCTATACCTTACTTAAAATTTCTATTATTGTTCTAATATAAAAAGGGAAACTTGTAAATTTAGAAATATAAATGTTAGATGTCCACTTTTGTGCAAAATCTGGGGAAATTCACGATACCATTTGACGTCAATGAAAGTGTTCACATAATAAGAAATTGCATCATATGCTGAGAAAATAACTGTCGTAGTCTGATGATGGAATAATGACATACTAAACTAATGAAATAAATAATTAAATACGATGCAGTACTAAAAAACATGTGCGCAATAAAATGCCACTAGTAGAAATTTTTTTTAAGTAAATTACTCCTACCACCTTTGATAACACAGTGTTTTCATTTTTTTTTTTTTCATTTATTGTCAGACGGTATCATTATAATTTTTTGATCCTTTTTTATGTATTTATTTTGACTTTCTGCAGTGTGTGTTTCGCTTGTGGTTTTGCTGTTTTTGTATTGCCATAGTTGTGCTGCTCTCATTGTTTCTGTGTCGCCCGTTGTTTAACTGGATAGTTGTCCTTTCCATGTATGTACTTATTTATATTAGTACATTTTCTTGCATTTATAATTTTCATCCACACATTGTCTTCTTCGATTTTTTTTTGTTACTTTTTCATAGTCATTGTAGGCAATGGAGATCCAATCAAAATTTAAATTAAGTTCCACGAAAACCATTGCTATTAAACTTCAGAAACTATTCGAGAAAGTTTTGTTGCTTAAGTTGGTAGCATGATTTAATCAAAACTATCTATCTCGTACATTTGTGTCAAAAATATACAAGCCATATTTCAATTCATATTTCCCACAAATTCAAATTACCAACACTTTACAAACTGAACTAAAGAGTTACCCCATGAAAACTGAAGTCAATGCACGCTTTTTCTTAATTCACGATCCAGTTTTGAACTTGACAATGTAGTACAGCAGTCAAGACTTCTGATTGGCTGAATAATGTTGCATAGCAATAGTATGAAGGGAAGTTAAACATAGTTGAACTCTTCTTGTTACTAATACTGTGCTTAGGTATGTCCTTATTGCTGTGCATGATTATGTTTGTCGTATTGGATTACACGCAATTCAACTCTTACGAATAGCGCTGTGTTGTGATAGTGATGTGCTTACAGCAATTGTGTTGCGGTCTTTAATGGAATGTTTAAAGATGTTAGTGTGAGTACCTCTGGGTGATTTGTTGCCGTAAGGTCGGCCAGGCACGTCATGTAGAGTTGTTGTTTATTTGCTTTCGATCCACCTGCGTTATCTGACGCTTTTTAACAACATGTTGCATTGTGTGGATGCACGTGTTTACATCCTGTCCCACTCATGATCTCTAACAGCATGCAACAACTTTATCGCACAGATTAATGCGAAGTCAGACACTCGCCTGCCAGCCACTTGAAGTGCTTTGCAGAGTGTTTGAAATACAATGATTTCTATGAAATCTCAACGGAACAGAGCTAGGAAAACAGCATACACATCAGACGAGGCAAGAATAACACTTTAAATACATAGCGCACATTATTAAAATTATTTCAGCTTCCCCCAACATAACTAAAAGGAAAACAAAGTCAAACTGCTGTTTACCAGAATACAGTAACTATGTACACGTGAAACTACATATAAATTTGCACTGAATTTCGCCACAAACTTTCCACCAATAGAACGCCAGGGTCACATCTGGAAGTCTCGTAGAGGACTTGTGTCGGACAGAATTTTTGCGGAATCAGCCACATGTGGGAAACCTTGGCAGCGGATGTTTCCGTTGGCCAGCAAGTGTTATAGGGGTACTCCCATTTCCCCTGCCCTTTGCATTCCGTCACCACTCCATCCTCGCCTCATTTCGCCCTCGCCGACGCTCACCCAACTCAACCCGATGAAATCCTGCATATAAATTCAGTACCTTGTGCATAGTGGCTGTAGGGCAATTGACGAGCTTGCTATTATTCTCCTGCATTCTGTGCCTCGAACAAGGAAAAGGCTCCGTTACACCGAGAGAAGGTTCAGTTGCAGATGCCAAATAAATTTTCTTGAACGCTACTTGTTGACAATGAACAATATTTTGCTACGCAACTGAACTGATGTTGCTCCGAACATTTGAAGGGTACAGGTGAAAAAGAACGATTGTCTATTTTGACAGAAAATGAGGCTATTGTGTCATCTGATAGAGAATTGTGAGCACTGTTGGCATGCCACAGCATAACTGTGGAAGGAGATGAGAGTCCTAAACAACCGTCCTCGGAAGTAACACTTCCAGGGGAAGAGTTGATAGTTTCGATTGCAATTTACTCAAAACTAGCAAATGTGGACATTCATATTTTTGTCCCTGTACCCTTCCATTGCATTCACTGTTTTAAAACCAGATAAATAATTGGTTGAGTCGGACAGTTGTTTGGTTGTTCCAACACCATCCATATGTAATTAAAACACGCAACTATTTTCAGATGCGTTCCACTAATCTAATGTAAATATCATGGTAGAGTCGAATCATTTCGTTTGAAGTGACTAAGCATTTGGTTACATGGGAAAATCTGATATATATTACTGCAAAATTTGTTGCGGCAACAAAATCAGCTTGGTCCAGTACTGGCATATATTTGGTTGTCTGTAGTGTAATCGGGTCATATGATTTGCCTTCATTCCTAAATGCAACTCGAGAGGTTGTTTGTTTTTTTCGTGACAGTTAATATTTAGTGTTTGTTACTGCATTTATTGATGCTTAATTATGGTATGAACAATCCCAAAGAAACTAGTCCAATGGTCTATAAAAAAGTAAAGCTGGAAAACTATAAAATATTTACTTACGTACATGTTCTGTACTGTTGGCGCTTCATGTTAAGTCGGGTGGACTCGCCAGGGAGCATACAAGTAGAGAGTTGTAACTCAAGGCTATAACAAGAGATCCTTATCCGATTCATTTGTTTGCCGAATGAAGCCGAAGTAGGTTCTACGGTACTGCCATCTTTAGAACGCAAAGTAAACTACACATTCTAAAGTGAGAATGTGTAGTTTACTTTGCGTTCTAAAGATGGCAGTACCGTAGTGGTGGTATTGTAGAGACCACGCCAGCTAATATTTTTTATATTGTAATTGGCCTATGTTTCCTGTATCGCAAATTCATTTGAGCGGATACAAACTGTAACCGTGAAGGTGAAACACTATATTACAACCCGTTGTATGTGTATATCCATGAAAATACACGCGACGCCAATAAACAGATTTGAATCTCGCTTACCCAAAGCAGCCTGTGCTAGCGCCATCAAAATTAAAATATGCAAATCAATCATAAGTTTACACGATATCAGAAGAGAGAAACTACATGATTGTTTATGGTATATTTAAGGTATGTGAATACAATATATACTTTTTTGTAATATGTAATAATGTTTTAAATACTGAAGTTGTAAGACCGTAGATCCTCAACTTCGGGTATATTCAGTAAGGTTTCGTTTTCCCTATTCGAGTTACAAGGGCCGGAGACTCCCAAATGCTATGCGGCACTGTCATTGGCAAGGCACGGCCCAGTTAGTAACAGCCAGGCTACTTTCTGGCTCTTTACAATACATGAGTTGTAAATTATCTCGCTCACAGCATACAAACATTTTGATAAACGAATTGTTTAATTTTATAGCATTTCAAGTTTCTTTGACACAGTAACTTTACTGTTTGTTCAGTTTTTTAACTAAATACAAGCAGAAAAATTGGATGCTAGAGATTAAACAAGTGTGTTTTTAGTCAATGTGGCTATACAAAAACATGCAAATGTTTTCGGTGCCATAGAGTTTCAGTAAATTTTGTTTATTTGTAACCAAGTAAAATTTTGCTCGAAAATTCCGGCGTTGTGAATTTCGTTCAAGTTTCGACGTATTCACAATGATGTTAGATATATTTTAAAATATAAATTATTTTGTATCATTTTACGCGAACGACTCAGGCCCTTTTATTACACTGACAATGAATTACGTGTCGTGTTGTCTCTAATGTATAAAATCAATTTTTTTTTTTTTCAAATATGAACTGTTTTATTTCTGTTTGTTAGCGAACACTTGAGTTTGCTTGTATGCCGGAGAAAGCGAATTATATTGTAATTAATGTTTCATTACATTTTTTCACATTAAAAAAAATGTTTCATCTGCCTTAGACAATGTAAACTAGTGAACGCAATTGTGTGTATTACGCACAGTTAAGCAAATTTTGGTCTGTAATGATTAATGATGCAAACTGTGGCTAAATTATTCGCAAATAATCTTACTTGTCTAAGTTATAATGGATATATATTACTGAAGCCGAACATACAGCCCACAGTGACAACGAAACAAGTGTAGTGTCGACTTGAGTATAGCAACACCAGAAACCGTAAAATTAATTGTATAAGAGAGGGTTAACAAAACCGTTAAAACTTTGAATTAATGATTTTCAAAAAATTAAGAAAATGATATATAGAAAATTTGTAAGAAGAGTGAATGAAGGCATTTGGATGGCTCTTAACATCGAGGTCTTGACAGCCGACGAGGGCAAAGCAAGGTGAGTATGGAGCAGTGCCAGAGCACGAGGGCGTGGCAAACGGGAGATACTTGAGGAAATATGATTGAAAAATTTCCCTCATTAGGAAGTTATATAAAAATATGTTTATTGAATATTTATTTTGGTCATATGCAAGATTAAGTAGAATTTATTATTAAAATATTAATATTTGTTGGCAAAGTGAAAAAAGGTTTTAGGCTTGGACTCAAGTTTGTTGGATTTTAGATGTGCTGTCCGTTGTAATCATGAACTCTCGTTTTCCAAGTACATAGAATTGCCAATGTTTTAATGAGTGTTGTGTTTCTCTTTCGTCTGCCATAGCAGCTAAGCTCCCCACATCTGCCTAAAAAAAGAGAAACGTTCGTAGCTTTGTTTTTGTTTTTTAATGCAAGGCTAGGAAAACAGTGTTACGGGAATATCCACCTCGGGGTCGGCGTAGACGGGAGCTTCGTGGGTCGTGCAGAAATATTTAGTTACATGGCCGTATGAATGGAATAAGTGTATGTACAAAGCAAACAAAAGAGAATCGCTTCAGTAGTTATGCCTACGTGTTTTACCCGGAAGTAAGCATATGGCTCTTTCTTGAATGCACCATGGTTACATGGTATTGCAGACGAACACTTTTAATTTACACAAATGAAAGTAATGCGGTAATTTCATTAGCGGTGTACCATTGTCCGATATCACAATAATGTGAAGAAAATGTGGTATTAATGTTCATTTTGAATATGCAGGGGTATGAAATAAAGAACCGATGTTGCGAATAAATTTAGGGTTTAAGTTTAGGTTCTTGTGGGAACACCTCTAGATATGGTAACAAACTTAATGAAAGAACAGGACAGTTACCTTAAGTCCTAGTCGCAGGATCAATATAATGACATGTTCGTAAATTGCATAAATGAAAAATACTTAAAAATATCTCAAAAATCAAGGAAAAATTACTTAATGCCATTAGCATACATACAATATTTGTTAGCAAATCTAATGGGTAGACAGATTTCAAGGTGTTGACACAAATGATTAAGTAACTGAACTGTTTTTTTAAGTGCTAAACATAAACCATACTGTTCAGTATGGCTGGCATATGTGAGTTGCATTCGCCATGTCAGTGATAGTGTTTTTTTTTACGTGTAGCTATGGAAGGATGAAAGGAGGACTGTATGTAAAAAGAAACTAAGCAAGGAACACAAAATGTGTGTTTATTAATCGTGGCCTGGCTATACCATTTATGGTTCTGTTTTCGTGTCTCGGTAAACTTGTGCAGCTCTGGCTTCGGATGTATATTTTATTTAGCGATTTTACTGCTAATGTGTCACCGAGCGAGATGGCGCAGTGGTTAACTTTCGGACTCGCATTCTGGAGGACCTGAGTTCGAGTCCCGGTCCGGCCATCCTGATTTCAGTTTTCCCATGGTTTCCTGAAATCAACTCAGGTGGATGCTGGGACGGTTCCCTCCATGGCCAATTCCTGCTTCTCTGAGCAACTTGCTCTGACCTTTCTGTCTACGAGTTGTTAAGCCCTACCTACGTACCTAATACGTCCGAAATGAAAACTGGTACCCAAGCAAATTACTGTTACCAAGATGTGTGTGTTCGTCATGCTATTATGACCCCGATTGAGGTACCCCCTGGCTCACTTACACGCTCGTGCGGGTGGCGAGGACTGCCACGGGCATATGCACTATGTGTGTAGCTAGGTACATCTTCTCGAGAACGAAGCCAACACGAGGTTGAAAGATGTAATCCTTGTGCGAACATTATGTATACAGGCTCTCGCTTTTACAAAAAGCTTGCTTCACGCCTGCAAGTGTCCTACACCATCAGTGGGGGGCTTAACTCGTTATTCGTTATGGTTGTAGTAATACCTACTCGCTTCTGATCGACTGTATGTGTACCTTGTTACAAGATTTATGCATTAAACGTAACTAATTTTTATAAATTATAATTTTTTTACATTTCATTTGTAAGTTTATCTATAATGATCATGTACTAAAAAATGTATACATATTTTATATTTCTATGTATGTTTTATAAATAGGCAATATACACCTACAAATATATTTTTAAAATATATAATATATTTTTTAAATATATAATATGTTTATGTCACGGTGGCAGCATCTGCGGGTTTTCTAATTATATGCGATTTCTTCTCGCACGACAATATATGTGGGTTTTCTCAGAGTGCTCCTATATTTTCTACATTTATTTGTTATAAATTTTTTCCATTTAAAATGTATGGAAGAGCACCTTCTGTGAGCATAAGCCAGGTTTCTTAAAAGAGTAGTACAAGAAATGTTCCTCCAATTAGATGCTTCGTTCACAATGTGTTTCATAAAGTGAATTCAAGAGGGAAAGTTCGTACAATGGATGAGTCTGTGAATTGCTTCGCAAACAGGCAGACATGCTTCTGTTTGCGAGTGTGTCGCCGGTTCGAGTCTCGATCAGATGGTGCTACATCTACAGCCATGGGCATGCTCACGAGTGAGCGGTGTGGATGGTGGGTTATCCAGCGTATGTTCGTTTAGCTCGAGAATTCGTCGGACAATAGCTTGTAAAAAAAGCATCGGCCATTTGCCATACGACAAATGGCTGATACCTGACACGACATTCAATGAACGCGATAAATTATCTGCAGATATAAATTAATATATTCATGCCACAAAGGTTAGTTGTTATTGAACCATAAATTTAGTAACATCTTGGCAGGAGTCAGTCTGCAAGAGTCAGTCAGCATGAGTGAAGTGTGTCAATTCATGTATGCTTGAAGACGATGCAAGCCACTGACGATGTCAAATCGAGTATGTCCTGTACGACTACATGCGTACCTTCAACGTCTGCCCAAAAATTACATGGAAAACAATGCTGTTACTATGCCAAGTCCTTCAGCAAATGTTGCAATGCACGGACACATGAGAAGAGTGAATGTTTGAAGAACCCATCTCATGCTTTTCTAAGCTGCTATAAATGTTCCAGATGGTTCACTCAAAGCGATAACTTAAATAAACACATCAATACTTATAAATGATGTGTTTTTTCGCCCACCTAGAAATACTACGCGACTACTTCGTTACCTCATTTTAATGCACTACATAAAATGTTCGCAGACGACGAGGGAACTTGCGTGATGAAGCATTACGACAATGACAGCATGCAGTTTATGCAAGGGGATACAATGAAGGAACACATCAAGATCTGCAAGAGTTTGTCTATTGGGTGCCAGCAAGTAATGTCGCCAATGCCTCCTGCTACATAGATGGGTATTGTTTCCGCAGACGATTATGACAAAACAGTTAATGCTAATGATGGAATGAGAGACCTACGAGGCATGATTGAGTCGGTATGTGTGGAATACGAGGTGTGTTCAAAAAATAAGGTGACTTGTTATTTTGTGACTTTGTCTCGATAAATATTTATGTATTAATCAATATCTATTTAGTCCCCTTCAAAGTAATCCCCCTCAGATATAATACACTTGTGCCAGAGCTTTTTGCCAATCCTCGAAGCACATGATATGCGAATTTTGGTATGGCATTGAAGTCTCCTCGGTATTTATCTCCTCAATCGTGGCAAACCTCCGTCCTTTCATGGGTCTCTTCAGTTTTGGGAACAGGAACAAGTCGCAGGGGGCCACGTCCGGTGAATACGGTGGCTGAGGCATGATTACGGTGTTGTTAACACAGATTCTTTGATCCATTGTTTATCAAGCACACCAAAACACGTCTAACCTTTATATCTGTCACAAACAAACTAACAATGCAAAATGGCCGATAATGTCAACATATGTTGGGGACATGTGTACCAACATAACAATAAAAACAATCGATAATCGAATGTACGTAGGACTCGAAATTTGCAAAGTCACCTTATTTTTTAACACACCTCGTATACACTTGCTAGGCGTTCGCGTGAAGTCTACGAACTTTAAAATAAACGGTTGTCAGCTCTTAATACTGATGATGTCCATGTGATTCCTAGAAAGAGAATGTAAACTTGATATTGAGTATGAAACNCCTCAATCGTGGCAAACCTCCGTCCTTTCATGTGTCTCTTCAGTTTTGGGAACAGTAACAAGTCGCAGGGAGGCACGTCCGGTGAATACGGTGGCTGAGGCATGATTACGGTGTTGTTAATACAGATTCTTTGATCCATTGTTTGCGATAGCAAAAAATCGCCAAGCACACCAAAACACGTCTAACCTTTATATCTGTCACAAACAAACTAACAATGCAAAATGGCTGATAATGTCAACATATGTTGGGGACATGTGTACCAACATAACAATAAAAACAATCGATAATCGAATGAACGTAGCCCTCGAAATTTGCAAAGTCACCTTATTTTTTAACACACCTCGTATACACTTGCTAGGCGTTCGCGTGAAGTCTACGAACTTTAAAATAAACGGTTTTCAGCTCTTAATACTGATGATGTCCATGTGATTCCTAGAAAGAGAATGTAAACTTGATATTGAGTATGAAACAGGAGGGGAAGACGATCATGAAGACAGCATTGATGATAATGACTATGGCGACAGTGTTGATGAAGTATCTTATAAGAAGGGTGATGATTCCCTCAACGTTCTCACACATTTCACCGAGTTACCTTTGACAAGTGATGCGAAGAAGGCAGAAGTCATCAATAACGCTCGTTACNCGTTCTCACACATTTCACCGAGTTACCTTTGACAAGTGATGCGAAGAAGGCAGAAGTCATCAATAACGCTCGTTACATATTTTCCGAATACCCGAATAACTTGTTGATAGACTCAGATATTTTATTTAGCTGCAAAAACATGGGGAACTCTCATGCTTTGTTGAGATATCTTCAATCACCAATGAACTGAAGGATCAGGGTTATATCATATGAGACTGTTGGCTACTATCAATGATTTGCAACAAAATTATAAAGATAGAATGTATATAATAAGTAAATTAATTTAATGTATTTATACATAGTAATGAATGTTTAATTACTTACACAATTCGTTCTGCTTCAGTGGTGTATACAATCGATTTCGAGAGTCTGTTTTAAATCAAATTAATGCGAGCATGTGAAGGAGGAGGTCTATGGTAGGATCTGAAGTATTATGTCATATTCGAGTCGATTAAAATCGCCTGATTTCTGTATGAAGAACGAATGAAATGAAAAATGTTTTTTTGATGAAAGTTTTTAGGCCAGTCATTCGTGTGGGAATAAAGGCACATACAGGTTCGGTGTGGTTATGTAACAAAGCTTGTGTTTGGTAACGACCAGCAGGAGAAGAGCAACAATGACTGTGTTTATCAGCCTCAATAATTTATATTGGTATGAAAACTTTCAATATTGCTCACTAGTTAAACTTTCTTTTCATTTCACTTTTGTGTGTATACCAGTTTTGAATATACTTATGCCTTATTTTTAAGAAATATATGTTTTTTTTACACACATACATTTATACATATTTTTTTACAAAAAAATAACTTAATACATCAGTTAAAATTGGTTTGCTACTATCGTACACATGAAGTCGACATATCAGTGTCTATTAATGTTTTGAAGGGAACAGAATAATCTCCTGTGTGGATAAACATTTAAGACCCATAGGGTGGAACTGCTGCTGGTGTAGTTACTGGAGGTGGAGTCACTACTAGCATAACTGCTGCTGGAGTACATTAGCTGTGGTTCATGGTGCATATCTGTATTATTTATATAGTCCAGCTTGAATTGATATGAATGTTTTGGGACAAAATCTAACTTCTCGAAGCAGTTTTTGTCTATATACGGATACGGAGCACAACATTGATGCATATGGTGTNTGGGACAAAATCTAACTTCTCGAAGCAGTTTTTGTCTATATACGGATACGGAGCACAACATTGATGCATATGGTGTCTCCACTGTCGGTAAACGACCAAGTATGTCCTTCTTAATACTTCTATACTGTTGTTTACCATCGCATGATTCTCTTTACTTGATGACCTTGGGGTTCCCAGGCATCGCATAAGACGGTGCTAGTTTCGGAGCACAAAGATGAACAGCGCANTTTACTTGATGACCTTGGGGTTCCCAGGCATCGCATAAGACGGTGCTAGTTTCGGAGCACAAAGATGAACAGCGCAATTACAATCTGCACACACGAAGCTGGACACTAACCTGGAAGTTTTGTTAGGTGAAAATTCATTCCACTCTAGGTGGAAGTGTACGTTCTCACTACACATTCCAGTTGTAAATATCACCACATTCATTTTTAAAAGTAATACTATACTGCACACAATGTAAGCCTTCAACATGTAGTCGTAGCAAGTGCTGGGGTTGTACATTATGCATGGTGCCATCTCGGTGCTAGTAGGATCAGGCAACTGGAACACTTCTTCAACTTCCTCGCAGTCTTCAGAAAACGGTTCGTCACCATCGTATCCAGGGTCCATGGTGGCTGGGCTGGCTGACTGCTGCAGACTGGTACACAACTGGATGAGTCTCTGGAGGTTGAGCCACTGGTTTCTTCTGTTGTACTGTCACTGAAGGATGAGTCACCACTGTTGCTAGCATAGCCACTGCTGCTAGAGTTCATACTATATGTTCCTAAACTCATGGTTTACAGAAAACTGACATTTACGAACATATCTGCTTTATTTATAGAGTCCCGCCTGCTTGGTCAGGAAGTTTAATGGCGAAAACTTGGCTTGACTGAGTAATTTCTGCCTGAAAATGGAACAGAGTTCGTTCACACATGTCATAGTTTGCAGATCAGTCCAGGATGGTTCATGGCAGTTCACAGCACTGTGCAGGTCCCCAGTACACGATTCATTATATCGTAGTTGCAATTTGGATGCTTCTTAAAACATATTTTAATGCGTAAAGGAACTTTTCATTAGTATCGTCGACAGTAATGCTCGTCTTGTCCACTTCGCTTAAAATTCCACTTTTCATTTCTTGTGGTGTGCATGGAATNTATCGTCGACAGTAATGCTCGTCTTGTCCACTTCGCTTAAAATTCCACTTTTCATTTCTTGTGGTGTGCATGGAAAACTATGCATAGATTGTTGGCATAGGTTAACTGCACATTCGCTTCTATTGCAGTCTCAAAATTTCACGTTTTATACAGTCTGGCATAGCTTTTGTGTCCCATGAGAAGTAAACATGTACATCATTTGAATATTGCTCAACAGTTACCAACGGATCGTTCAAACAATATTCCACACTGGAAGCATGGGTGCTCTGGATCAAACATGGCTGATTGCTGGTCGAAGACTGGATTACGACTTATGCTCAGAGTACAAATGCAGTGTACACATTGCAGGTCAGTGGGGTGCATAAAGTCTCCCAAGTTCTGCCATGGTTCAAAATGGTGGTGTCGCATTCCCCTTTGCAATGCTCGGACCACCAAGTAATCTTGTAGCTGCCTGGTCTTCTGAGTTGATATACAATTTTGCTATTACCCCAAACTTAATATAAGCTTTCTTCTTTTGCTTGACTTATCTGCTCACTGGTAGTGCAAGGCAGCTTCGAGTCTGGCCGGAGGTGGTACACTGGGCAGGTAATAAAGCAGCATGGTACTGAAACCAAGCTGAAAAAAATATCTTCATTTATACTGATTTAGTGCTCCAGTCCATCGCAGCTTTCTATTCGCTCTGACATACCAGTTATCCAGAAGTGAACGCTGCATTAGCCCATGGCAATATCAGAGTAAACGGCTACATCTTCAGGTTGGAAATACACAGACATGATGTGATGAAAGTAAGGTCACAATTAATACAATTTTTTTTAGTCTGTCCTAATGCTAAGTATTAAGTGTACATCCAAGGTAAGGACGGGAGTTTAGGTGCGTCTCAGAGCTAGGTGCCATACGCCTACAGGAGAGGNTCTGGTCTTCTGAGTTGATATACAAGTTTGCTATTACCCCAAACTTAATATAAGCCTTCTTCTTTTGCTTGACTTATCTGCTCACTGGTAGTGCAGGGCAGCTTCGAGTCTGGCCGGAGGTGGTACACTGGGCAGGTAATAAAGCAGCATGGTACTGAAACCAAGCTGAAAAAACTATCTTCATTTATATTGACTTAGTGCTCCAGTCCATCGCAGCTTTCTATTCGCTCTGACATACCAGTTATCCAGAAGTGAACGCTGCATTAGCCCATGGCAATATCAGAGTAAACGGCTACATCTTCAGATTGGAAATACACAGACATGATGTGATGAAAGTAAGGTCACAATTAATACAATTTTTTTTAGTCTGTCCTAATGCTAAGTATTAAGTGTACATCCAAGGTAAGGACGGGAGTTTAGGTGCGTCTCAGAGCTAGGTGCCATACGCCTACAGGAGAGGGAATTTCATGCAAGGAGGCGTGCATCGTGGCAGAGAGGGATTAAGGCAGCCATGGCTGCAATTGGGGCCATGATCTGCATCCTTAAGTGTACATATAGCTGAGGCTATAGCTAAGAAGGGGGAGGGGGAAAAACAGATATAGGTACCGTAAAAACCCTCCCGACAGGAAATAAGTTCAAAATTTATTCATGCATTACTGAAAATGCTACAGGAGACAGCAGGTGTGGATTCGATGCTTTTTAATATGGAGTTTAAAATCTTGAAGAAAAATGGGTGGGGTTGTGGGCGCAAACGCCCTTGGGGTTGAACTGCTGTCAATATTTCTGCGCAGGCGAACCAGCACAATAATATTAACAGCAGCTATTGACTACAGGGTCCCCCTGCTTCTCGTCGACTGCGTCGGCAATCTGGGCAGCTCAGTCATGGCACCTACTCCATCTTCGCTTTTCCGCGCTGATACCAGGATCTCCACGCTGTGGGTGAAAGCGAGGAGCCGCCCCCTCCCCNATAGCAGGTGTGGATTCCATGCTTTCTAATGTGGAGTTGAAAATCTAGAAGAGAAAAGGGCAGGGCTGTGGGTGCAAGCGCCCTTGAGGTTGAACTGCGGTCAATATTTCTGCGAAGGCGAAGCAGCACAATAATATTGACAGCAGCTATTGAATCCAGGGCCCCCCTGCTTCTCATCGAGTGCGTGGGCAAACTGGGCAGCTCAGTCATAGCACCTACTCCATCTTTGCTCTTCCATGCTGACACCAGGATCTCCACGCCGTGGGTGAAGGTGGGGAGCCATTGCGTGGAAAGCCTCCCCCTCCCCATACTCCAAAGCAGTCCGTCGGTCGGGGTGAGTTCAAGCTCGGCGTAACATCCAGGACCTACCAGGCATGGTGGCGAATCAGCTGGCCCAGGAGTGAAGGCTGATTTCAGGAAGCTTCCGAGGTCCGAAGCATTCTATTCCATCCCTCACACATCCGCAGTTAGCAGCCCGCAGAATCAGCAGTGAGATTCGCTACACTTCGCCCGTGGCACCTCGAAATCCCCCTCCCCGCATGTATCGTTTGGTTGCCTCCTGCACGATGCGCTTCGCCATCTCGTACTGAGCTACCCAGGTCCCCGACATCCACGACGACGCGCTGTCGCACTGACCAGTTGGTCCGCGAACTGGTATTCGAGTATTCCCAGCCACTCCAGGGCTTGGATATCCCCTATCTGCATCAAGAAACTGCTGCTGGTGGCGATAGTGGTCTGCGTGGAGCCCTCATATGCTTGAAGTCATTCGTCGCATCTCGTCGAGGTGAAGGTGGTGCTACGTCGGAGATCTGATGTGATCAGCTGCATGAGGTCGACAGTCGTTTGGTCTGCAGAGCCGTTCATGTTTTTCACTGTGCGGACCCTTCATCGATGGAGGAGGTGGTGCCAGTGGTGGCTGCTGCTGCTTTGCGATGTAGTGCCTTGCACCAGCTGCGGGAATGAGGAGTGTTCGGAGCTGAAGTGGTGGAGCCTTCGAAGCACTCTTTACAGGGCAGACAGTCGCGAATATCTTCGTCTTGTTGCAGGTAGGCTGGAAGTCTCTTGTACACGTACCGAACTTCGTGGTGTGCATATGTCAGCAGGAACTCTATCGGTGGAAAAGCCAGTTCATTATCTGGACCTAGGGCCGCAAGTGACTGTAGTCTCCCATATGCGACAATCGTCGAAATTATGTTCTGCCCACAGGGACAGCACTTAAACATCTGCTGCTTGGCGATGAGAAAATTTCAGACGAGAAATAAACTGTATACTTTAAGGCGAGCAGTTGACGAAGATGGCAGCAGCAGGCAGGATACTGGGTGCCGAGACCTTTTATACACTGGTATATGAGTGAAATGGAGGGGGTAAGAGAAGGCGCATGAATGGCTCTGACGAACTAGCCAATGGGAAAATAGTTATGGATTGATGATGAGGGGGTGGAGATGAGGGTTTTTGGGGTGGGGATGTTGGTTGGGAAGAGGGGTGGAGGACAGAGGTTTAGGAGGGTCATGAGGGGTGTGGCAGGGGGAGAATGAATTACCGGTGCAAGAAAAAGAGATGACTTTAATAAAAAAATTATATGGAAATAAAAACCAAATAAAAATGAATTCAAAAAATTGTGTTTTACTTTTTAAGTACATATTTTCCTAATTTTTAATAAGAAAAATTATTTTAAGAAAAGTGACTAGTAGTATTATGTTACGCATTCTTATTCTGGAATAATCATGACAGCAAAAACTTACATTCTCTTAAGGATAATTTTTCCCCCATACACATGGTATTACATATAATATTTTTAAATCAAGAGCACAGCATTATGTCCCGATAGCCGAATAGTCTAAGGCGTCTGCATGTCGTACCAAGGTTAGGCAGTTTGATCCTGCCTTCCTCCATATGATATTTTGAGCTGTGCGAAATTTAAATTAAAAAAGCAGCGACCCTAGCCACTAACTCCAGAACTAACTTGACAGCCGAGCGAGAGCGACACCAGCGTCCATAGCAGGTGAAAGTTGAACGAAGGGCAAGTGGAAACTAGATGGTGTGGTGGAACGAAGGTGAGTAATAGNGCGTCCATAGCAGGTGAAAGTTGAACGAAGGGCAAGTGGAAACTAGATGGTGTGGTGGAACGAAGGTGAGTAATAGGGTGGCATAATCTGGCAGCAATAAACAACATTACAGGTATCGATAGTGCACTCTAGTGGACGACGAGAGAACTACAGCATGTGGAGTGCATGAGGCAGATGCGAAGGTGAGTAATTTGGAAACAATATGGTGGGCGAAAACAAAATGGCGACTGGAAACAATGTGGTGGCTGGAACAANGAAGGTGAGTAATTTGGAAACAATATGGTGGGCGAAAACAAAATGGCGACTGGAAACAATGTGGTGGCTGGAACAAGATGGTCGGTCCAAAATGGCCTCAGCCCCAGCCCTTGTCCTAGTACCTACCAAATCCATCTACTCATACTAAGCTAAAATGTTTATATGTTTGCTATTTTGAAAATAAGTGTCTGATTAATTCAAACATACAAGTTTTATAGCCTGCCATAGTACTGCTTGCTTGCCAAATTTTGTAGGAATAGGTTGATTGTTTCAAGAGATATTACATAAAAACTTTAATTTTAATGTTGAGCTAACTTACAAAATGGCGGACAGCAGACATTGTGTAGACACGTTTAATGGTTGCGATAGATGCTGCCAGTATACCAAGTTAAGTTGAAATTTGTTACATGTTTTCATAGATGTAATGCACTAAGCTAAACTGTTTATATGGCCGTAATTTTGAAAAATAAGTGTCTGACCCACTTAAAACATACTAGTTTACATGACCTACCATAGTACTAATTGGTTCAAAAGTTCGGTAAGTATAGGTAGTGTGTTTCCCAACAAATTTGGCGTACAAATAGTACCATGACAACCTACTTCAGCTAGGAAAATTTAAATGGTTAACGCACCTTTTTTTAAACAAATTTCTTATTATATTTTATGCCAAATGTGATATTTATGAAACCATTAAACCTATTTGAAACAAACATGAGACGATGGCAAGACCACCAGCGAGCACTTTATATGAAAATCCGGAGGTGGCACAATCAATTCGCAAAAAAAAAAAAGNACGATGGCAAGACCACCAGCGAGCACTTTATATGAAAATCCGGAGGTGGCACAATCAATTCGCAAAAAAAAAAAAGTGTTGTTGCTTTTTTTAAAAATACTTGTTATGAAATTAAAGAGTTGTCAAAGTTGTTCTGTTTATAATTTCTTTCTTACTTTACAATTTATGTGGAAACATATTTATAATTAAATCATAAAATTCGTGACTGATGGGGAGAAAAATCCTACCCAGATGCACTTAACGAATCTTACAAGTAGCCAATTCTGAAGGCAATAAAGAAAACTCCCATGTGTATGTTTAGGCGCAGCGCAGGAGATTATTTCAAAGAAACACAACTGTTCAATTCTCAGCCCCAACGAGCGCATACATATATAAAGCATTTTTNAGCCTCTCTCAAAAAAAGTCACAATCTAAATAAATATAAACAAATTTTAAAATAAACTAAAATATTTCACTGAAAATTTTCATATACAATTGCACTGTTCCCCTTGAGTGTGCATTTGAAATTATTTTTTTTATATTGGGGAAATGTGTTTTTCTTATAGTGCAAAGTGCCCGCTCCAGAAGTCGAGGTTCAGCCCTTTCCCATATAAACTTCTGTGAACGCATCTTTGCCTCATCGCCTCTTCACCCTGAGAAATGCCTGTATTCGCATCTTTCCTACTCTTCGGGACGGCGTTCCAAAACGTTACTCGGCGAGTAAAGTTTCCTCTTTGGCTGTTCCAGAACACTATGGGTAAATGTTTTACTCGCTCTTGGCAGTGTTCCAAAACTGCCGAGTAATTACTCTGAGCATCTTGCCAAATTAAAACTTTTACACGCACTTTTTCAGTGGGTAACGAAGGGTAAACTGAAAATGGCGGGAAGTTTGGTATAATTAAAAAAACCGAAAGGAAATGATAACACCCTGGTTATAGACACACACAGGAAAAATACAAATGACGAGTGATAAAATTCGTATTTTTAATTAAAAGTTTACTTGTATAAAGCTTACATCTTTAAAAGTAATGTTTTCGATTAACTTATGGAAAGTAAATCGTATATAACTAATTTTTAGAAACAAATAATTTGGGGAAAGCGACAAATAATATAATTAGGAACTTACATTGGTATCTTAATCAGTACATATTTGTAAAAACAGCATGCTATTTACGTCATGCTCGATTCAAAACCAAGTTTACTTTTGCTTTCCTCAGCTATTACTCCGCGTTACTTTACTTTACTTTCGGAGTAACGTTTCGGAACACCGCCCGGAGGGCCAGAAACCGGAGCCGCTTGCTTAACCGGGGTGGCCGGCCCATTTTAACACCCGCCCCCTCTCCTCGGCGCGCACGTCAAGTGGGGTCCAGTCGGCCGTTCGCCAAGAGGGCGGACCTAAATAATGAGGAGTTCTCAGTTCTGGCTCGAGACGCCTGTCCGTACCACGACGGGACACACTGACCTCTCTTCATATTCGACGAACCGAGCTGGTTTGGTCGTGCGCTTACAGGATGTTCACCGTCAACTGAGCTCTTCTGAAATCAACCTTTCAAAAACATCACTGTACAAACCTGCATATATTTTAACGGGCCCTCTGACTGGCATGCGCCCGGTAAGGTTGGCAACGACGGAGGGAAAGTAGTTCCGTGTCCAAGTTTAATTTAAAGTGTTACTTGAACATTTGTGAAATTTAAAATTATTAATTTTGATTTCTGTTTTCGTTAAAGCTTTATAATCTTAAGAATGAGGAAGTATGTAAAATGTTGTAATCTAATAGTTCCCAAGTTTCACTAGACCGACGCGTGAATAAAGTGATCAGGCCCATGGCAATGCCTATTTTACATATGGCGGAAGAATACGCTATGTGCATAACTTTCAAAAGTGCTCAGTTTACCGTAAAGAGCCTATAACATGCCTGACTCGCACCCGTGTTGTCGTGCCAGACACGTTAGTGGATAAATACAGGTTTCCGGGAGGCGATTAGAAAACCGGAGAAAAAATTGTCTGTGCTAAAATACTGTTTTTTTTTTTGCCAACTTGGTGACACAATATTTTTCCCCGAATTAATTAATTAAATTTTTTATTTATGCACGAACAAAGTTCGTCTCATCGGCCGGTTTACAATTCGTCGTGATGAGCATGGTTACACCATGATGTAAGGAAGGTAGGTGAAACCCTCCGGCCTCCAAAACATGACGTTAGCATAGGGAAACACTACATTACCAGCATCTAGCTTTCGCATGTGTTCTTTTAAACTGTCTGTAGCTACGGGTTCATTACTTATATAACTATAGAATGTATCAACATACAGTTATCCAACACAATTTTATCGTCAAACGTAACTCGAAAAATATATGTACGCTGCATAAAAATATATATTTGACAAGCGCCGCTCAAAGGGAAGAAAGTCAAACGTGTTGATAAAATTGTATTACGCCAATATTATTTTTGCTAAGTTCATAACTAAATTATTTTTATAACATTCATATAAAAATAGCTATCTTAGCATCTTTTATTGGAGTCAATAAACTGGTTAGTTTTATGTGCAACCAAAATATCAAAGTTCTACGTGCGTGAAAGAAGAAAGGCACTCGAGAAGTAAGTAATACAAGCTGTTATTTTTCATAAGACGTGCTTTCATTCTCCCTTTTGTGTATACTGTTAGCATTCTGGGCTTAAATGTCGTAAGTTTCTTTACCATAGTCTGTCTCCGTTCGGGTGCAAAATTGTTCCTTTAAAAACCCATATAATGCTGTAGCAGGATACCATATATTATACAGGTTGTTCGCAAACTCAGTGCCCGAACTCCTGACATAGTTTCTTTGGACCAATAGGAACACAAAACCCCTACACACCTAAATCCGGAAACGTATTTTCATATCAAAAAATTGTTTTCAAAGTTGCTGCGTACAATACCTGCAGAACAAGGCGATGTGACCTATGTAACTTGTCCTACATACCTGATGTATTGAAGATGTAATTGCATGGTAATGTGATCAAGGAAATAGATAAAATGTCTCGTTGAATGGATGCTTAAAAATGCTTAAATGTCAGTGACGAAATATTATAGTAAGTTTATATATAGAGCAGTAGCTAGGCAAAGTATTTGCACAAGCTGCTACATAGTAAGAAAATGAGTTTTTTCATGAATATGATGCATGCCAATGAGTGCACGAATTCTACTATAGAGCTTACCTTTATAGATGTACCTTCTCCCACTGCTGGAAAATTACATGGAGAATAGTTTTGCTACTGTGTAAAGATCTTCAGCGCAAGCTGCCATGCTCGGCGACATGAGAGAACCACCTGTACGAAGAGTCCTTTTCGTGCGATGAAGCATTACGACATTGGTACCATACAGTTTATGCAAGGCGATACATTGAAGGAACGCATCGAGACCTGCAAGGGTTCGTCTACTGGGAGCCAGCAAGTGATGACGCCAACACCCCATGCTGCATCGGTGGGTACCGATTCGTCAGGCTATAATGATGAGACAGTTAATGCTAAAGATGGTATGAGTGCAGTAGAGTAGGTTTGTGTGGAATGTACACTTGCAAGACTTTCGCATGAAGTCGACGAACTTCAAAATAAACNAGTGCAGTAGAGTAGGTTTGTGTGGAATGTACACTTGCAAGACTTTCGCATGAAGTCGACGAACTTCAAAATAAACGGTTGTCGGCTCTAAATATTGATGATGAACATGCGACTCCTACGAAGAAAAGTAAACTTGATATTGAGGATGAAACAGGAGGCGAAGACGATCACGAAGATGGCATTGATTATAATGACGATGAAGACAGTGTTGATGAAATACTTAATCAGAAGTATGATGATTCTCTCGACGTTCCCACACATTTCACCAACGAGTTTCCTTCGACAAGTGGCGTGAAGAAGGCAGAAGGNTGATGATTCTCTCGACGTTCCCACACATTTCACCAACGAGTTTCCTTCGACAAGTGGCGTGAAGAAGGCAGAAGGCGTCGATAACGCTCGTTCATTTGCTGCAACGAGCGAAATGGAGAAGGCAGAAGACGCTGAGAATACGGGCTACATGTTTACCGAAGACCCGAATGAACTTGTTGATAGACTCACACATTTGATCGCTTTGCAACAAGAAGGAGATTTCTCGCACATTAACGAGATATCTTCTATCATCAGTGAGCTGAAGAATCGAGGTTATGTCAAATTAGACTGTTGGCTACTATCCCTGATCTGCAAACATCTGAGAAATGTAAAGATCGAATGTATGAAATAATTAGATAGATATAATGTATATAATAAGTAAATAAATTAAATTTATGTATACATAATAATGCGAGTTTAATTTCATATTCAGACAGTTCTGCTTCTCTAAAAGACTGTACCATCGATTGCGAGATTCTGTTTTAGATAAAATTTATGCGATTGTATGCAGAAGGAGAGGCCATGGTAGGATCTGAAGTATTGTGCCTTACTCGGGTCGATTAAAAAATCGGCTGGGTTATTTTTGTGGCGAACGAATGAACTGGGGAATATATTTGAGGAATGTTTCGCAACTGGTTAGTTGGCCTGGTCATTCGTATTAGTCGACTTTTTCGAGTTTGGTTGTCATCGACTGTTGGTATAGCTGGGTGGAATGGTNGAGTTTTATTTCATATTCAGACAGTTCTGCTTCTCTAAAAGACTGTACCATCGATTGCGAGATTCTGTTTTAGATCAAATTTATGTGATTGTATGCAGAAGGAGAGGCCATGGTAGGATCTGAAGTATTGTGCCTTACTCGGGTCGATTAAAAAATCGGCTGGGTTCNTACTCGGGTCGATTAAAAAATCGGCTGGGTTCTTTTTGTGGCGAACGAATGAACTGGGGAATATATTTGAGGAATGTTTCGCAACTGGTTAGCTGGCCTGGTCATTCGTATTAGTCGACTTTTTCGAGTTTGGTTGTCATCGACTGTTGGTATAGCTGGGTGGAATGGTNTGGCCTGGTCATTCGTATTAGTCGACTTTTTCGAGTTTGGTTGTCATCGACTGTTGGTATAGCTGGGTGGAATGGTGGGTTGGTCTTGACCACTGTTCTAGCCATCTTTGCAGGAATTGGTCTTTGAAAGAGCCAGTCTTGGGTAGAGTTACTTCTCTTCAGGAACCGGTAAGGGTTTCGTTTAGAGAAAGGGAGAAGGGTGGAGAATCGTGTGGTTAGTTTATGGCGAGGGTGGTTGGCGAGGGGACGAGCTATTGCGAGTTATTGTAGGTGGATTGGTTTTGGGGAAAAGGGGGGG